>CP125851.1:28892500-29487677 GCA_030408175.1 Trifolium repens
GAGATTGAGGGCACATTCCGGCCGGCTAAGAAAATGATTGAAATCCGTTTTTGCATAGCTTGCATTCTCTTTATTCGCCAATGAACATCTACCTTTCGTCTGTAACGTGCATTTTTTGCTTTATTTAATGGATCCTCGAACTTGATTGAAAGCCAATGCGTTTTCCGACCGAAAGGGGGTCTTGAAAAAAAAGGCCTACCCCTTCCTTGGCTTGGCAGGAGATGTTGAAGTAGCGCATGAAGTAGTCTCTATCTCCCGGTCGGAGACAAGGGATGGATGTCGCTAGGCTAGGTCAACTCTATCATTGGTTTCATTATCCCTATAACGATCACTAGAAAAAGATATGTGCTACTACTATCCCGATGCTGCGAAGCTGGGTGGTGCTTTTATGGCGGGGGAAGGGTCTACTTCTGCTCCGAATGCTGGCAGGTGGCAGGTCTTTCTATTACCGATATGGACCTCAGGGTCTCATTCTGTACCTAGGTAAACGATCTATATAACTAAGGTCAGTATATGAATCTGCTGCGTCTTTTATCTCTGGTGTTGGATCACCTACTCACTACTGCGCTGCGACAAGGACTGGAACTGCCTCCGCGTTTGGACCTTTGATTAATTAACATCTCTTTTGTTTATTGACCTCCTATTTCTTTGTTTTTAATCCTAATCCACAGGAGGTTAAATTCATACTTTAGACTGCTGTTCAATTATTTCAGTGTCATTCTCGATCTAACAAGAATGGAATCACGCTCTGTAGGATTTGAACCTACGACATCGGGTTTTGGAGACCCGCGTTCTACCGAACTGAACTAAGAGCGCTTTATTTTAATAAATAATTTTTTGTGACCCCAATACATCTTGCATGCATAATATAATTTATATTTTATATATAATAAATAAGCCGCATAGAAGCAGTGAAAGAATAGGCTGCTGGAGGAAGAACCGCCCAAAAGCGGGAGAGAAGCGGAACGGGCAAGTCAGCCAGAGCAACTTTGAGGGAAGCCAGCTCCTCATCTGACTTTGTTTGAAGGTCGGTGTCGAGGAATGGCATGGTCTCCGGGAGAAAGAAAGCCAAAGGAGCGAACGAAAAGCACACCATCCTAGGTAAGCAGCATCTTTGAAGCGGCATCTCACTCAATATACGCAATTCTCAGATCTGTCTTTTCCGGCCGATTCCGTGCCACTCTACTTTGGACCCTCTTGCAGGAGCTCGGACTGAGTCTAGTTTAGGTCCAGGGTTTGCCTTTTCCTTCTGCACTTCTTCACTTTTCTGCTTTTTGGATGGGTGCTCTCCCCCGAGTGAAGGCATAAGCCGTAGCCGTAGACAGTCACTAGCACTAGTTTGATCGCTATGCCATTCTCGGCAACGATGTGGTGATAGCTGATCGACGAGTTGCTTCGGTCTACCTTGTTGAATCATCTACATTGATTGAGGACTCGATGTCAGAATGCATTCTTCGATACCTGTTGTAGTGTAGAAGTTTTCATCTAGTTCCTGTAGCTAGTCGTAGATGCATATTATAGCTGCTATCGGATCAGAGGTTCGGGGGATTTTGAACTATATTATTTATAAATATATATAAATAAATTAAATTCCTGTTGGATCTCTTGCTTTCAAGTTCTCTTAGTTTCTATGTAACTCAATCAGGACGTAGATGTAGATACGGATAGGGGTAAACCGGGTAACCAATCCCGCTGGATGACTCCTTCACCCTTAGATCGCAAGACTAAGGCCAACGAGGCGGAACCTCGCGTGCGTGCGTGATAGGCTGGTTCTCACCAGGGTCAGTCCTCTCACAAAATTTGAGTTTCTAACCTCACTCTGCTTGGTAAGGCAGAGCCCTATGTTAGTCAAATAGGCACCCCCCGGTTTCTTAGTGAAACTCATCAAGGTGAGGTTTGGTGGGCTAGCTTATAGCTATTCTCTCACTCAGGGATCCAGAATGGAGCAACTGGGGGTGACGCGGAAGCCACCCGGGTGGGGTAAGATATGATATCAAGCGGCCTCATGCAGGTAACCAAACCAGCGTAGGAAGCTTATATATTTAGATAATAGGCTTCCATCTGGAAAACTTTTTTAATAGGATATCTATAGTTAGACTCATCCAATGGTGGAAGATCTTCGGCTACAAAAGTCAATGTTTAATAAGTTTTTTTTAGTAGTCACTGATGGTCTAACCTAACCAAGGAGCTCCGTATCGGAGCATACCTCTTTGCCAAGCAGGTAGTTTGGTATCAGGAGCTGGGCTGTTGCCTAACTCTCACCTATCAGTGAAACAGTTAAGATTCAGGGAGGAAAAACATGTCTGCTGAGAAGAATCTCAATGAAGTTCCATTTGACTATGATTCTAATTCTAAAGACAGAAGGTCTTCTGACAAAATTCCCTTTTTCAATGGAACTGAGACTGGTTATCCATTCTGGAAAACCAAGATGTACAGTCACATCATGGCGATTGATTGTGATCTGTGGGATTTGGTAGAAGATGGAGTGAACTTTGAAAATATGGACTTAGAAGGCGTTGTTAGCTCTAAAGACAGGAAGGCTTTTACACCCACTCAAAAGCTGGAATATAAGAAGCACCACAGTGTAAAAGGGATGATGACAAATGCCATCTCTCATGATGAGTACTTGAAAATTGGAGATAAGAGAACGGCTAAGTCTATCTGGGATTCTCTTAAATCCAAGTATGAAGGAAATAAACAAGTTAAGGAGGCTAAGGCCAACTTGTTAGTACATCAGTATGAATTATTTAAAATGAAGGACGGAGAGGACATTGAGACAATGTTCTCTAAGTTTCAAATTCTTGTTTCTGGACTTCAAGTTTTAGATAAGAGCTATACTGAGGCTGATCATGTAAGGAAAGTACTCAGAAGCTTGCCGCCAAAGTGGAGACCAAAAGTGACAGCGTTTCAGGAATCTAAGGATTTAGATACTGTGTCTCTTGAAAGCTTGGTTAGTTCTCTAAAGAGTCATGAGATGGAACTCATGACTGATGAATCGACTAAGAAGCTAAAAGGGATAGCACTAAGCACCAAGAGTTCCTCTAAGGCTCTGAAGGCGAAGGTTATAGTATCTGATGAAGAAGCTTCTGAAGAAGGTCACGAGATGGACTCTGATGAAGAAGAAGAAATGGTTCTGATGGCTGCAAGAGTATCGCAATGGGCTAAGAGAAGCAAGAAGTATGCTGGTAAGTTTGGAGGTTCTTCCAAGAAGGTTGGTACTTCTAAGGATAAAAAGGAAGAACAAAACAAATGTTTTAAGTGCAACAAACCAGGACACTTCATTGCTGACTGCCCAGAGAACCTGAGTAAATCATCCAAGAGAACCTCTAACAAAGAAAGATACAAAAGTAAGCTCAAAAAGGGGTTCCTTGCCACTTGGGATGATTTGGATCAGGAATCAGATTCTGATGGGGAAGAAGAAGCAAACCTAGCCTTGATGGCAACCGCTTCTGACCAAGAAGACTCTGAGCACGAAGATGACTCAGATTCAGAAGATGAAGATGAGGTACTTGCTAAACTTTCTCGTTCTGAATTAATAGATTCATTAAAAGATGCCTTAAAACTTTTAACCAAAAAGGCAGGTGAGTGTAAGGTCCTTAAAAAGGCTTATAACAACCTGACCGAAAAGGCAAATGAAATAATTGAACAAAATGAGTCTCTAAAATCAAGAAATGAATTTATGGAAACTCATTATGTTCTTGATGATAAGGTTCCTCCAGAACATGAATTTGCTCTTCAGGAATTCCTTATCAATGGAATGAAAAGAAGTAAAATAGCCTCTTTGATTTATCATGTAAGTAGAAATAGAGGAGAAGGTCTTGGATTCTCTCGTTTTAAAGATAATCCATTATCTTCAAAGTCCTCTAATATAGATAAATCAAAACCTAAGGTCGTCTTTGTAAAGAGTCAATCAGAAGTTCTAAATGAGTCAGCTTCTAATAGAACATCAAAACCAGAGGCTCAAAAGTCAAAGACTCTGAAGGATAAAACCTCAGAACCTAAGATTGTTAAGCCTCAAGCTAATGTTAAATCTAAAGAAGCTCTGACACATTCAAGAACAAAGCTCAAGAGCTATACTAAACCCAAAAACTTTTCAACAAGGGTGGTTAACTCTAGAGGCTCTGATAGGTCTTTCAAACAAAGACCACCTGGACCTGTAAAGACTAACATAAAAGGACCCATAAAGATATGGGTACCAAAATCTCAAATAATATTTGCTTCAGGTTTGCACACTAAGAAGGCCAAAGCAGCAATGCTGGTACCTGGACAGTGGCTGCTCACGACATATGACGGGAGAAAGGCATATGTTCCAAACCCTGACTCTGAAAGAGGGAGGTACTGTGGGGTTTGGAGGAAACCAAAAAGGGAAGATCATTGGTACAGGTATAGTTGGTAACTCTTCTCTTTCAATTAAAAATGTTTGGTTAGTTGATGGCCTCAAACATAATCTGCTTAGCATTAGTCAATTTTGTGATAGCGGATTTATTGTTAAATTTGATAAAGAGGCATGTACAGTAATCAATGATTCTGACAAGTCCATATTGTTTAAAGGATTAAGAAGAGGTAATGTTTATAAGGTGAATCTGTCAGAACTCACTGAGCAGAAGATAGTTTGCCTTCTATCTCTGAATGATGAAAAGTGGGTCTGGCACCAACGCTTAGGTCATGCTAACTGGAGATTAATCTCTAAGCTTAGCAAACTAAAGTTGGTTAAAGGCCTGCCAAATCTTAAATATCATTCAGATGCTCTGTGTGGTCCTTGTCAGATTGGCAAAATTTCAAAAACTTCTTTTAAACCTAAAAACATTGTCTCTACCTCAAGACCCTTAGAACTACTTCACATTGATTTATTTGGTCCAGTAAGTACTGCCTCAATCAATGGGAAGAAATATGGATTAGTCATTGTTGATGATTACAGTAGATGGACTTGGGTAAAGTTTCTAAGAGTGAAAGATGATGCATATGATGTGTTCAGCATCTTCTGCACTCAAGTGCAAAATGAGAAAAGTCTCAAAATCTTAAAGGTTAGAAGTGATCATGGTGGTGAATTTGAAAATGAACCATTTGCAACTTTTTGTGAAGATCATGGCATTGTCCATGAGTTCTCTGCTCCTAGAACACCACAACAAAATGGTGTTGTAGAGAGAAAGAACAGGTCTTTACAAGAAATGGCAAGAACCATGATGCACGAGACAAAACTTGCTAAGCACTTCTGGGCAGAAGCTGTAAACACAGCTTGTTATATTCAAAATAGGATCTATATAAGACCTCTATTGAATCTAACAACATATGAACTCTTCAAAGGAAGAAAGCCCAACATCTCTTACTTTCATCAGTTTGGATGTACATGTTACATTCTAAACAACAAGGCCTACAAAAGAAAATTTGATGCCAAAGCTTGTAAGGGAATCTTTATAGGTTACTCTGAACGCTCAAAGGCATACAGAGTGTATAATTCTGAAACCAACACAGTGGAAGAATCTATACATGTTAGATTTGATGATAAAGAGCCTGACAGTAAAATGTCAGAGCAAGATAATAGTTATGCAGGTGTTCCATACCAACACATCGATTCAGAACCTGAAAAAGCATCAGAAGCTGTTGAAGCTTCAGAAGCTGTATTGGAAGAAGATGCTGAAGAAGCATCTCAATTAGAAGCATCACAAGAACATGATGACACTTCAGAAGAAGACACTCAACCAAGTGCTGATGTTGATGAAGCTCCAAGAAGGAAGTTCAAATATAGATCATCACATCCAGAAGACTTAATTCTTGGAAACAAAGAAAGTCCAAGAAAGACAAGATCAGACTATCAACAACTTGATTCTCTTCTGGGACTAATCTCAATGATAGAACCAAAGAATGTTGATGAAGCACTTACGGACGATGGATGGATTGTAGCTATGCAGGATGAGCTCAATCAGTTTCAAAGAAATGATGTATGGGACTTAGTGCCAAGACCAGCACATAAGAACATCATTGGAACTAAGTGGGTATTTAGAAACAAGATGAATGAACAAGGTGAAGTGGTAAGAAATAAAGCTAGACTGGTAGCACAAGGCTACAGTCAGCAAGAAGGTATAGACTTCACTGAAACATTTGCTCCAGTAGCAAGACTGGAAGCAATCAGGTTACTTCTTTCATATGCTGTTAACAATGGAATCACATTGTATCAAATGGATGTTAAGAGCGCCTTTCTTAATGGTGTTATTTCTGAAGAAGTATATGTCAAACAACCCCCAGGTTTTGAGGATTTGAAAAATCCTAATTATGTTTATAAACTTAAGAAATCACTCTATGGTCTCAAACAAGCTCCAAGAGCTTGGTATGAAAGACTGAGTAATTTCCTTTTAGAAAATGGTTTTCAAAAAGGTCAAATTGACAATACATTATTCAGAAAGACATCTAAGAAAGATATCTTAATCATTCAAATTTATGTAGACGATATAATTTTTGGTTCAACTAATGCTTCTCTTTGCAAGAATTTCTCTAAGCTTATGCAGGATGAATTTGAAATGAGTATGATGGGTGAATTGAAGTTCTTCCTTGGAATCCAAATTAATCAAGGAAAAGATGGCACTTACATTCATCAAAGCAAGTATACAAAAGAGCTTCTGAAGAAGTTCAACCTTGATGACTGCAAGATAATGTCTACACCCATGCATCCTACCAGCAGCTTAAGCAAAGAAGAGATAGGAAGCAAAGTAGATCAGAAGCTGTATCGAGGTATGATTGGTTCTTTACTCTACCTTACAGCATCTAGACCTGATATTCTATATAGTGTATGCTTGTGTGCAAGATTCCAGTCAGATCCTAGAGAACCTCACTTAACTGCTGTTAAGAGGATCTTTAGATATCTGAAAGGAACTACTAATCTAGGACTTCTTTATAAAAAATCCCTAGATAGTAAGCTAGTTGGATTCTGTGATGCTGACTATGCTGGTGATAAGATTGAGAGGAAATCCACTAGTGGAAATTGCCAATTCATTGGTGAGAATCTCATATCTTGGGCCAGTAAGAGACAAACAACTATTGCTTTGTCTACAGCAGAAGCAGAATACATCTCAGCTGCTAAATGCTGCACACAGCTTCTCTGGATGAAGTATCAGTTGGAAGATTATAACATAGCTGAAAGGAGTATTCCACTATATTGTGACAATACTGCTGCTATTCATTTGTCTAAGAACCCTATTCTACACTCAAGAGCTAAACATATTGAAATAAAGCATCATTTTATAAGGGATCATGTTCAGAAAGGTACAATAGATATTCAATTCATTGATACTGAACATCAATGGGCTGATATATTTACTAAACCTTTAGCTATTGAAAGATTTGATTTTATCAAAAAGAATTTGAACATGCACTATATCTCTGAAGAAAATTAGCTCTGAGAAGTAGAAATAGAATTAGCATCTGAAGCTCTATCAGAACCTCTTATAATTTAGAGTATCCCTTGGGAAGCTCTGAATAATTTAGGCTCTGAAGAGTAACAGGTTCTGATGAGGTGTCAGATACAAATGAGTGAGGCTCTGAACCTTTTAGAAATGAAACGTTCAGTACGTGTAAGTGTACAACAGTTGTCTATACACGCGTCAGCTTTGTTTAAACTTTTTCAACACGTGTCTAGATCCTGACGGGCAGAGAACAGTTAATGATGATTATGGCAGTTAAGTATATTATTTAATTTTTAAAACTGCTCGCGCTCCCTCCCAATGTTTACTTTCTCTGTGTATGTGTGCTAGTTACTATTTATAAGTCACTTCACTCACTTGCACAACTTTTTACACAAAATCACTACCTACACAACCCTAGGCTTTACAGAAAATTCCCAATCTTCATCTTCTCAATTTTCTGAAACAATGGCTGCTCGTTCATCAAACGAAATCGTTCAAGAACCCTTTAACCCTACGTTACCACCCATCATCGATCTCAATTCAAAAGATAACCTAGTCTACGAACATCATCAAACTGACGCTGGACCAGATGCTTATGATTTCTTCACTGAGAAGTTCGTGGATTTTGAAAGTTTGAAAGCGAATGGGATTGACATTCAATACTTGTTCTACAACCAACAATGGCAAAATTACTTTGAGATGCTTAATGGCTTCGTATACTACGACATAGTGAAGTATTTCTGGCAGAAGGCTAAAGTGTACGATAGAGCAAGTGCTGATAAAGAATACAAGGATATGGTTGAGAAGAACCAGGAATTACGAGGGAAAACAAGAAAGGAACTTGGTCTTAAACCTTATAGAGAAAGGGAAATTAGGTCAAATATTTTGGGAATCAATGTTGTGATAACTCAGGCACACATTGCTAAGATTCTGGGTTTAGACAACAAAGGAGAAGATATAGAAGTGTATGATAAGAGAAGCAAGCATTTGGATTCAATTCATCAGGACCTCTTTAAATCTGGTTGCACACAAAAGGATTTTGGAAAAGTAATGCATATGAAGAACACATTTGAATTTGCTTTCAGAATGTGTTTGTCCACTATCTTCACCAGAAAAGGTGGATTGGATACCATCTCCATTCCACACAAACATCTCATCTGGTTCTTATACAAGAGGGTAAAAGTTAATTTGGCTAAGATTCTTTTTGATCACATGTGTCTTACCATCAATGAGGGTAGAACTAAAATACCATCGGTCATTCATCACCCAAGATTAATTTCAGAACTGATAAGGCAAACCAAACTCACAGACATTGTGAGTGCCAAAGAAAAACTTAGAGTTTTCCAAACTGCTAAGTATGATGCATCAGTTCTGGTCAACATGAAGAGAAAAACCAAGGAAGAAATCATTCAAGTGAAAACACCTCTACAGCAAGTGTACGAAAAGTACTTCTGGTGTGATGGGTTTCCCACCATATCAGAACATGATAATGATGAGGTCATCAAAAACTTTCTTGAATCAGTAAGAAGAGAAACTGGGGTCAGTGTGCCCAGGAAAATGGTTGTAAGTGTTCCTAATTGGGATATCTTCAAGGGACCAAGAGATATTACAAGGAGCAGAAGAAAGCCAAGAACTACTGAGCAAGAAATGATTGATGAAGGCTCTGATGATCAAGGACATGCTAGTGCTGATGAGATTGAGGAAGGTGCTGAAAATATGATGACTGAAGCTGTTCAGAAGGAAAAGCGGACAAAGAAAAGGCATGATAGGCCTTCAGCTTCTGAGGAAGATCAGAACCCTGCTAAACCTGCAAAGAGACTAAAGACCAGAGCTTCTAAACCAAAAGGTAAGATCTCTGAATCTAATACTTATAGCATTCCTGTAGCTCAGGTTATTGGTTCTGAACCTCAACCCTCTACTGCTAAACCATCTATTTCTCAACCTCCATCATCTACCAATCAACCTCAACCCATAGACTTCACTGTACCTATTAGTGTAGTCTTACCTGATCACAAACCATCATCATCATCTTCATCAGATACCAGCACTGCCTCGGATGAGTTAATTGCTACACTCATCAGAGAATCCAACCCAAAACAAAAGAAAACTCTTACACCAAAGAGAACCTCTTTCAAGAAAACCACAAAGAAGATCACCATAAAGCCCATTCATCTTTCTTCTGATGAAGAACCTACTATTAATGTAGACACCACCATTCTCCATCAATCCACAAATCAAGGTTCTGTCATAGAACATCTTGAACAACACATGTGTGGTGTTGCATTTACCAACTCAAATCCAAATTCACCAAATCAATTTCCATCCATGAATCTCACAAATGATCCACCCGTCCATAAAACACAAAACACACAGGTCATTCACACACCCCCTCCCTCACTTGATCACATCTCACGAGTAAATCCACCTACATTCACCCCTGTTCAGAATGAGCCAATTGCTCATTCTGAAGAACTACAAAAAACACCTCACTCATCACCAATCAATGTCATGACTGAACAACAACATCAATCACCACAACCTGTCCCTGACCCACTCAACAGACCTCTAGTTTTAGAAGAGGTTCTTGAGCTTTACCAACACCTAACTAAAGCTGAACATCAAATATTCAAGGATTCCATCAATCTTGATGATGATATCATACCTCCAAATCTCAGCAAAATCAAAATTATTGAACTCAAAAGAAAGAAACCTGAACCAACCATTCCCTTTGACTCATCCTTACCCTTTTTCAATTCTGACTCTGAACCAAATCTTGAGCTGCTAAATAATGCTATAGGTATTAGACTTAAGAGGTTCAAACAAAGAGAGGAAGAAGCTCTTATCTTTCCCTCTGATTTGGATGCTGATGTCAGGAAATTAGAGTACTTATTTGGTGAATCTTTAAGGATTCTCAGTACTCATCTGAAGGGTAAGATTAAGGGTAGAGGAGCAAACACTGTACGGGAACTATTTGCGATTGCTGAGAGGACATGTGCTCCAAGGCTCACATCTTTCAACCATGAAGAAGAATGTCAGAGGTTAGCTTTTTTAGCTGCTGTGAATGAAAGTATCACAAGATCTCTGGATGATGAGCAGGCTAGGATAGCTGCTAAAATGGAACGTCAGAGGCTTGCTGAACAAGAAGCCTTCAAGTTATTGGTTGATAGAGCTGTTCACATTGCTGTCATTGAGACTAATAAGATTCTTGAGAATCAAGGAGCTGCAGAAGATACTGTTATGAATGATCAGAACCTTAGTGAACCAGATTCTGATAAAGGTAAAGCTCCCATTGTTGCTTCATCTCCTCCTAGATCTCCACCAGTACTTGTCCAAGGCTCTTCTTCATCTGCTATACCCTCTGTTATGCAAGAAGCTCTGGATGTAATCAAGCATGACATAAGAGAGGAACTAAGAAATGAAATGGATGAGTTCAGGGCCGATATAAGAGAAGACATGAACAGATCTGGTGAAGCTACAAACAAGAAGATAGATGCAATGATGGAACTTCTTCTGAAGCTTACTCAACAGCAACCCAAACCTTAACCCTTATGTTTGAGCACTTGTTTTATTGTTAAGTTCTTGTGTAATTTTTGGATAATTTTCTTTTAATTCATATCTATATTATCCATATTTGTGTGTTTGTTATTTGCTTATATGTTTGTTTTATCTTTGTTTTTCAAAATTTAACTTTTCTATATACCATAATATTGTCTGGTACTCTTGAAGATTTCTGACTCTAGTGAAAGATGCTGAAGAGCATCTTAGTATTTAAACTAATAAGCCTAGGATTTTCAAAACCTAAGAGTCCCTCTCATCAGTACTCCTGTTTACTCATGAAATAGCTTCTTAGTATTAAAGCCTGTTTAACAACGGGGCACCAATACCGAATGAGGCGTGTCTGGTAACTGGTGTTCTGACAATACTTATGTGGTATATAAAAAAGAAAGCAAGCTTAAAAGAGAGAGAGATAGGTAGAGGAACAACTTTTATTATTAATAGAAAGATTCTTTATTACATATGATTGCATCTAGCCTAAGGCTTAGATTTAGAAGCCTCTGATTCTATACTCTTCAGTTTCTCTTTGAGAAGAGATAGTGCTTCATCAGCAAGCTTCTGAACCTCAGCTGGATAATCTGCTAGATTATCTTCATATGTCCATAAGAACTCTTCCAGATCAGAGCCCAATTCTTCCTCCTCTGACTCTGTTAAAATAAGTTCTTCCTTGTTTCTCTCATATCGTAGCCTGTTTTCTTCGCAGCGCCAGGGCTCTGCTCCCTTCTTGCTCTCTTTTTTTGAGCCTGAAGCATCCTTGGTAACCTGCCTTTCCATTGTATGTTTTTCTTTTGATGTTACTTGATTACTCTGGATGAGTAAAATGAGAGGAATCATCCCTTTTTATAGTGTCATCAAGCTCTCTTGTCAGGACGGTTTTCAACACAATTCATTAAATGAATTTAGTTGTCATCACTTTTTGACTTGACTGCCTTGTTATGACGCATTTGACTGCTTGGTTTTCTGTGTCTTTTTGACTGATGCCAAAAGGGGGAGTAAGAGTAGCGTTAAAATTAATGTTGATTCATTCATATACTGCTCAATCTGAAACTGTTATGTTAAATACATTATGAATCAATATTTATCTCTTATGATTCTTTCTCATTCTGTACGATTATTGAAAGGGGAGAAAATTTAAGAACCTAAAATAAAATTCATAGACAATGTCAGAAGAGCTTGCAAACCGCTTCTGAGCATTATCAAACTCTAAGAAGCAAAGCTTGCAAAACTATGCTTCTGAGAGTTAAATATGAAAATTTATTTTAAGTTAATAAATCAACTCTTAAACTGTTTTAATTAATTATGGATAAAACTTAGGGGGAGCTTACAAACCTACCCTTATGGATTATCAGACTCAGGGGGAGATTGCAAACCTTTGAAACCTGAAGTCATCATAATTAAATTAAATCAACAACAATTGAATTTTAATGCTTTGGTTTGTCATCATCAAAAAGGGGGAGATTGTTGGAACAAAGTGGGTCTGACTTGAACCTCTAATGTTTTAAGTAGTTTTGATGATAACAAAGTATTAAAATTGCAATTGGTATTACTAATGATTATTCTAGTGTGCAGAATTATAAGTCAAAATTCATTCAGAAGCACTATGAATAGTAGCAGAGAAGCCAGTCAAAACAAGCTCTGAAAGCACGACACTGTTCGTCAGAAGCTTAAATTTTGAATGCTGAAGAAAGTGACTCTGAGGATAAAACAAGGCTCTGAAGGACTCAGAAGCTAAAAGACCTCAAGAAGCTATGGCAACAGCATCAGAAGCAAAAGGAATTTACGTCACTCAAGAGCTGACCTATATAGAACCAATGATTGAAGAACAATCCACTTCAAGGCTCTGTCACATCCACAGGAAGGAATATTCGTTGGTACAACGTTAACCTTATCCATAAGTGGAGCGCATTTGAGGATTGTACTATCGTACTATTATTACTCAAAATGGAGGAGTGATAAATTGAATAGCTAGGTAGTGGAATTGGAATTCCTTACCAAAGAAGGCAATATACAGCTATCAATTGTACGAGTAAATTCCAGCTGGCACCTCTCTCTCTGCAACGGTCATCATCTTCCTCCAAGTATAAATAGAAGACTCAAATGGAAGAAATGACTACTGTTCCTACTACTGTTCTATTACTGCGTTCAAAGACTAAGAAGCATTCTGACATCATATTTTAAATCTGTCATTCTAAGTCTTAGAACAAATTGAGTTGTATTTTGTAAACACCTCTGATAGTATATCAAGTGTTCCTTAACATTCATTCTTATTCTTAAGTTTGTTTGAGAAGTCTCTTGTTAAATTTAACTTGAGCATTTGAGAAGTCTCTTGTTTAGTGAAACTTGAGCACCTGAGAAGTCTCTTGCAAGTGTGCTTGAGCAATTTGTAATCTTTAGTAGATTATAGTGAAAATCTCTTGTTAGTAACAAGGGGACTGGAGTACTCTCGATTTGTGAGGGGAACCAGGATAAATTCTGTGTCTTTCTTTCTCTCTCTCAGCACCCTCTCGTTAATTTGTGTTTTTATCCGCTGCATACTTAGTCGCTATTAGGCAAAAAGTTTTAATTTTTAAAACACAATTCAACCCCCCCTTCTTGTGTTTTTCCACCTTCAAGATTCAATGCTACAACTGTGACAAATATGGCCATTATGCTAATGAGTGTAAGATCTCAAAGAAGAAGAAGGGTCAAGACAGTGATGAAGAAGCAAACGTAGCACATGATAGCTCAAGTTCAGAAGATGAAACAAGCTTCATGGTGATAGATGCTGATGAAACAGCACATTCTATGGAGTGGTACTTTGACTCAGGATGTTCTAACCATATGACAGGTAATAGAAGCATTTTATCTAACTTTAATGAATGTCTCAACATAAAGATCAAGCTTGCCAACAATGAATTCACCAAAGCTGAAGGTATGGGGAATGTCATGATTGAGAAGTCAAATGGCAAGAAAGCTGTGATTGAAAATGTTCTTCTTGTGCCTGGAATGCAATGTAATTTGTTGAGTGTAGGGAAATTGATTTCAAAGGGTTTCAAAATAGTGATTGAAGATGAGACACTACAACTCTTTGCCGTTACATGCAATTAACTTGGATGCTGTCAGTTTGTTCGCAGATTCATCATTTATATTTTTAGCAAGGTTGAATGTATGGTATTATTTCATCATTTTGAATAAATGAATATAGTTTTGTTTTGTCAAAAGATTAAGATTAGGTTTAGTTGCAGTTTTGGTCCCCTTATTTTCACCATTTTGCAGTTTTGGTCCCCTATTTTAAAATTCGACAGTTTTGGTCCCCTATCATAATTTCTTATTATAAATTGACGATTTGATATGTTTTATAAGACATAACATATGAACTGACGATGAGAAAATACTGACATCGATGAAATTGTAAGAATAATTCTTTATCAAGTTAATTTAAAACACATTGTCTCACCATATTTTAGACAAAATATGTACAAGGGGGACAAAAACTATCGAATTTTAAAATAGGGGATCAAAACTGCAAAATGGTAAAAAATAGGGGAACCAAAACTGCAATTAAATCTTAAGATTAATTCCATCTCATTTTATTTATTTATTTTTGACGGAACTAATTTGGATCTCATTAAATAGCCGATTAAATGTCCCATGAGCTTAGCTCAATTGGTGAACATTTGCATTATTATGCAGGGGATCGGGGTTCGAACCCCGGTCATCCCACTTATTCACCTTAAAGGTGGAATTTCAAGTCATTAGGCTACTTGACAAAAAAAAAAAAATAGCCGATTAAATTACGTTAATTTAGTTTTATTTCGGCATTTTATGATGATGAATATTATGATACCATTAAATAAATAACAGTAAAAGTATAAAAAGAAAAAATGTTGACTGATATGCTGAAGAGTTGAGGGTTGTTTCTGTTCCTTCCTCACTTCCTCTCGCCTTTGTGTTTGGAATTAGCATCTCCGTAACAGAACCGTTTGTCAACAGAGTCCACTTTTGCTTCACACCACAACCGTTAGTCCGTTACCGTCAACCCCACCGTTTACCACCCTCAGATCCATCTTCTCAAACCAGGTTCCTATTTCTGCATCATTTTTTTATTTATTATTTCTGCATGTCAATTATAATCAATTATTTCTGCTTTTTTTTTTTTATTAATTTATCTTTTTTCTTCCTTTTTTTGCATTTCAATTGAAGGTTTCAGTTTCTTGAAGTTGCATGTTGATGATTTATTGTGTGATGTGATTGATGATTGAGAATTTTAGATGAACAAGTTTTTTTCAACCAATTGTTCTTATTACAATGGAGTTATCGCGGCGGCGTTGTTTCGGATACAAGATTGATTGGAGAAGATTGTTTCTTCTTATACCTATTTTTACAGTATTTTGGTTTATGCTTCAGATTTTTGTACATACTTATGTAATTCCACCAAACAAACACTTACATTTTCCTCGCGAAACTGATTCATCGCTGTATCGATCCTCCAATAGTACTATTCGATCGAATGAGTTTCTTAAAGGAGCTATATTTCAAGAGGTTTACCTCACATTTCCTTACTCAGTTGTTTCGCCTAATTCGACTAATAAGTTTGTTCAATCAGTATCAGTTGAGCAAGATATTGTAGATACTCGGGCGCAACGAAAGAAGGATAAAAATGTTGCTAATAATACAAAAGTTTCTTCTGGTAAGCAGGTAGAAGTTGATTAGATTATGAATTTATTTGTTTATTGTTTTGAAGTATAAATATGATTGATGAGTTGAGACATTACCAAAATATTTTGCTGGATGTGTATATCGCAGACGGACATTAGGTTGTTGTCACCTACTGAGGCCCTTGTGTATGCTAGGAAAGAGATTGATCATGCTACTTTTGTGAATGAAGATCCTAATCTTTATGCTCCTTTATTTAGAAACGTTTCTGTTTTCAAAAGGTACTCTTATTTATCCATCTTTTTGTTACTGAATAGTGATATAATTGTATCTGATGGTTACTGATTTCTCTGATTTTTATTTTGTTGAGGATTAATTAAAGAAAAAGGAAAAAGACTCCTATAAAAATAGCAACGGTATATCCACTCTTAATTAAGCTAAAATGTGCATTGTGAGCTTTATCCACCGAATGATTTATGCGTGGAAGCATTTATCTCATTTTATTTATTGAAACACCCCGATTTTCATGGCCCAAAAGTAGGCACTTTTTTTTTTTTTTTTTTAAAACACGAGACAGAGTGCGCGGAAAATATTTTACAAGAGCCGGCATTATTCATACAACAGAACTAAAGCATGTAATAGTACGACCAACGAGGTGACTGAAATAGTACTATATGCATCGATAGTGCTTCTCATAAGCAAAGTGTGTACCTGTTTAATTACATATCCAAAACATAACATCTAGTTCACGACAAATATACAAGGTAGTCGTGACTAGGGAAATACTACAGCCGATACCAAAAGAGGCTCATCCAAAGTGTAAGAGTATAGAGTACAGTCATCCAAAAACGTTAGAACCTACTACAAATCGTGCTAACAGTCACCGACCAACAAGGCCTGTCCAAAATGAATACAACTCTAAAGTCAGTGGTCCTAGTCCTATCATGCACATCGGCATCAGGTGTCGTCCGTATCACTCGATAACAGTACCAAGCTCAAGGTAGAAGTGGGAGATACCAAGTGAGGTACTCCGGATCCTCCAATGGATCCCTCCCCTGCAGCAGTCGCTGCCGCCGGAAAAACAACTTTCGGCTCCCCTAAGAAGTCGGGTAAAGCCCCATCACCCCAACTACCCATAGAAGAGGAAGTAACGGGTCCATCCGTGGAGGTCTCTCCAACGACCGATCCATCACCCTCTGGTGTGTCTGGCGCCCCTGACAGGGGTCCCACAGGAACCGTCCAAAGTACACCGAGCAGTACCGGTAGAGGTATGGTGAAAGGTGGAGTCTGCCATATCAGACACTGGTGAACCTGATGGGTACCAAGATAAGTAGTAATCCTAACGCGCCCATGGTAACTAGCCGTACCGGAAGCTGGGTCGAGGCTCCAGGCAGGCAGCAGCAGGCGATCAAGGAAGTCCCACCTCGTCACCGTCTCCCTCACGAGCATCGGTAACAAAGGGTGATCCATCGTCTGGGTGGGATGAGCCCGCAAATGAAAGAAAGGGTCACCACAAAATAAAAGGTATGTGTATATATAACCGGTGCGAGAGAGTATACAATTACCAAACATACAAATACCAACATAGAAAGCTCTTTATAAATATAATGCACACCAAGCCTATCAATGCAGACTCTAAATGATTGTGATCACTCTAGCTGGGTCTTTTTCACATGCATGGATTCCGGAATCAACCTCTCTATAGAAGGCGTAGGTCTCAGGTGGGATAACACCTCCTACTAGTGGTGGGATAACACCAGGTAGAGTCACACAGACAATACCAAAACAATCACGGTGGGATAACACCGGGTGAGTCACACCAGACAACCACCGACTCAATAAAATCCAGTAGGATTTGGCGAAGTCACACAGTCAACGCCCGGTACATAGGCAAAGTCACACAGACATACACCTAGGCACGCAACTATGAAATGCATGGCATATATTCTCTTTGGCATATACAGGATAGTCACACAGACAAAATCCCCGCGCAGTCCTACCCGACGCACGCAATCATATATGCTCATGCAAACATTCACATAACCTAATAGCATAGGTAACAAATCATATGTGAATATAACCACCTTCTCATCAACGAGAATACATAAGTACAAACATGCCACAGCACACAGCAAATGCATAAACAGCAAACCAAGCATGTCGTAACCGTTTTAAAAGACGGAAATAAAGTGGAGCCCTTACCTTAGCAAGCTTCCGTTACTTTTTCTCGTCAAATCTACGATACGCGCTACCTAAAAGTTAAGCAGCGTACAATCAATAAAATATTCCTCGTTTATCCTATCGAAACGAAACTTGCTCTCAAAGTTCCAGAGGGGTCTAAGGTACTTCCTAAAGCTATCCCTCTATGATTTCAGGTTATTCTCATAGTGTTTAAAAATTCACGAAGTTAATTGTACTATTTTTATAACACGAAAATCATTTTGTTTTCAAATCATCAACTAAAACCATTTTGGATTTTCCACTTCAAGAACTTGTTTCACACACAACAAAACCATTTGAAACACAACCAAAATTTTTTAAGAATATTTTTTATGAAAAAATCGAAGTTTTCTTGCGTTACAAGTTACACATTTTTTTTTCCTTCCTAACAACCTTTCCTATACTCATTTTTCTTCAAAACTAAGATTATCCAACACATACAAAATTTTCACATAATTGTGGACTTAGAAAATTTTTTGGAATTTCTCTCCCACCCCACAAGAAGGCCACGGCCAAATTTTTAGAAATCACCCCTCCACACAAAATTTTTCACTTCTAAAGGCATAGTAATATCCCATAATACCTAACTAGCACTTATCAAAACGATTTAGAAATTATAGAGTCGAATCGCAAATTTTCGAGAAATCTCAAATAAGGTTTTTCTTAAGGCAAGTGATCATTTTCTTTTCAAAACATCCCATAACCAATCAAACAATTAAACAATGATCATGGGAAGTTATTTGCCTCTAAACAATTTTCGAAATTCGATTCCTCGAACCCTATATGTGTGCCACGGCCAAATGAGGCAAAAGGCAACCCTACACATTTTTTTCATTTGAAACCCTAGTCCACATTCATTAGTTCGTAATGATATTCGATCGTGTATCCGACTCCTTTTGAAACTCGAAATAATTTTTTTTTTTAAATTGTGTTCTTCGAGTCGCTCAAGAACACGAGAATAATTTTTTTCTTATTTTTCGAAACAAATTTCATATTCACCAATCCATTTTGTCAAAAAGCTCAAAACTAACTTCAAAACCAAAATCATACAACACAATTCAAGTTTATGATCTTTTCAAAAAATTTCTTCAAAACCCTTCACCAAAATTTGTGAAAACAAGATTTAACCATGAGAATCACTTACATGCTTCACCAATGTTTCCTACATAACACTCTTAAACACTACTATGGAATCAAAACTAATTAATACTAAATTCTCAAAATTTTTCTCTCAAGAACATATCATGAAACTCAAAATTCAAGAGGTTTTTCATGAAGAATAAGGAAGAGAAGAGGTTAGTTACCTTAATGAGCAAGTGATTCCTTAGTAAGCTAATGATCCAAGCTTGAGAAGATGAGAAAAATGAAATTTTTTGATGGATGAGTGAGTGAGTGAGTGAGCCGGCCAAGAGAAGAGAGGAGGGAGTAGTTTTTGTGATTTTTTTCTCTAAGTCCAAAAGCTTAAACCTCCTTACTATTAAAACAACTCTTGTGCAATCTAGGCCATTGGATCAAAATAACTTTTGCAAGACTAAACCCTAGCCTTTGGATCCAATTCACTCATGATTGCTTTTTGAACAAATATCCACTCTACGCTACTCAGCTCATCGCGTTTGCTCTCGGCGAGTCGCACCTCGCTAACGGACGGAAATCTCAAAAAAAATAAAATCTACCAAATAAACGTCCGTCGTAAACCGTTTCCAAATATTATCGCTAAATCTTTTTCCCCGACTGTAATTTTCTTCCTCACTCTTGAAAATTATTCTGAAGACATATTCCAACTCGCGCCGATATATAAAGTCTCCAATTAAAATTCGACGGAAAACAGAAACCGTAAAATTTTAAGCAGCGGGTACTGTTTTCTACTCGTTTTTCCAATAAACGGAGAAAGTCGAAACTCAAAATTCTGAAAGCACAGGAACGTTCTCGTATATAAAAGAGGACTAAGAACCAAAAGCCTAGGCTTAAATAGTACACGAATCCAAAACCAGTTCCAACTCAGCAATAACGCTGTTATTACACGATACTTATGAAATTAACTTACAGAAACCCTAAAAACTCCTTGCCGCTACTTACGCTTATAACTTGCGTACGATACATTAGAATTATGGGTCTTACATTACTTCCCCCCTAAAAGAAGTTTCGTCCTCGAAACTTAGACATCGCTAAAAAGCTCCGGATATTGCTCTTTCATTTTGCTTTCAAGCTCCCAAGTCGCGTCTCCCGTAACTTCATTCCATATTACCTTGACTAACGGTATATCCTTGGTCCTTAGACGCTTCATCTTCCTATCCGCAATCTTAATTGGCGGAACTTCAAATGACAAGTTCTCTTTCAACTGAATGTCGTCTGGTGCGATCACATGTGACGGGTTTGGAATATACTTTCTTAACTGGGACACATGGAATACATCATGAATCTGTGACAGTATCGGTGGCAATGCAATTCGATAGGCTACCTTTCCTATCCTTTCCGTAATCTGATACGGTCCAATAAATTTCGGAGTCAACTTTCTTGCTTTTATTGCCCTTCCAACGCCAGTAGTTGGAGTAACTCGGAGGAATACATGTTCTCCTGCCTCAAATTCTAAGGGTCTACGACGCCTATCTGCGTAACTCTTCTGACGATCCTGGGCGACCTTCATTCTTGCCCGTATCTTCCGGACCTTGTCTGTAGTCTGTTGCACCATTTCCGGCCCTACAATCATACTTTCTCCATCTTGATACCAACATAACGGAGTTTGACACCTTCTCCCATAAAGAGCCTCATACGGAGCCATTCCAATGCTCGTGTGGAAACTGTTGTTGTAGGTGAATTCTATTAGTGGTAAAACATCGTCCCAACTTCCTCTATCATCTAGCACACATGCCCTCAACAAATCCTCCAAAGATTGATTCGTTCTTTCGGTCTGTCCGTCTGTCTGCGGATGGTAAGCCGAACTTAATCTCAACTTCGTCCCTAAAGCCTCATGCAGAGTTCTCCAAAAATGTGAAGTGAATTTTGGGTCTCGATCTGAAACAATACTTGACGGTATACCATGGAGTCTCACAATCTCAGCCACGTAGATGTCTGTTAACTTTTCTGCAGTGTCGGTAACCCTGACAGGCAGAAAATGAGCGGACTTCGTCAATCGATCCACTATCACCCAAATAGAGTCATGCTTCCTCCTTGTCTTGGGTAAACCAGTGATGAAATCCATAGATATGCTATTCCACTTCCACTCTGGTATATCTAACGATTGCAGCATCCCAGCAGGTTTCTGATGTTCCACCTTAGCTTTCTGACATGTCAAACACGATGCCACATACTCTGCCACATGCCTCTTCATACCCGGCCACCAATAGTCTAGCCTCAAATCCTGGTACATCTTGGTAGCTCCAGGATGTATACTCAGTTTACTCTTATGCGCTTCCTCTAGAACCGTATTTCTCAAGTTCTTAGCATCGGGTACGCACACTCTCCCATTGCATCTCAAAATATTATCTGATCCCACCTTGAACTCTGTGGTGGTTCCTTGATCTATCAAAGCTCTCTTTTCCATAAGTAGACTGTCATTCTGACAACTAGCAATGTCTTCCATCAGTCCATTTGAAATCGTAATCATACCGAGTCTCAAATTCCCAGGCGCAAACTCTACCTCAAGGTGTAGATCTCGAAACTCTTCTAATAACTCTTGCTGACTAGCCATCTGAGCTGAGCATACCGATACACATTTTCTACTCAACGCGTCAGCTACCACATTCGCCTTTCCAGGATGGTACTGTAACGTGAAATCAAAATCCTTCAGTGTTTCCATCCACCTCCTCTGCCTCATATTCAACTCTTTCTGATCAAACAGATATTTCAGACTTTTGTGATCACTGAAGACAACAAAAGTACATCCATAGAGGTAATGTCTCCAAATCTTCAAAGCAAACACTACCGCTGCGAGTTCTAGATCATGAGTGGGGTAGTTCCTTTCGTGGTTCTTCAACTGTCTGGACGCATAAGCCACTGCCCTCTTGTGTTGCATCAACACACATCCGAGTCCCTGATGCGACGCATCACAATAAACTTCATACGGTTCGTCAGACTGGGGTAGAACTAACACCGGTGAGGTCGTTAATCGCTCTTTCAACAACTGAAAACTAGCTTCACACTCCTCTGTCCAAGCAAAAGGCTGATCTTTCCTCGTAAGTTTTGTCATCGGTGCCACAATCTTAGCGAAACCCTCAATAAACCTCCGATAATATCCAGCTAAACCCACAAAACTTCGTATATCCGTAACAGTTTGCGGTTTTTCCATGCAAGTACGGTTTCAATCTTTGCGGGGTCCACAGATATTCCCTCTTCTGAGATGACGTGACCAAGAAAATTCACCGTTTTCATCCAGAATTCACACTTTGACGGATTTGCATACAACTTTCTGTCACGCAGAACTTGTAAAACTAAGCGGAGATGCTCTTCGTGTTCCTCTTCACTCTTCGAATAAATGAGTATATCGTCGATGAATACCACCACAAACTTGTCTAAGAACGTATGGAAGATCCTATTCATGTAATCCATAAAAATCGCCGGTGCATTCGTCACTCCAAACGGCATCACTAGATACTCATAGTGTCCATAACGTGAACGAAACGCTGTCTTCTGAACATCTTCTTCTCTTACTCTTATCTGGTGATAACCAGATTTCAAGTCAATCTTTGAAAACACAGACGCACCCTTTAACTGGTCCATTAAATCATCAATTCGTGGCAAAGGATAACGGTTCTTAATAGTAGCCTTGTTGAGTTTCCGATAATCCACACATAAACGTGACCGTCCATCCTTCTTTTTCACCAATAAGACTGGCGCTCCCCACGGAAACACACTCGGCCTAATAAAACCCTTTTCTAACAAGTCCTCAATCTGACTCTTCAATTCCACTAACTCAGCTGGGGCCATCCGATAAGGTGATTCCGAGATTGGTCCCGTTCCTGGATGTAAGTCGATAAAGAATTCCACTTCTCTGATCGAAGGAAATCCCGGAATCTCTAACGGAAGAACATCTTGGAATTGTTGAACTACGCGTAGTCCCTCTATATGCACGTCTGAAGTCACTCCTATACAAGCAAGTGAAATAAATTCTAGCTCTCCATTTCTCATGGTTACTGTAAGCCGGTTCGCCGACAAGTACCTCTGTACTCCTGGTTCGGGGAAAAAGACCAACTTACGAGCACAGTCTAAAATAACATAGTGATACGACAGCCAATCCATCCCGAGAATGATCTCGAGTGACCGAAGGGGTAAACAGATCAGATTAATTAAAAATTCCCTATTCTGAATCATCACTAGACAGTGCAAACATGCTGTATTAACCACTAGATCCTTTGCAGGGGTAGAAACATTCAAATCAAAAGACAGCGGAGAAACAATCAATTTCATACGATTTGCACAATCCACAGATATGAAGGAATGGGTTGCCCCGGTATCTATCAATGCAGTTAAAGTGTTACCTGCAATCTGGCAATTCTCACGTATGGCATTACTGGCCTCGCCACTCACTTCCGTGCCCATACAGTAGACACGTCCCCTAGCAGTGGGTCTGGCTCCTTGCGTCACATTCACAGATGGTTCAGCCTTCTGAGCCCTGCAATCCTTAGCGATGTGGCCTGGCTTCTTACAATTATAACAAATAATCCCGGGCTCCGTGTTCCTACAGTCATTCGAATAATGTCCTTCCTGACCACACTTGTAACAACTTTGCTTCGCCACATTCCGATTCCCTTGGTTTCCTTGATTTACAGAGCGATCCTGCCCTTTGTTATTCTGAGGGCGGTTGTAAGGCTTATTCCCCCGCCTTCCACGGTTCTGAGCCTGATTACTTGGACGACTAGGTCCCCCAGCAGTAGAATTCACATTGCGATTCACTCGCTTGTTCTTCATGTCCTCAATTTCCTGACACTTCTCAACCAGCACTTGGAAATTCCGGATTCCCAATGATATCACTGAATCCTGTAACTCGTACCTCAGCCCATCTTGAAACCGGCGACACATGTAAGTCTCATCTATGCCATCCCTGAAGAAACGGAAGAACCTTGACAGTGATTCAAATTTCTTAGCATAAACTTCAACATTCATACCTCCCTGACGCAATCTCAGGAATTCCTCTCCATACCTTTCTCTAGCGGTCTCTGGAAAGTACTTGGCCAAAAACTTTATCTTAAAACTCACCCAGTTGATTTCCTCGTGAGCGGCCTCCATCATAAGACTAGTACTCTTCCACCAATACTCAGAGCCTCCCGACAACTGGTAGGTAGCCAGAGTCACCTTTTCACCCTCGGGGCAGTGGATTGCTCCGAAGATCTTCTCCATCGCCTGAAGCCATAAGTCAGCAGCATCAGGACCTCCCTCTCCGTTATACTTCGGAGGACTCTGATGGTTAAAACTCGTGAGAACTCGAGATCCAGCAGCGAGAATCTCTCTTTCCCTTTTTTTCCATGTCCCTCTGCGCCTTAGCATGGGCTTGGGCAGTCAAAGTTGCTGCCATGGTATTCATGGAGTGAGCCAGCTGGTTTATTTGATTCTCATCAGCTCCAGGAGCTACAGGTGCTCGTCTTGGAGGCATGGTTTCCTACACAAACCACTTTCTGGTTAGATTCTTTTCCAATTCTCTTAGAAATCTTTTACCATGAGTTAATAACATCAACACACCAAAGCAACGGTCACTTAGAACCAAACAAACTCTAGTCCTAACTCGACTGACAACTCTTACGACACACTTTTCCCTTGATGATCTAAAGCCGGGCTCTGATACCACAATGAAACACCCCGATTTTCATGGCCCAAAAGTAGGCACTTTTTTTTTTTTTTAAAACACGAGACAGAGTGCGCGGAAAATATTTTACAAGAGCCGGCATTATTCATACAACAGAACTAAAGCATGTAATAGTACGACCAACGAGGTGACTGAAATAGTACTATATGCATCGATAGTGCTTCTCATAAGCAAAGTGTGTACCTGTTTAATTACATATCCAAAACATAACATCTAGTTCACGACAAATATACAAGGTAGTCGTGACTAGGGAAATACTACAGCCGATACCAAAAGTGGCTCATCCAAAGTGTAAGAGTATAGAGTACAGTCATCCAAAAACGTTAGAACCTACTACAAATCGTGCTAACAGTCACCGACCAACAAGGCCTGTCCAAAATGAATACTACTCTAAAGTCAGTGGTCCTAGTCCTATCATGCACATCGGCATCAGGTGTCGTCCGTATCACTCGATAACAGTACCAAGCTCAAGGTAGAAGTGGGAGATACCAAGTGAGGTACTCCGGATCCTCCAATGGATCCCTCCCCTGCAGCAGTCGCTGCCGCCGGAAAAACAACTTCCGGCTCCCCTAAGAAGTCGGGTAAAGCCCCATCACCCCAACTACCCATAGAAGAGGAAGTAACGGGTCCATCCGTGGAGGTCTCTCCAACGACCGATCCATCACCCTCTGGTGTGTCTGGCGCCCCTGACAGGGGTCCCACAGGAACCGTCCAAAGTACATCGAGCAGTACCGGTAGAGGTATGGTGAAAGGTGGAGTCTGCCATATCAGACACTGGTGAACCTGATGGGTACCAAGATAAGTAGTAATCCTAACGCGCCCATGGTAAATAGCCGTACCGGAAGCTGGGTCGAGGCTCCAGGCAGGCAGCAGCAGGCGATCAAGGAAGTCCCACCTCGTCACCGTCTCCCTCACGAGCATCGGTAACAAAGGGTGATCCATCGTCTGGGTGGGATGAGCCCGCAAATGAAAGAAAGGGTCACCACAAAATAAAAGGTATGTGTATATATAACCGGTGCGAGAGAGTATACAATTACCAAACATACAAATACCAACATAGAAAGCTCTTTATAAATATAATGCACACCAAGCCTATCAATGCAGACTCTAAATGATTGTGATCACCCTAGCTGGGTCTTTTTCACATGCATGGATTCCGGAATCAACCTCTCTATAGAAGGCGTAGGTCTCAGGTGGGATAACACCTCCTACTAGTGGTGGGATAACACCAGGTAGAGTCACACAGACAATACCAAAACAATCACGGTGGGATAACACCGGATAAGTCACACCAGACAACCACCGACTCAATAAAATCCAGTAGGATTTGGCGAAGTCACACAGTCAACGCCCGGTACGTAGGCAAAGTCACACAGACATACACCTAGGCACGCAACTATGAAATGCATGGCATATATTCTCTTTGGCATATACAGGATAGTCACACAGACAAAATCCCCGCGCAGTCCTACCCGACGCACGCAATCATATATGCTCATGCAAACATTCACATAACCTAATAGCATAGGTAACAAATCATATGTGAATATAACCACCTTCTCATCAACGAGAATACATAAGTACAAACATGCCACAGCACACAGCAAATGCATAAACAGCAAACCAAGCATGTCGTAACCGTTTTAAAAGACGGAAATAAAGTGGAGCCCTTACCTTAGCAAGCTTCCGTTACTTTTTCTCGTCAAATCTACGATACGCGCTACCTAAAAGTTAAGCAGCGTACAATCAATAAAATATTGCTCGTTTATCCTATCGAAACGAAACTTGCTCTCAAAGTTCCAGAGGGGTCTAAGGTACTTCCTAAAGCTATCCCTCTATGATTTCAGGTTATTCTCATAGTGTTTAAAAATTCACGAAGTTAATTGTACTATTTTTATAACACGAAAATCATTTTGTTTTCAAATCATCAACTAAAACCATTTTGGATTTTCCACTTCAAGAACTTGTTTCACACACAACAAAACCATTTGAAACACAACCAAAACTTTTTAAGAATATTTTTTATGAAAAAATCGAAGTTTTCTTGCGTTACAAGTTACACATTTTTTTTTCCTTCCTAACAACCTTTCCTATACTCATTTTTCTTCAAAACTAAGATTATCCAACACATACAAAATTTTCACATAATTGTGGACTTAGAAAATTTTTTGGAATTTCTCTCCCACCCCACAAGAAGGCCACGGCCAAATTTTTAGAAATCACCCCTCCACACAAAATTTTTCACTTCTAAAGGCATGGTAATATCCCATAATACCTAACTAGCACTTATCAAAACGATTTAGAAATTATAGAGTCGAATCGCAAATTTTCGAGAAATCTCAAATAAGGTTTTTCTTAAGGCAAGTGATCATTTTCTTTTCAAAACATCCCATAACCAATCAAACAATTAAACAATGATCATGGGAAGCTATTTGCCTCTAAACAATTTTCGAAATTCGATTCCTCGAACCCTATATGTGTGCCACGGCCAAATGAGGCAAAAGGCAACCCTACACATTTTTTTCATTTGAAACCCTAGTCCACATTCATTAGTTCGTAATGATATTCGATCGTGTATCCGACTCCTTTTGAAACTCGAAATAAATTTTTTTTTAAGTTGTGTTCTTCGAGTCGCTCAAGAACACGAGAATAATTTTTTTCTTATTTTTCGAAACAAATTTCATATTCACCAATCCATTTTGTCAAAAAGCTCAAAACTAACTTCAAAACCAAAATCATACAACACAATTCAAGTTTATGATCTTTTCAAAAAATTTCTTCAAAACCCTTCACCAAAATTTGTGAAAACAAGATTTAACCATGAGAATCACTTACATGCTTCACCAATGTTTCCTACATAACACTCTTAAACACTACTATGGAATCAAAACTAATTAAAACTAAATTCTCAAAATTTTTCTCTCAAGAACATATCATGAAACTCAAAATTCAAGAGGTTTTTCATGAAGAATAAGGAAGAGAAGAGGTTAGTTACCTTAATGAGCAAGTGATTCCTTAGTAAGCTAATGATCCAAGCTTGAGAAGATGAGAAAAATGAAATTTTTTGATGGATGAGTGAGTGAGTGAGTGAGCCGGCCAAGAGAAGAGAGGAGGGAGTAGTTTTTGTGATTTTTTTCTCTAAGTCCAAAAGCTTAAACCTCCTTACTATTAAAACAACTCTTGTGCAATCTAGGCCATTGGATCAAAATAACTTTTGCAAGACTAAACCCTAGCCTTTGGATCCAATTCACTCATGATTGCTTTTTGAACAAATATCCACTTTACGCTACTCAGCTCATCGCGTTTGCTCTCGGCGAGTCGCACCTCGCTAACGGACGGAAATCTCAAAAAAAATAAAATCTACCAAATAAACGTCCGTCGTAAACCGTTTCCAAATATTATCGCTAAATCTTTTTCCCCGACTGTAATTTTCTTCCTCACTCTTGAAAATTATTCTGAAGACATATTCCAACTCGCGCCGATATATAAAGTCTCCAATTAAAATTCGACGGAAAACAGAAACCGTAAAATTTTAAGCAGCGGGTACTGTTTTCTACTCGTTTTTCCAATAAACGGAGAAAGTCGAAACTCAAAATTCTGAAAGCACAGGAACGTTCTCGTATATAAAAGAGGACTAAGAACCAAAAGCCTGGGCTTAAATAGTACACGAATCCAAAACCAGTTCCAACTCAGCAATAACGCTGTTATTACACGATACTTATGAAATTAACTTACAGAAACCCTAAAAACTCCTTGCCGCTACTTACGCTTATAACTTGCGTACGATACAGTAGAATTATGGGTCTTACATTTATGATGTAGGACAAATAACTGAAAATGTTAATTTTGACAAGGTGCTTGCTTCCTTGACAAACCTATAGTATTTCTTTACAAGATAATGCTCCTCTAACTCAAATATCAGCTAGTCACTACCGAAGTAAGCTTGATATCATGTAATAACAAAAAGCTTATCAAATACTCACAGTGAAGGATGCGAAGGAGCGAAGCAGCTCGAACGAATGAATGTGAGAGGAGCGAAAAAATTCCGAAACAAACTAAACGGTGCAACAAAAACAAAGTAGTATTACTTAAATTAGTATTCTGGAATAACCACCTCGAGTTTGATATTTTCAAGTGATGGCGCATGAATGGTTTCATGTTACTTCTCTAATCCTAATCATGAATTGGAAATACATACATCCACTTACCTCATGGTAAAAACCAACTTTCTTTTATTAGAGTAATGGGGGATGTAGGGATCAAATTCAAAACCACTTGGTTATAGAGTTTATACTATGTCATGAATTAACTATCTGAAAAGCGAAAAGTTTAAACTCTTAGTAGTTTAAGGCATGTATGTGGTTTTATATCACATTTTTAACAAGTAGAAGTATAGACGGCATACATTCATCACAGAATCGGATGACTTAGGCCAGAAGGCTTTAACTTTGGACTATTTGGTCTACTGCTTTGTCAAAGGACAGTTCGACCAACCTAACTTTTATTACAATTATTACTAGTATAGTGATAGAAACCAACTGATATATAAGAAAGAAATAGGGAAAATCCCTTTGATTACAAGAATGGTATCGCAGAACTTCGAGGGTCTGCACCTCCCAATGCCAAAATGGCCCCTTTCCAGTCAAATTCCAAGATACCCTCTTTCTCAATCACCCCTTCTATTTATAAACCCTCTATATGGCAGTTATTTTCTATGAAAACTACTTATTCTAATCTAACTGCAGTTCCATATGACAATTATTTTCTATAAAAACTGTCAACTAATAATAAAAACTGCCTAATAATAATAACTAACAAGGCCTAATATTATTGATATCCTAATTAAGGCCCATATCTAACATATAGTAATGATACATCCTTCAAAATTCAAATGGGATATTTGAAAGCTGATTTTTAGGCAGTCACATTAATGAGGATGGTCAATGTCTTTTTACCTGGTAAACTGTTAGTATTGGGTCCAATTATTTCATTGTTTTTCTATAATCATCTCCACTAAGTTTTCGAGCTTTTAAGGAGATAACGTTTGGAGACTCAGGGAACTGATTGTGTAACTTGTTGGCTGTAATCTGCTGAATATATGTCTTTGGAATGTACCGCAACTTTTGTATGTCAATAGCATCTACTGTGTTAAAACCATATTTGTCCCTAAATTTCAGGAGCTATGAATTAATGGAAACTACACTTAAAGTTTATATATATCGCGATGGTGTAAGGCCCGTTTTTCACAACCCTTCCCTTAAGGGAATCTATGCTTCTGAAGGATGGTTTATGAAGTTAATGGAGGAAAATAAGCAATTTGTCACCAAGGATCCTGACAAGGCCCACTTATTTTATCTCCCATACAGTGCACGCCAAATGGAGGTTGCACTATATGTGCCTGGGTCGCATGATTTGAAACCATTATCAATCTTTCTTAGAGACTATGTAAACAAGATTGCTGCAAAGTACCCCTTTTGGAATCGCACACATGGGTCGGACCATTTCCTTGTTGCTTGCCATGATTGGGTAGGTGTCTGCTTTCTTTTGGATTGATTGATTATTGACAATGTGATTTTACCAAATTTGGTAATTGTTTGAGAGTATTAAGATTTTCAATTCTTATATTTCCATGCTTCCATGCTTCCATGCTTTTCATTGATTAGGTGGAAAAATGAAAATGAATTTATTTAGTAAAATTAACTTTAAAATGACTTTGATCGATTAAGGTACACCCATATAATAGACGACGACGATGATAATAATAGGATAATCTAGTGCCACAAAGCTCTCATCATGGCAAAGAAAAAAAAATCCTGCTTAATCTCCCGATCTATTTCACATTACTTCTTCAACTGATTGATTCCCTTTCATAAATTCCAATTTCCCTTAAACATTTAATAGTCGTCTATTACCTTGAAATATGCAATAATGAATGGCTCTATCATGTTGAGTATGAAAGTATGCAACATCATTCACTTGTTTTCCTGTGGGCTTATCACACTCTTTTTTTCCCAGTGATTACTGAACAATGAAAAACACTTTGGTGAACATTTGTTTTTCTTGAAATTTTCAAAGACTTCTCTTTCTTATATGCACAGATCGTATTGGTGGCTTACTGATGCTTAGTCCGTAGCTAGTGCATGATTGATGTCGTATTGACTGTAATGGTGGAGAGATTGAGAATCACTGATTTCATTTTGCAGTATAGTCTATTCATTGCTATTCATATTGGAGCCTGGTCAATTGTATTTTTTTTATATTGTTGTATTGAAGCTGTCTTTTTTTTGCCTCCTGGTTGAAACTCCCATTTGCAGGGTCCTTACACAGTGACTGGACATAAAGAGCTAGCCAGAAACACAATAAAAGCTCTATGTAATGCTGATCTGTCTGAAAGAGTCTTCGTCGCAGGAAGAGATGTTTCCCTTCCAGAAACTACCATTAGAATGCCAAGAAGACCTCTTAGATATCTTGGTGGAAATAAAGCATCACTACGTCCAATCCTTGCCTTCTTTGCCGGAAGCATGCACGGTAGAGTACGTCCCAGTCTTCTTAAGTATTGGGGTGGTGAAAAAGACGAAGACATGAAAATCTACAAGCCTTTACCTTTGAGAATCTCCAAAAAAATGACTTATATTCAACACATGAAATCAAGTAAATATTGTTTATGTCCAATGGGCTTTGAAGTTAATAGCCCTAGGATAGTCGAAGCCATATATTACGAATGTGTTCCCGTGATCATTGCAGATCATTTTGTCCTTCCACTTAGTGATGTTCTGGACTGGAGCGCATTTTCCGTGGTGGTGGCCGAGAAGGATATTCATAGGCTAAAGGAAATTTTGTTATCCATTCCTATGAGAAAATATGTTGCAATGCAAACTAATGTGAAGATGGTACAGAAGCATTTCCTTTGGAACCCAAAACCAACGAGATATGATCTATTTCACATGATTTTGCATTCAATATGGTTCAACAAGCTAAACCAGATTTGAACTTTGCCATTTACTGCTTAATGGTTAATTTAATTTATTAATTTCATCAATACTTGATGCCAGGAACCAAGCAGCTAGATGGTTGATCCTAAGCTAGGTAATCTGGTTAACAGGTTTGTAAATAATTTGAATGTGTAATAGGCTACTACACATAATAGGTGATAATTTATTCCCCCTCTTTTAAAGCATTAAATTAAATCCTTGAACTCTGCATTGTCTCTTTCATAAAACCATAGAGGGAAATATCTTGCTGTGTTCATAGTTACTTTATCTGGATAGTGATTTCAATGTATGATAATTACTATTGGGAAAATTTTGTGGGGGTAGGGGGGGTATATTAATGGAGAAAAAGCTTTGTTGCTTTCAATCATCAGTTTCTCTACTTCTATTTTAGTATTTTCTTCCTGAACTGTCAACTCTATGGAGCAAAATCTATTACTACTGAATCATCATTATTTATGATCACTGACCATTTTCTTGCTACCACACATTTTTCCTTGTTTTTCTTATATTTTTATAAGGAAATTGATGGTTTCTGAAATTTTTGTTTAGCCATTACATAACTAGTAAACCACCAACTTAATTTCTGATATCATAGAGATTAGATAATTTAACATCTGTTATATTAACTAATATTGTAAACAGAAAATAATTAATCACATTGTTTCATCCAGCACAATTTTAAAGACTAGTTGAGCAGCTCAAAAAAAATTATTTCAATTTGTGAAATAATTTTGGAACTTTGGTATTTTAATGATCAAAATTGGCCATACATCATTAAATAACCTTTTGATCCCTCGTTGAATGAAAAACTGACCATATTTCAAGTAATGCCGCATGAAACAGTAATAAAACTTTAAAACAGTCAAGATGGGTGTTTTTTATTTTTTAAACATGAGTGAATAATAAGTATAATTAAATCAGTACCAGTGTGGGTTGAAGTTTTTGTGGCTGTGTTCCTGCTATGGGTATCTAGTCTAGGATGAAAGTACATGTGCTTTTAATGTGAATCACTACTCCATGTGATTCACAGTGCATGATATTGATATGTATCAACTATCAACATTTAGCTTCCAATAGTTATGAATTATTTAGCTATTGACCACCTGTTAAATAGTAAGAAAATGAATTGATAAGTTGCTCATACAATCCCAAATCTAGTGTTTGGGGAATACCCTGGTAATTCAGTATTTGGTCGAGAGGTAAGTAAAGTTTGACTAATGATTGTTTGAATCCGGATTCTTTCATACAATTTGTTATATTCATTAATCACTTAAGTCCAATCTCCAATCACTTAGTTATTGATTTATGTAACTAATAATTCTTTAATTTGTCATTCCAAACCATTTGGTCTGAAAATATCAATGTTCCCTAATAAATTTGACAAAGCTAAATAAGCAGCAAATACAGAAAGTAGCAACAGAAAGGCAGCAACAATAGTACACTGTCAGTTCCATATTATATTTGACACAATTGATTACATATTTACCTTAGTAACAACCATTAGTTCCAAATTAGAATAACAAAAAAAAAAAAAACAGAAACTCAAATTAAAAACCTCCTACATAGACATCAATCATATAACTTAGTGCATGTCTAGATGCAACGAGTTTGACGAAACTAAAGTGTCATTATGATTTTATTAAATCATTAAAGTATAATTTTTGTCAAAATCACAATGACACACCGTAACAAACTCACTTGACAATCCAAACATGCGGTTAATACTGCTCACTCAGATCTTTCTGTGTTCTCAAGAAACTGAATCTGATCTAACTCCAAGAATTTATTCACCCAATCAAACCCATATGATTCTTCAGTGGAAAAGTCTAAGAATTCATTCACATCAAAGATAACATCTAAATCAATACTTCCATTAACTGAATCTTTATTCTCTAACATAGCACTATCCTCAACAACATTGTCCTGGGCTATAGTTTCTTGTGTAGTGGAAGTTTCTGGTTTTTCCTCTATTTGATTTACTTTTTTGCACAAATGAGAATTCCAATAATTCTTAATTTCATTGTCTGTTCGTCCCGGAAGCCTCCCAGCTATCAAAGACCACCTTCACATACCAAAAGAAAATTCATCACCAAAAAATAATGCTAATATAATATGAGTACAATATAATATAGTCCGGACACTTTATATTGAAGACGAGTCTGATCAGTGTCAGTGTCGTTTCCAACATATGTGTGACTGTGTTTCATTGAGTATAACAAACCTGTTACCAAGAAGTTTGTGAAGTCTAAGAATCAAATCCTCTTCTTCTTCTGATATGTTCCCTCTCTTGATATTGGGTCTAAGATAATTCAACCATCTTAGTCTACAACTTTTTCCACACCTATTCAAACCTGCCACAATTCATGTAAACAAAATCGGCACATCCACCGTTGAATAATTACAAAATGAGCGTGCACACACTTTTTTTTTTACATGTAACTTGTGAGTAGTACTAAAAGAATAACTTGTGTCTTATTATAATTTACCTGATTTGATGGAAACAGTTTTCCACTTCTTAGCACCATGAGTTTGAATACATTGTGCTAGCTTTTGATCTTCCTCTGTGGTCCATGCACCTCTATTCATTATTTTCTTAGTTTTTCCATCCTTTCTTGGTGCCATAATGAATGAGGCTTTTGGTGTTGTTGAGAGTAAGAGTGATATTGTAGTGGCACTTAGTTAAGAGAATATATAAGCTTTTTAAAAGAGTATGAAAAAATGGTATAGTATATTGGAATATGTAGGTGAGTTCACGTATCTACCCTTCATGAGGAAGGTTAAACAAAAAGGAAAATCCAACCACCAGTTAGTTATAGACTCCAACACCTAGTGACTACGTGTATTGGTTTTAACCAATTAATAAAAATTATTGTTAATATATATTAATGATGTTTAATTGTTACTCAATGAGAGATGTCTATACATTCATGATCTATTGAATTATTTAGTTGATAGTGTAGATAAACAGTGTTGTGTGCCTGTGTATAGGGTGAATTAATTTGATTGAAAAATATCTAAAAATAGTTTTTTTTTTTTGTTTTATAAAAAATTATTGTAAGTTTTATTGTATTTGACTTCATTTAGTTTTAATTTTTAAGTTTGTATTTGGTTCTGCATTTATTACTTCATTCTAACGTCCTAAAAGTACAATCCACACTAATTTCATGAAGCTAAAACTCTCATGTGGTGAAGTGGGTTTTCATCGTGACCACATGAAGACCGAGACTTTTCATATTAATTACTTTGCTAGTAGACAAAATACTCGATTGTTTATGCTTTATCGTGAATAAATAGATGGAAAATGTCTTGACCAAAAAAAAAAAAAAAAGATGGAAAATGTTAATAAATGTCTGAGACATTGTTTAAGGAATTTGACAGAGGTGATTTTTTTAGTTATTAATCCTTTGGTTGTCAGAAGAAGAAGGGGTCCCGGTAATATAAAATCGGTCACAACGTAATTAAAGTTCGATCAATAATTGATTCCATTAGAAATTGAATTCAAATTCTCTCGAACGATTTATTTTAGAGAGAGTTTATTAATTATTTGAGTCTAATTAATATTTTAGTTTGATATAGATGATTTTTGTACATAAGAAAATATAGTAGCTTTAACATAGTTGTACTCTATTTACCTCCTCGGTTTTTCACATATAAAATTCAATTTAGTTTTATTTTCTAATGACCAACTAATACATAAATAATAATATGTTGGTTTAAATATCATTTTCGCCCATGTATGTTCTCGAATTTTTGGTTTTAGTCTCTGTATGTGTTTTTGTTCCAATACATCCCTGAATGTATAAATCTTGTTGGTTTTAGTCTTACACGTTAAAAAACGACTGCGTTTGTAATTAGCTACAAAGGCAGTCGGGAGGGACTAAAACCAACAAAATTTGTACATTCAGGGATGTATTTGCAACAAAAAACAGACATAGACTAAAACAAAAAAATCGCGATGAACTAGGATGAAAATAATATTTAAACCTAATATGTTTACTTGACTTTGGTGAGCTTATACCCAACTCATAATTCTTCTTTAAATAAAAAAAAGGAAATCTAATATTTAAACCTAATATGTTTAAAAAGTGCACTCAATGGGGGAAACAAAAAAAAAATTGCAGGGGGAAAATCTTAAAGGAATTTTTTGCAGGAGATAAAGTAAAACTCGACTACTTTGCAGGGGTAAAGACCTATTTACCCTAATATAAAGCACACTTGTGAATATACAATACAAGAGTTATGTTCTTCTCTCTTTCTCTCCTTCAGCTACATTCTTCTCTATTTTTATTTAGAAATAATTTCATAACAGAATCAAATTTATTTATTTATTTTACATATTTACTCGTATATGATTTGATTTGGCCGGTGGAAATGGTTTTCAATTTCCAACTTCGGCAAGTTTGAATGAGAGATGTCCATAAGTTAAAGCACTGGGCCCTGGATCATGTTATTTATATGTAAAATGTGCAGAAGAGGATTCGTGGACCATTTCGTACCCAATACCTCTGAAAATAAAAAATTTGCTGCTTATAAATCAGGTGAAAATGTAGTAAATAATGAATAATCTACAACAACATTCACAACGAAAATGGAATTAAAATAATTAAAGACAATTACCATTTTAGTCATACTATTTTCATTTTCAAGTACTGTTATTCATTTGAATGTCTTGAGAAAGATTCAATTCAAGTATTCAACAAAAATCGAATATTTTTAATATCAAGTAAGTTTTATGCACATTCCAACAAGTAATCAAGCATAGAAAAGATGCAGCTAGATACTGTATTTCTCACTACAGCATTCCAACTTAACATAATTTTGGCTGTGCAAAACCACTTGTAAATTAGCACAATAACTCCAAAGTAACAAAATTCTCTGTACTTTCTCTGTACAATAACTTTGTGTATATGTTTAATGTATACTCCCTACATGCTATGGATTGCTCGAATGTATTTCTTCACTAAACTGAAAACAGCATATAAAACAAAAACCATTACAACCTTCTTCGAGGCAAGTATCCTTAGATTCACCCTCAGACCATATCTTCGCATGAAACCCAGAGAAGCAGCACCTACAAAGAGAACCCAAGAACAGATTGTACAGAGAAAAGCTTTCAGGGCCTCTGAAGGACCCCATATATGGGCATCATCAGTCGATACTTCCACATAGGAACACGTGGAGTTTGACTTATTGCTGTCTGTTTGGTTTAATCCAAGTCTGGTATCTGCTTGATTTAATCCAAGATTTTCATTCAACCAATCAGACAACCAAACAAGCACTTTTGCAAGCCATGCAATCTCGTCGCTTGATATGGGACGCCTCATCCAGTCGCCTTTGTATTTCACATTCATGCACACACGATTGCCAGCCTGTCTTGGCTTGAATATCTCATCACGTGATTGCTGACGCTGCACTGGTTCTGGGGAGGTTGGAGATAGATTTATAGTCTTCCCATCAAATAAACACCCTAACTTTGCCTTCAATGAATCTATGCATTGAAGACTGGGTGTAACATTATTACCAGATATAGCTTGTAACTCGGCTTCAGCACGCAATATAAATAACTGCAGGAAAAAAAAAGTGGTGAGAAGATAATAGCATACCACATATATAAGGATTACTATACTAGAAACACAATGCGGTGCTCTTTCACCAGCTTTTGCATAGTTGGTCACAAGCCCCATATAAGGGATATGTTAGGCAATCAATAGACAAATGAATGACTATGTTTTAATATGATTTGAAACACAAATTTGTAATGATAGCGTAAAAATATATTATACCTGAAGGAGCTGTTGTCCACCATCCTCACCATCAGCAAACAGTCGCAAATCTTTGTTCCAATTATCATGCAAGAATGAACCATCAACATCAGTCTCACATAAACCATCTTCCCAGTCCTGAAACAAGCAGCATATTAATAAATATAATAAGTTTTGGTCATGCATAGACCTGTTAACCACATAACCATTTAAACCAAGTTGTTTAAATGATTTCTTAGGGATTTTACATACAGTATAACCTATTTTTAAACTCGTTACAAACTTACAATTATTAAATAAAAGAACCTATTTAATATTAACATTAAAAGATGATAAAAATTACAGTTTATTATAGGAAACTACTTAACATAGCTTATTAAAATAATTACAAATCTGTTTCTTTTTTCAAATTCCAAGTTTTAATTCAAAAGCTTAAACAAACTACTTAAAAACTTGTAGAAATGTTTTTTATATTTCAAAAGAAAAAATAAATTTTCCCTTTAAATAATATTATAAAATGAACAAGCTTTTAATACTATGTCTAAACCAGCTATGAACATAACTAATCAAGGAGTGCAAAGATTCAAGACGCAAAATACCAAAATAAATAATCAACAAAAAAAGAAGAAAAAAAGGCAACTGATAGTAGGCATAGATAAATTTTTAGGGTGCAAAAAAAAATCATTAAATAAACAGATAAATGGAATTGGAACATCTTTAAAATCAGAAGAGAAATTCAAACCACCTGCAACTGTTCACGGATGATAGGAACATATCTGTACAAGTTATTCAACGTTGATTTGCCTGAGCCAGCATGTTTGGAATGGAAAAGGGTATCTACATTCTTCAAAAGGTCAATGAGCTCTTTGGATGATGTCAATGTGTCTAACACCTGGAAAAGAAGGTTAGAAAGTGAAAATTCCATTCAGCTAAACCCCGTTAAGCCTGTTATCATTACAGAAGTGCACCAAACATCTAGTTTACAAACATAGAAACATTGTTTATAGATGACAGGAATAATTAAATGAGGGTTGTCGCGGAGAGTGTGTAAATTTTTAACCAGAATATATACAGACAGGTCTAACATGAAGAGCAACAGCATCGCAAAAGATTTCCTAGCCTAATGTGATATCTCAAAGTGTTTAAACCTTAAAAAAAGCACAATAGTAGGGTCATCTAAAAATTGAGAAACACAACTCCACAAAGATCAGGTTATTGTGATCCAAAAAATTGTGTACACTTATCTTTTGCTTCGATTCTGTGATGAAAAACAATGGATTATAAATTCCCTTTGCAATATTTAAGCAAATATTTGGGCAATTAATGTAGGTTTTGTCTAATATGTACAAGTGAGACAAGTCTTTCGCCATGCACAAGTTTGTTTTCACCATTAGATCAATAAGTCTCACCATTGGATCAATATGTCACATCACATCTCATTTGATCCAATGGTGACATTGGTGAGACTTATTGATAAAATGGTCAAAACAAGCTTGTGCATGGTGAAAGACATGTCTCACTTGTGCACCATAGACTTGGCCATTAATGTATAGTAAAAGTGTAGAACTATTGAGCGGATAATGTACAATAGCCATAAGTTAATAATATTTACTGTGAAACCATATCCATAAGTTAAAAATATTCTGTATCTAAAACCTAAATGATCAGTCAACTAATAGTAGAGTGGATCATTTGCTTCAATCATTTGGGTTACAGAGACTTCTAGAAAGTCTACTGAAGTATATTATATTTCAATGCGTATAACAGGAATGCAGGTGAGTTCAACCAAAATCAGATGATCAAACGACAGTTGAATTCAAATTTTGCAGATAAAAACATTAACATTCAAACATCGAGTGAAACAGAATTGATTATCTAGAAACAAAAATTACTGAAATTGTGGTATGCACCCATATATGTATCCTGTGTTTTCCTTCACGGATGCCTATGTCTATTTCATTTATGTGCATGAACTCCCTTAGCATTGAAAAAGTACAGAAACAACATAGACATCCATAATAACCATTCAATAGCCACATTATAGTGCTTACAAGTTACAACATTCGCATGTTTTTTCAAAGCTTCACAGTCTTCATCAATCAATCCATGCACACAAAGTAGTGAGAGAATTAAACGATTCAAATGCCATTACTCTTTCACTTTCCACAAAATATCCTAAGCAGAAACTTCTAGTCACAAACAATAACAATCACATAGCAGTAATGCAGTAAACATCGAATAAAAGAACATGATTAAGAAACAAACCTTGAGCACCATCTGGACTACAATTTCAACATCACTATGAAGAAACCTGTGAGCAAACCCAATGAAGTGCATAACCAATGAAGTATAATACAGATAATTAGAGAGAACATAATCCTGCCAACGCGGGGTAAAACCACCACCACCACTTCCATTTTCAGAAACAGAATTTTCCAAATTTTCACCATTCATTGCATCAAGCTCCGAAAACTCATCACCCTTAATACTCCAAGGCTCCAAATAACTAATCCAAACATAAAACACCTGAGAAACATTCTTAACCGAAGCAGCCATCGGACAAAACAACAATGTCCTTAACAAAAACCTATACAAAGGCCTCTGCAAACATTGATTCCAACACCCATAACCTAAATCCTTATTCTTCGAAACCTCCATAGTCCTCCACCTAGGACTAGAACTATAACCAAAATCCCCATTCTCACGAAACGCACTTACAGTACTCAACCCCAAATACCTCACAAACAGCTTCACAACTTCACCTAAACCCGGAGAAGGAGGCATTTCTCCGAACGGAAACAAAACACCAAGCGCCTTACAAACACTCACAGGAAACGGCGAAAAATCATTATCAACAAGCCAGAAATGAATCAGCGTGTTCACAACAAACTCAGCCCGAGCCGCAACAGTTGCGTCGTGACCGGAACCGTAGTGAAGAATCGAGCTCGGGTAGGGTTGATGAGACGATAAATCACATGTAGGAACATTTGCACGAAGATACGCGTAGAGAAGACGCGTGTAGAGATTACAGTTAGGTTTTTGGTCTGACACGTGGCGTTTTGAGGCGGAGAAACGCGGAATTGAAGAAGTCCAGTTTTCTAACCTGAATTTGACGGCGCTGCTCTTGACGGAAACTTGATCGGAATTGGAATTGGAATTACCTGAATTGCCCTTGGAGACTGGATAGTAAGCGAACCAGAAAAAGAAGTATTGAAAAACATTGAGTTGAATTTGTGAAGAGGAAGAAGAAGAAGTGAAGAGTGAAGGACAGAGATCGGAGAGATTGTGTTTATCGGAGAGTGAACGTGACCAGTGAGGGAGACGTTCGGCGGGGAAAAGGTATTTAACAAGAGAGAGACGGTCGACGGCGGAGATAGCGGTTGCGAGAGTTCCGGTAGGGGAGAGGAGAGAGAATAGGGTTTTATCGAGTTCAGGGATGTTGATCCAACCGTTGGATGAAGGTGAAGCGGCGCGTGGATTTTCGAAGCCGAAGATGTTACAGATTAGGGTTGGGAAAGCGAGGGAGAAGAAGTGACGGGATTGATCGGGTGAGTGAGTGTGTAGGAAAGTTTGAATGGAGGTGCAGACGGTGGTTATTTGAGAAGGTGAGGTGGCGGATTGGATGGATGATAAGAGTTCTTGAGATTTGGTGAGGGAATCTAAGGTGTAGGAGTGAGGGAGCATTGTGGAGGTTATTAGGGTTTTGAAGAGAGGAAAGGGAAAGAGGTTTTAGAAATGAGAATGAGAATGTGTTTGTGTGATTTGAAAATGAGAGAAGAGAGAAATGAGAATAAGCAAATGGCGCCCTTTTATGGGGAGGTCGAGGAAAGAGTTGGCTGTTTCCTCTTTCGGTAGCGTGGCGTGGCAACGTAATAGGGTTCCCTCTCTTTATAAAGTTGGTGGGGACAAAAATAATTTCAAATAGAAAAGTACTACTGTAATAAAAAAAGAGTTTAATTGATATGCACTGACGGTGTAAAATAATTTTACACGATCATCTAATAAGAAACCATCAATCTTCCATGTCATATGAAGAAAGTGGGATAAAGTGGGGTGACGTGGCGGAATACATGGTTGTCATTGGTTGACAGTGTAAAATTATTTTACACTGTCGGTGCATATAAATTAATTTTCTGCTCGAATCAGATTTTCTGCTCTTACAGCAAATAATGTAATAGATTCGAATTATTTAATCTAAAATTTTGCCAGTCAAGATTGTAAATTTGAATTATATGATCATAAGTCAACATCTGAGATATACCAGAGTATGAGATAATGTGAAATTATTATAGGAGAGACTCTAAATTCAAATTGTTTATGGTTATTAAGAGCACGCAATCACGCAATAAGAGAATGTGTGACAGGCCCGACCCTGAACTAAGGCAATGGGTGCGAAGGCCTGAGGCCCACTGTTTTATGGGGTCCAAATTATTTTTTTTATCCCTACTATTATAAAAAATATCAATTAGGTTGAAAATGAATATCTGCCACTAAAGTCGAGAATTTTTTATTGTTGTTGATATGACAATTATTTCTTTAAAAAATAAATTAGAGGAATTGAAGACATTTGGAAGTATCTTTGAACTTTTATATTTCACAAAAGTTAAAGTCATTGGATGATAATGAATTGAAAGAATATTGTATATGTTAAATTTCACTCAACTTTTTCTCATATCAATTTATCATATGTTGATGTAGATGATCTATTCTCTAAATTAAGGGTGTTACAATTTGTTTTGTCAACTAAAACAATGTCTGTCATTGATATATATTCTAAAATTTGTTAAATTTGCTGATTGTTATCCGAATGTATCAATTGTTTATAGAGTTTTACTCACAATGTTTGCGACTGTAGCATCAGCGGAAAGATGTTTTTCAAAATTGAAGTTGATTAAAATGTACGTGAGATCATCAATGTCACATGAGAGATTGAACGATTTGGCAAATTTGTCAATTGAGAAGGATACGTTGGAGGACATTTGTATTGATGTGATTAATTATCAATGATTTTGCAACTCAAAATGCTAGAAGAAATCGCTTCTTATGAATTTCTGAATAAACTTTTTTTGATATTTTGTAAAACTATTATTATATATTAATGTGTATTATGTTGAATCAAATAAGTTTTTTTCTTATGTTTGGCCTAAGGCTCATGAAATGTCAGGAACGACACTGATGTGTGATCATTTGATGAGATTGAGCGATTTAGATATATAGTTTTATTATGTTAATAATTAAAGGAAATTGAAATTTGCTTGAGATTTAGTTTGTTCATTTTCAATTGGACAGTCACAAATCTCTTGAATTGTGACTGAGTATTGTAATTGACGTTAGACAATCTACGTTCATCAAGACTCCTATTTTTTGTTTTCTTAACTCATAAAAAGTTCAATAGAAATGCATAAAGAAGAATTATTATTCATGAATATGTATAATGTTTTTTTATTGACAATATAATATAATTAAGGGTGCTATTAATTACTGTCTTTGGGATATTAGTTAAAGAATTTAAAAGATGTAAATTTTAAGTAAATTTCATCACCTTCTATTTTAAGTACTTTTTATTTGATTTTCCTCTTTATAAAAAAGTGGCTTTATAATATTAGAACTTATTCTAAATCTTGTTCGGTCCACCTTCTTCTTTTAAGGAGACAATAAGTCATAAAAAAATTGGGTCAAACACTACCTCGGTATTCAAATAACAGCTTTGCTATAGAATGCAAAAGTGTATATCACGAAATTGGACGATTGTACAGTAGTTTGGTGAAATTGAAAATAAAATATGGGCAAAATGGTAATATCAAGTTAACTATAGTGTATTTCTTCGGTTTTGTTGAAGTTGGAATCGTAATATCCAACATTTTCCTTTAAAATAAACATTATTTATACTTCTAAAAAGTAGAATACATAAGTTCAGATATTTGCTTGCCGTATTTTGTTGTTTAACTAGTGTCCTAGGATGCGACCAAGTTTTGGACTAGTTTTCATTGATTTGAGAACATTTCTTTATATATCGAACTTTTGATAATTAATGAAATGCATTAAATTGTTTGGTTAAAAAATTAATATTCTAAGATATTTTTGACAAAATCTTTACTTTTATATATTTTAAAATTTAAATTTATTGTATTTTTAATTATTGTCTGTTAATGTGTATCATGTAAAAGTTATTTGTTGAAAAATAAAGGGCTGATGGCCTTTTTTGTGTCAAACTCAAATCTATTTAAGCATGTGGGGTGATTTTCTTTTCCTTTTGTGGTAAAGGGAGGAAACTATGGTAGATAGTCCATCATTGTTTTCATTTCATTCATGATATTGTACTTTGGGATAAAGATAGAATTTTGGTCACCAAATTTCTTATGATGTATTAATATTTATAATAGTATTGTACTTTGTTTGCTTCATTCGATTCACAATTTTGTTTGGTACCCACTTTACTTAATCAATGTTTCTTCCTCCCCATTTTTTTTCTCTCTCTATTTAGGCCAAAATACAGTATCTAATTTAAGTAAAGTAATGTAAATATTCACCTAAAATTTTGAATTAAATTTTATTTTACCATTTTGCAAGTACCATTCAGTTGGTCAATGTAAGAATATACGCCAGAATTTAAATTTAAACTTAGAATTTTATATAGTGTAGTTCCAACAATTTTTTTTGAAAACTTCGGATTATAGAATCCAAATATTTTTTATTATTTTGTATTTCAGAAAATAGAATCGGAAGTATATATTTATGTGGTTTGTAATCCAAAATAATTGAAAATGCATAAAAAAATGAATATTTCATTAAAACACACTAAAAAAACTTAACATGTTTCATTAAAAACAACTTCAAATAATATAAGTTTATAACAACATACAACAAAGATTGACATAAAAACACAAGATCTATATGAAAAACATAGAGAAAACACAAACGGAAATAAAATCGAATTCTATAATGAGTTTAATTGTTATGCACTGTCAGTGTAAAGTTATTTTACACATGCAACCAATAAGAATGATTTAAACTTCCATGTCATATAAAGATAGTGGGGTAAAGTGGGGTGATGTGGCGGAATACATGGTTATTATTGGTTGACAGTGTAAAATTATTTTACACTGTCAGTGCATATAAATTAAATCCTTCTATAATTTGAACTTGTTTTTTAACTTCAGAAAATGATTCCGAATAATTCTAAGGGTAAAAAACAAATTTTGGGGTTTAGGAGAAATATGCGGGTAAAGATTTTTTTCTTACCAATGGCCCAAAGCAAATGATCCATATTAATTTTTTTAAAATGAACAAAGTCCATGGTCCAAGTGTCCGAAATTTTCTCATCCCACCCCCCATGACTCTTTTTAACCCCCCAATATTCCAATTTTACCCCTGTACAAAAACTTCGGAACGTGTTTTCCGAAGTTTTTCTAGTTCAAATTTATCAAAATTTCGGAAAATACATTCCGAAGTTCATTTTTAAGGCAAAAAAAACTTCGGAAAACGCGTTCTGAAGTTTAAAACTAGGGGCAAAAATGGAAATCCGGGGGGGGGGGGAAGAGTCACGGGGGGTGGGAAGAGAAAATTTCCAAGTGTCCAACCAAGTGTTGTATATATATTGGGCCATCTAAGGTACAAAATTTATGGGCTCCAACTCTCAGAGAATACAAGTAAACTTTTTCTTTTGCTGTTCTACATACTTCTCGCGTACCCTACGCGTTTTTATTTTTAATATTTCATTATTTAAGTAGAGGACGACATGAAAATGAGAAATTTTTGAGAAATTTTGTAAATACCGTCTACTATTTAAGTAGCCGACGTTATAAAAAAAACTTGATAGAGTATTTTTAAGTGTATAAATTCATAGAACGCGTGAGAAAATATATAGAATGGTAAAAGTAATTCTCATACAACTATACAAGTATTGCAATTAATTTTCGTTATATTGTTTCGTTATAATAAAAATAAGCATAATAAAATAAGCATAATAAAAATCTCATATTAATCAACAAAAATTTGTTTCGTTAAAAATACATTTAGAGAAAGTGTATTCAATCGTATATAAGTAGTATAAAGATTATCATATCTTTATGAATTCACTGACACGTATCAAACCAGTTAAGATTATTTATTATTTAGATTAAAATATTGGAGAGTTTACGATAACTAAATGACAAGTAACAAGAATACAAATGCAAACATGCAAATCAATAGGTATAGAGTCGCGATTTCACTTGGAAGTTTTGATTCCTTCATTTATGGTTAAAATTAAATTCCTTTATTTTTATTAAATCATCAATCTCTAATAAAACTATTACTTATTTATTTTGTCATTCGTGATTAATATTCATTTTCTTATATTAATATTTTTTTGTATTAGTTCTCTGGTTCCTATGGAAATGAGGTTCGGTAATTCAGAGTAGGGATGACAATAGGTAGGGTATGGGTAGGGTACTATAGTCCCCATCCCCATACCCGCAGTTTGAAAAAATACCCGTACCCATCCCCATACCCGAGTGGGTGACACTCATTGTCCCCGTCCCCATACCCTATGGGTACCTAAGTACCCATACCCGTATCCGTTACCCGCATTTTTGCTAAAACTAAATTGATCAATTATAAAATATCATATCATTTTAATATAATTAAAAAAATTAAAGATTTTAATGTTGACTCATGAAAATTATGAACAAAATTATTAGTAATATCATGTTAAAGTTCATTTATCTATATATTGACATATATGGATTATGTCATAAATAAACATTTTCATTAAAAATGTGTAATAGTATAATAATGTTGTATATTTTAAAATTGATTTACATATATTATTATATAATAATATAATTAAAATAAATAAATATATACTATGTGGGTATATGGGGTGGGTACTAAGGTACCCGTACCCGCACTCATACCCGTTCAATTTTGCGGGTAATTACCCATACTCATGCCCGTATCCAAAATGCGGGTTTTTATCCTATCCGTTGTGGGTATTTTTTGTGGGTACCCACTGAGTATGGGTAAATTGTCATCCTTAATTCAGAGTTTGACCGTGAAGTAAGTACTATATCAAAAATTGTTCTCACCAAAAATTGAATTCGGGTTCTCCTGGACAATTTGTTTAGATAGAACTCATTAACCACTTGGGTCCAAAGTCTCAGTTTCCTAAATTAACACTTTGTTTGGTTACAAAAAGAGTTGGAATTCAAGAAAAGTGTAAATCATGCAAAAATTAAATGATTGAAAGACTAAAATTAAATTTTGATCATACAATAATTTTAATCTCACGCTACAAGAAAATGCCTATTTCCCGACAAAAATATTCCCTCAAAAAGTGTTAATTTCCGCCACAAAGTTCATATTTAATGACGGAAATGATCTATCACTAAATCATATGCCATTAAATTTATATACTTTTTACAAGCTGCCTTGCATGTTCGGCATGTAATCTAGACACAAAAAATTGGTATATTTTTCACACTAGTTTCCAACCTCGACCAATGCTGTGTTTTGACACACTCTTTCCTTCTGTTGATCCCATCTTGTTGACTAGCATTTGATTTTCTTTTCTTGATTCTTCAATGCTATTTGTTCCTTTGTGAACACCAACTTCATCATCTATCATCTTTTAGGCAAATATAAATTTGTTGTTGAAATTTGTGGTAGTTAGGTGAAAGAATAGGGGAAAATAACAAGAAATAAAAATATTATTGATAATGAACTAAATAGAATATTTTCGTAGAATATTTACATACGAAATAGTATGATAGTACTTGGTATTTATAGCCAAGTGAATATATTTAAATCTAAACTAAATCCCTAAAGTAGAGCTTAGAATAAACAAATCTAATCATTGAGATATTTTCTCAACAAACTATAACATAAAATTTAAGTATATCTTAAGATATATTTTCTATTCCAACACTTCCCCTCAAGCTAAAGTTTACTAAGCTTTAAGCTTGTTACAAAATTAACCCTGAAAATAAATTAAATCCATTGATAGCATAGCCAACGAAGAGCAGCAACCAAAGAAGTAGTAGAGCAGCAACCGAAGCAATGAATCCATATCAAATTATGTAAAAATACCCGCGGATAAAGTATCACAAACGGAGCCCGCGGATTAAAGCATCACAAACGGGAAGCCCGCGGATTAAAGTATCACAAACGGAAAAATTAGGACCACCAAAACAAAGACCAAGAGAGACTCTCGATCAAACTGGATAAAACGGTGGGTAAAGGTAAAGGATTCATGAAAAAGTGGCATGTAGGCTGCAGATGTCAGGGTAAGATATGAATAAGGTTAGAATAGAAAGAAAAGACACTAAACAAGAACCATAAAGGTGAAACAAAATAAAAAGAAATCCTAATGACGGCTAGGGTTTATACGAAGAAAAAAAGGTAAAGCGAAGAATAACCGAGAGTTAATTTTTCTCGGAAAAAGTTGCAGCGGAATATAAATTTGTTGTTGAAATTTGTGGTAGTTAAGTGAAAGAATAGGGGAAAATAATAAGAAATAAAAATATTATTGATAATGAACTAAATAGAATACTTTCGTGGAATATTTACATACAAAATAGTATGATAGTACTTGGTATTTATAGCCACGTGAATATATTTAAATCTAAACCAAATCCCTAAAGTACATCTTAGAATAAACAAACCTAATCATTGAGATATTTTCTCAACAAACTATAACATAAAATTTAAGCATATCTTAAGATATATTTTCTATTCCAACATTTGTCATCTAACACTTAGATATCACACTGAACATTTTTCTCTACTCAATGCTTCACTTTTAATAAGATAAATACTTCAAAGAATTGAAAAATAAAAAGAAGAGAGAAGATAGCAATAGTTAAATGTTCGTTCCTAACTGTTTTGGATGAACTCATGTATAGTCGGTCAATCACAAATTCACACATTCAAGACATCAATAGTCTTCTGATCAATATCAAACGGTTGATGTTTTAAAGCTTTTTTTTTCTTCTTATAATAAAGATCAAATAGAGTAATTTGCTTTTAATAAATCAATTGATCTCAATTCTCAATCAAATAGTTACTAATATCTTAAATGCGTGATTCCGATAAATATGGTGAATCAAATTTCATCTTGAATTGAATAACATATTGAAGAAAATTGTTTAAGCCATTAAATTTAGTCTTATGGTGAAAATTTTTGTAGTATAGTAGATATCGTAGATTCGATCTTCAGCTCTTTATAAATTTTTTGAAGGAGATTGTTTGGTTGCAAGTTAGTAGTAGTAGCAGTACAAAATAATAAATTTTCGTTTTAATTGATTGAGACAATGAAAATGACAGAAGTATCAATTTTCTTCAAACATGGCCTTAGTCTCTAGGATGCTTCAATAAGAGTAGCAATCAACTTAATGAGACATAACGTGTTTCTACTTTTGTTGGCAATTTTTCTGCTTAGTCTTTATGGTGTAGTGTAAAATGATCCTTTCAGTACTTTTTCCATGACACCTCAATGAAAAATTGGGACTATTATGTCAAACTGTAAAAAATGAAACCAATAATTGGCACCAATTTTTAAAATAATATTTTCCGTCATTTGACAACAATTAACGTACTCCTTTCGATCACTATTAAAAGCAAATTTTTTTTTTTTTAGATTTATTGAAAAACTAATATATGTGGTCTATAATATAATCCAAATATATTGAATTTCCAATCAAATATATTGAATTTCCAATAAACTTAAAAAGTAATTTTTTATCTATAATAGTGACCGGAGAGAGTATTTGTTCACGACATTTGATTTCTTAAATTCTTGGGCCATCTCCAAGAAATGCCCAAACCTAAAATTTGTGTCGGTGTTGTGCTTGAAATTGTCACAATATTACGACAGCAATTTTATTTTTTTGACAATATTACGACAGCAAATATTAAAATTGATTTGAGTGCCGTTTAGCTAGGCGTTTCTTTCTCCTTTTCTTGCTATGAGATGTAATACCCAATTTGTTAAATGAAAATTACATCTATCATATTTTGAAAAGATGGTCCTCAAGAAGTCAATTTTATGGTATACATGTGATATATAAAATTAGTCTTTAACTATTGAAATATATATTTTTTCTTTAAGTCAGAGTATTCTCTCAAAAAAATTTGTAAATCAATTGAAATATGATGGGACATAATGAAGAAAGTTTTGTTTGTCTTAACGTGGATGAGAGTTTGTTGGGACCGAATAACACTGGACGATATGGTAGTATGTTACTGAACATAAATGAGATTTTTATGGAGTTGGATCGATCCATGATATTTTATTTGTTGAGGCTATGGCGATATAGCACATGGTGAAACCGTGTTGGGAACTTGGTTTCCGAAATGTTCTTTGTTGTTTGGACTCATTACTCTATATTAATTTAACATGCGAAGGGGTCACATCGCATCACCGCTTTGCAAATGAAATTCTTTGTATTTGAAAGGTTCTAGCTAATGATTGGGAGATGGTTCTTACACGTACGTTTCACGTGGGGAATGCGTGCGCGGATGTATTAGCAAAAAGGGTGCTATCTCTAACCCACCTTTGGTGAATGTCTCTATTCCACCCAGGGATATGGTTAGACCACTCCTTGAAGATGCTTGGGGTATAGAGTTTATTAGGGAGTAAATCCTTTATTGTTTTTTCTTTGGCCTTTCCTCTTATGTAACCAATTTTTTTTTTGATTAAATGGGGAAAGACATATTTGTACATAATCTAAAACTATTTTACTTATGCACATTACATAAAATGCAATTATACAAAGAAGAAAATAAGATGAGTTTTAGCTAGGGGTATTATGAGCTTATATTTGAAATGTTTATTTATTTCAAATTATTTTTCTTTTTTTTTTTACAATAAAATATTATTTGTCATTCAGTTGTGGAAAACTTTTACAGTACATTTGATAATTTACATGTATCGGTACATTTGCTCTTTAAAATAATAGTTAAATGAGATTCTTTTTTGGAAAAAACTATTTTCTATTGTTGAAAAATTATAATAATTGAATATTATTTACCAAAAGTATGTGTTTGTGCAATAAAATTATTATTTTTTCTGAATTTTTATTACTTTTCATAGTGAATATCAAATAATTTTTACGGTAAAATTAGTATAATATTTTTGAACAATGAAATAATGTTTTTTTTAAAATGATTTTTGCTAAAATAGAAAAGTCGGTAAAAAGTTCTTTGATTCCTAAAAATGCTTGTTAATTTATTAGTTTAAAAAAATGTATCAAACACTTCAATTTGTCAATGCACCAAACTTCCTTAATTATATGTTTCCAATAATACTTTTATGTAGTATCACAATATATCTCTTGTTATTATTCATTTTTACTTTTTTTTTTATAAAAAAATTAATTAGTGGACTAACTCCTACCTAAATAATAAGGAAATTTTAGTAGAAAAATTAGTTTTCCCTCTCCTATAATTAGATACTTTATTATTTGTACACACGAGCCATATTAATTTGAAACTTATAATTAATAGTGATTAAGTCCTACTGCAATAATAAGAAAATTTTAGTAGAAAATTTAGTTTTTCTTCTCCTATAATTAGATACTTTATTATCTGTACATCACGAGTCATATTTGATCATGAAGATGGCACAAAAGAAGCTATGAATCTCATGATAAGAGAGAATTAATGAAGATAACACTTCCATTATTGAAGGAAAGTGAAAACTGAGTCTGTTACACTTGATCTAAGGCTTATATACAATGAGCTATGTAACTAACTATGGTGATGTGGCATAACTGCCATCTACAGCTGTCACACACTAAGAGGATAATATCTAACATAACTAAGCTATATACAAGAGAGAAAATGAACTAAGTTATGTTGTAGTGCCTTGAGTAACCGGAAGCTTGTAATGCAAGCTACTCACTATCTGTTGCCTTGGAATCCTCTTGAGCTTGATTCTGCAACTGCATTATTTGAAACTTAAGTGAGTCAAATAAAAACTACGTACTTGCTTAAGTGAGGACCACGTTGATCTTTATAAGGTTAAATTCAAGGCTGTGTAGTGGCTATTATATGTCCATCACATGATATGCCTCTCCTTTTTAGGTCAAGTGCTTTATAAGATTAATCAGAAAGCGGTAGAATTTTTTTTGACAAAAATAAATATTCATTCGTTCAAATTGAAACATACATAGATCATTACAAATTCAAGATTGCTAAAAACTGAAAAAACTGAATCTACAAACAATCTTGCAGCTGCACCTAGATTAATAATAGCATACAATGACATCATAAAAGTGCCTACAAATATGACAAAATAAATGTAACCGAAATATTCATATCCCGGATCTGGAACGTTGATATCAAAGTCTTCATCAGATTTGTAATGAGTTGATGTTGATATATCAATTTGAATCAACGAAACACGGTAATAAACGAAAAACCAACAAACGCCGCACAAGACGACGACAAACACAACGCCGTACAAGACGACAACAAACACAACATCACGAAAAAAATTAAATATATGTGAAAACCACTTATTTGAATAAAAACAAAGGAAAAAACAATTTAGAAATTAATTCACTAAAAACAACACAATAATATAATATCGGTCAAACTAAACAGTGTTCTGAGATAATGATTAAAAAATAAAAATATAAATAAAGATTTTAAGTAAAAAATATTTTTTAAATTTTTTTTTCAAAACATCACACAATTTTTAAAGTTATATTACTATTTTTTTTAAGAAGTTAAATTAGCTCTCTCAAATTATATTTACTATTTTTATTTACTTAACTATTATACCGGACTAAAAAAACTATTGTACTGGGAACATGTTTAACATTTAACTTTTCCCATAAAGAACTTACAACCAAAATTAATCATCATGACATGTAATCCAAAAAAAAAAACATCATGACATTAAATTTAAAGGACAAAGGTTGCTATCAAAACTACTTTAATTTATTATGGGCCATGTCTACCGTTGAGAGCAGTGTTTTAAAAACCGGACCGGACCGGCTGGTCGGACCGGTCAGACCGTGAATCGGAGGGGTGACCGGTCTGGTTCGAATGTTGGATCGGCCATGCAGTTAGACCGGTGGGAACCGCTCAAAACCGGAAAAACCGGTGAACCGGCGGTTTTTTCAAACCGCCGGTTTGATTGCACGCGCTTTTTTTTTTCTTTTTTTTTAGCCAAAAGTCTCAAAACAACGTCATTTTGTATTTTTTTTTTTGAATAGAAGAACCAAAAGAAATAAAAGAGAGTCCAACATTGAAATAAATATGTCTCCTTGGATTTTAATTTATTAGACACTTTGTTATTCCGTTTATGTTGCAATTAAATTTTGTTTAAAACTTATTTGGATTTGTATTTTGTACTATTTTATTGTGTGTGTGATGACAACATTTAGAATTTGAATTTAAGAACTTATTACATTATGGAATTTCCGAGTTTTTCAAAAAATTTATGTGTCATGTCATGATTTTTTAGAGACTGGGTCATCTGATTCGACCAGTTTAATACTTATATAGTTTTATTATAGAGACCGGTTCGTTCTACCGGTTTATCCGGTTTAATCCGGTTTATTCATGCGGTTTGACCAGTAACCCAGTGGTTCGACCAATAAACCAGTGAATCAGTACCCTCACGGTTCGATGTCCGGTCCGATTTTTAAAACAATGGTTGAGAGACTTACCTTTTTTTTTTTTAACTTGTTTTTGGACATTTGATTTAAAAGTGGTACATAATATTATGATGTACTATCAGCATCGTATTATTTTTTATTTCTTTCATTTTTTTTCCATTAATTGTTTTTTTTATACGGTAATAATATTTTTAATCCCTACAAAATGGAGACCTTTTAAGTTTAGTCCTTACTTAATTTTAATAATATTTTTAGTCATACAAAATTTTTCTGAATACATAGTTTAAACTCTGTTAAAATAAAATTTGTTTAATTAATTTTAAACTCTTAAATTTTATTAATGATTTTTTTTTGTGCATTATTAATGATTTTTTACACACCTGTTTATCACTTTATAAAATGTTCATTAACCAAAACTTATAATTTTTTAATGTGAGATGAGTTAAATATCAATTTTACGCATGCATATTATGCCTTATACCGTACGCGAGTGACATTTTTTTTACTTTATGTTTTATGATTTAGATTAAACGGAGTACATCGTATTATAGTGCACTGTCAGTATTAAATACGGTTATAAATGTCTATGAGATTCTTATACGACTCTGTACCGGTCAAAATAATCTAGGCCCAATCGAATAGGGGGCCCAACTCGCTCGATCCGATCCGTCAAATAGCAGGCCCATATCGCCCTGCCCTCTCACACGTGCACGCCGCGTGCCCTACTACCACTATCTCCATCAGATCAAAAGCACGTGGAAAATGTGCTCCAAACCGCCCACTAACGAGCTTGGCGCCAGTTATACCCCCACTCTCCCGCATGGGGGTCGTGGAGATCAAGTAACCGTCGCATAACCCCCTCTCTTTGGGAGGAGATCATGGGATCGTGGAGCTCATCAGCTCTGGGATATCCCTCTATAAATACACACCCCAAAACATCCTCCGGGCCAAGCAAGATCATTACAACAAACCATCGCATAATCTTAACCCTTAGCAAATACATACCCCATAAGTTCCACGCAGGAACATTTGGCGCCCACCGTGGGGCCCTGGTAAAACATTTCCCAGGCCTCAAATCGCAAGAAACAACATAGTTAAACAACAATGGCTGGAGGAACTCCTAACAACGAGGGCCAGCCCAACCTCCAAGCAGCCATCAACGAAATAAGGCGCCTCCAAGCAGAGGTCGCCGAAATTCAAAAGGAAAAAGCGGAGGAAGTAGCCAGAAACGAAGATGAGGAAAACATCGAAGTTTCGCAACCTCTCGCCCAACAGCTGTGGGATGCTCAAGTCCCACCGAACTTCAAAATCCCACAGCTGCCAAGCTTCGACGGCAAAACCGACCCTTTAGAACACTTGATGGCCGTTGGTACTCAAACCGCCATTTTGGGAGCAGAGGAGCACTTGAAATGCAAGTTGCTCTCGAGCACGTTCAAAGATGCTGCCCTACGTTGGTACATGAACCTGCCCAAGAACTCAATAACAGGGTACCAAGACTTTCACCGAAAACTCATCCACCAGTTTTCCGGGAGCAAGCACATACAGGTGACAGCCACGAACATGTTCAGCCTAAGGCAAAGAAGCTCTGAATCCCTAAGGGAATACTTGGCGAGATTCAGTGAAGCCACGATCAAGGTTTCTAACCCAAACCAAGAGATGTTCGTAGCCGCTTTTCACAACGGATTACGAGCAGGACACTTCAATGAGTCATTGGCACAAAAACCCGCCGAGACCATGCAAGAAGTTATGAAACGAGCCGAATGTTACATCAAGGGAGAAGAGAGCAACGCAGAGAAGCGCTCGAGGGACCACAAAGAAAGAGCTCCAGAAGCAGGAAACAACAGATATCCAGACTATCAGAGGCGACGTTGGCCTAGCAAGGACCACAGAACCCCGCGAAGCAGCGGGAACTCGTACTACCCACCAAGAAGAGCTAACAAGCCTTTCGAGGAATATGCGCCACTCAACCGAGCCAAGGTACATATCCTTGATGAAATCCTACAGGCAGGATTAGCAAAGCGCCCCCCTGCCCCTGATCGCCAATACACCATGGGGCGAAACGAAAATGAGTGGTGTCATTACCATCGCTGTAAAGGTCACGACACGGAGAAGTGCTTTCGGCTCAAGGACCTGATAGAAGAGCTGATAAGGAGCGGACACCTGAAGAAATTCATAGAAAGAGCAGCCCAAGACAACAAGGCAAGACAGAGATCGCCAAGATCACCGCGCGATCCACCAACAGAAGAAGCAAGGGAGAAGGACCAGCCCAGGATCGCTGTTAACACGATAGCAGGAGGATTCGCAGGTGGCGGAAACTCCAACAATGCCAGGAAGCGCTATGTAAGAAAGTCAGAACGGGAACCGGCCATGATAGGACATGTGTCTTTCCCGCCAGCCCCAGACCTATCCTTCTCGCCTAAAGACGCCACAGACATCGTCCCACACGACGATGATCCGCTAGTAATTCAGGTGCAAATCTTGAACTGTGATGTCAAACGAGTCTTGATCGACTCCGGAAGCTCCGCCGATATAATGTACTGGGATGCCTTTAAGGCGATGCAGCTATCTGGCGAACAGCTACAACCATACCACGGAACCCTCGTCGGATTCACCGGCGATCAGGCGGAAGTGATGGGATACGTCACTCTGCTGACGACTTTTGGTACGAAAGAAAACGCAAAAACCATCAAGGTAAGATATCTAGTGGTGCGCACCCCCTACGCATCCTATAACATCATCATAGGAAGGCCAGCTTTCAATGCGTTAGGCGCTGCGATGTCCACTCTTTACCTCGCCATGAAATACCCTTTGGATAATGGCGGAGTAGGGATTATAAGGGGCGATCAGATCCTAGCACGTCAATGCTACGAATCAAGCCTCAAGATAAGAAAGAAGGAGATGAGCAGTCTCAGCGTAAACAGCACGGACGTAGGAGAAATGGCGGAGCTCGATCCAAGAGAGGATTTTCAAGAAAGGCGAGTAAGCCCCATCGAAGAACTAGAAGAAGTACAGATAGGGAAGGATCAGCACCAGATCACCAACATAGGAACCACCATGGACCCTAAGGAAAGAGAAGAAGTCCTCGCCATCCTCAAGAAAAATGTAGACCTTTTTGCGTGGAAGCCAGAAGACATGCCAGGAATCGACGAAACAGTGATCACTCACAAATTAGCCATCGCAAGGAACGCCAAACCAGTGGTCCAGAGGAAGAGAAAGCAAGGCGAGGAAAGAAGAGCAGCGGTAGACGAGGAAGTGACAAAGCTCATGAAGGCCCAGTTCATCGAAGAAATCAAGTACCCGGAATGGCTCGCCAATGTGGTCATGGTAAAGAAAAGTAACGGCAAGTGGAGAATGTGCGTGGACTTCACCGATTTGAATAAGGCGTGCCCAAAAGATCCCTATCCCCTGCCCAGCATCGATAGGCTCATAGATGGCGCCTCTGGTTACAAAACTCTCAGTTTCATGGACGCCTACTCCGGCTACAACCAGATCAAGATGAACGCAGCAGACGCGCCACACACCGCCTTCATGACTAACACGTGCAATTACTTCTACAAGGTCATGCCTTTTGGCTTAAAAAATGCTGGAGCCACCTATCAGCGCCTAATGGACAGAGTGTTCTCTCAACAAATTGGAAGGAACTTGGAAGTATACATCGACGACATGGTGGTCAAAACCCCCGAGACAGGCAGTCACAGTGTGGATCTAGAAGAAATACTAACCTCGGTAAGAAAGTACAACATGAGGCTCAACCCCGCCAAGTGCTCTTTTGGCGTCCAAGCTGGAAAGTTCTTAGGATTCATGTTAACTAGGCGGGGGATAGAAGCAAACCCTGAGAAATGCCAGGCGATAATAAACATGCGAAGCCCAACCTCAGTAAAAGAGGTACAACAACTGACAGGGCGAATAGCAGCTCTATCCAGATTCCTATCTTGTGCAGGGGAAAAATCTTGTCACTTTTTCTCAGCTCTCAAAAAAGGAGAACGGTTCACTTGGAACGATCAGTGCGAAGCAGCATTTGGCAAACTAAAAGAATTCTTATCATCACCACCAGTGCTAACACGCCCCCGCCAGGGGACGCCTCTCACCCTATACCTCGCCGTATCAGATAGCGCGCTAAGCTCCGCCCTAGTACAAGAAGTGGGAGGTGAGGAAAAGCCCGTTTACTTCGTAAGCAAAACGCTCAGAGGAGCAGAATTGAGATACCAGAAGCTGGAGAAATTATCATTAGCAGTAATAGTCACCGCAAGGAGACTACGCCAATATTTCCAGAGCCACAAGGTAATAGTCAAAACAGACTATCCCATTAAGCAGGTGCTCAAAAAGCCAGATCTAGCAGGACGCATGGTGGCATGGTCAATCGAGTTATCTGAATTCGATATAGCATTCCTACCGAGGGGAAGCATCAAGTCACAAGTATTGGCGGACTTCATCCTCGAGATGACCTCGCCTCCAGAGGAAGAAGACAAGCAACCATGGACACTTTCGGTGGATGGTGCGTCGAACATAAAAGGAAGCGGAGCAGGTGTAATCTTGGAAGGGCCAGATGGAGTACTCATAGAACAATCTCTACGATTCGCCTTTAGAGCAAGTAACAACCAAGCAGAATACGAGGCCCTCATAGCAGGAATGAAATTAGCCAGGGAAATGGAAGTGACGGATCTACGAGCTAAAAGCGACTCACAGCTAGTAACCAACCAGGTATCCGGAGAATACCAAACAAAGGATCCACAGCTGATCAGATACTTGGAAAAAGTACGGAGCCTGTCATCACAATTCAAACGTTTTGAGTTGGTCTACGTACCCAGAGAACAGAACGCCAGGGCGGACCTATTATCCAAGCTCGCCAGCACAAAGAAACCTGGGAACAACAGAACCGTCATACAGGAGACGATATCCAAGCCAAGCGCGGAGACAGCGGAAATACTCATGATAGTGGAAAGCAGCGACTGGCGATACCCTATCATCAAGTATCTTCAGGAAGACACCTTACCCGAAGAAAAGGAGGAAGCAGCTAGGCTAAAGAGAACGGCGCTACAGTACGCCATGCTAGGCGACAAATTGTACAAAAGAGGTTTTTCAACCCCCTTGCTACTGTGTGTAGGCGATATGGAATCCAGGCGAATCATGCACGAGATACACGAAGGTTCATGTGGAAACCACATAGGAGGAAGATCGTTAGCAGGGAAAGTCATAAGGGCAGGATTCTTCTGGCCAACAATCCTTTCAGATGCAAGAAGCTATGTACGAGCATGCGACAAATGCCAAAGATACGCAGAATTGCACCATTCCCCGGGCGAGCCATTGAAGACGGTAATGTCGCCTTGGCCATTCTACATGTGGGGAGTGGACATCCTGGGACCTTTTCCCACGTCCAAGGGCCAGGTCAAGTTCCTGATGGTTGCTGTGGACTACTTCACCAAATGGATAGAGGCAGAACCAGTCGCCACTATAACAGCAGAACAGGTAATACGTTTCTATTGGAAGAAAATAATTTGCAGGTTCGGGCTTCCCAAATTCATCGTCTCAGACAACGGCACCCAATTCACCAGCGAGAAGGTAATCCAATTCTGCGAAAGATACAGCATCCGCAACACGTTCGTGTCAGTAGAGCACCCACAAGCAAACGGACAGGCAGAATCGGCAAACAAAGTAATCCTCAAAGCCCTCAAAAGGAAGCTGGAGAAAAAAGACAAGAATTGGGCGGAACCACTAGCCGCAATCATCTGGTCTTACCATACGACAGTGCAGGCATCCACAGGTGAGACCCCGTTCAGAATGGTATACGGAACAGACGCGATGATACCAGTAGAGATAAGTCCGCCAAGCTGGAGGAGAGAAACGGTAACGCCATCAGAGAACAACTCCGCACTCGAGGAGAACCTGGATCTGCTGGAGGAAATAAGGGACGCAGCACATTTCAGGGAATTCGCCATGAAACAAAGGGTATCACGAAAATACAACACAAGGGTGATACCTAGAGACTTCAAGGAGGGCGATCTAGTGCTCAAACGACCAATGGGAAAGGACAAAGGAGGGAAGCTCGCCCCAAATTGGGAAGGGCCTTTCAGGATACGAGAAGTGTTTGGAGGAGGAGCCTACAAGCTGGAAACACTCAAAGGCGAGGCAATGCCCAGGTCATGGAATATTTCCAACCTCAGGTTTTATTATAGTTGAACCTGAGCCATCTGAATAATGTAGTTTTAGTTAGAGTTTACCTTTTTTGCATGCAAGACATCATTTTTCTTTTTTCTTTGTATCCGGCATTTGATAAATTCAATAAAAGAAGACGATATGACGCTCTTTTCTCCTGCAAGGGCAGGAGTTTTTATCGAGGCCTATCGTCTATTGTTAAAATACGACTTGAGCAAAAGAGCACACACCGTTTACAGATACAACGATAAAATATTCGCCATATAAGACTAAGGCATTGGCATCGTCAGGAAAATATAACTCGCCATGTAAGTCTAAGGCTTTGGCGTAGTTTTTAAATTGAAATACAACTCGCCATGTAAGTCTAAGGCTTTGGCGGAGTTTTTAAACTGAAATACAATTCGCCATATAAGACTAAGGCATTGGCGTCGACAGAAAAATATAACTCGCCATGTAAGTCTAAGGCTTTGGCGTAGTTTTTAAATTGAAATACAACTCGCCATGTAAGTCTAAGGCTTTGGCGGAGTTTTTAAACTGAAATACAATTCGCCATATAAGACTAAGGCATTGGCGTCGACAGAAAAATATAACTCGCCATGTAAGTCTAAGGCTTTGGCGTAGTTTTTAAATTGAAATACAACTCGCCATGTAAGTCTAAGGCTTTGGCGGAGTTTTTAAACTGAAATACAATTCGCCATATAAGACTAAGGCATTGGCGTCGACAGAAAAATATAACTCGCCATGTAAGTCTAAGGCTTTGGCGTAGTTTTTAAACTGAAATACAACTCGCCATGTAAGTCTAAGGCTTTGGCGGAGTTTTTAAATACAATTCGCCATATAAGACTAAGGCATTGGCGTCGACAGAAAAATATAACTCGCCATGTAAGTCTAAGGCTTTGGCGTGGTGTCAAAATTGAAATACAACTCGCCATGTAAGTCTAAGGCTTTGGCGTAGTGTCAAAATTGAAATACAACTCGCCATGTAAGTCTAAGGCTTTGGCGTAGTTTTTAAAATACGATTCGACATGCGTATGACTAAGGCGTCGAAGACGTTAGTAAAAGTATTATTGCGCCACGTAAAATCTCAAAGTCGCCACGTAAAAATTCGCTTCAAAAAGGCTGGGATATAGCCAAGATCCATCATGCATAAAGAAGTTTTAACAAAGAACCGCAAAAACTCAAAAGCGATAAACAAACAAACCAAAAAGATGAAAATGCATTCAAAAGGCAACAAACATAGCACGCCAAAAGGCTTACATCAAAAAGAAAAGACAAAGCAACAAAAAGAAACTACTCTGATCCTAGAAAACATCACTTGGGGGGCTGCACCCTCGGAGATTTTGTAACCTTCGCCTTGGGCTCAACCGTAACTAGTGAACCGTCCTCTTCTTCAGAAGTATAGCCACTGTGATAAAATTCTTGAGGATTGTGAGTCTTCAAAAACTCTGCATAATCCTCATCTATCTCATCAGAACTGGAGGAATCCTGCGGAAGTCGAGGATTCTTCAGCGCAGCTTCTTTCAATTCTTGAACACGCTTGGACCTACGGCTAGGTTCGCCCAAACTCTTCTTCCCTTTCAGAGCGTTGGACTCCGCAACAGTGGTTCTCTTTGAACTTTTTCTGGCCATTGGAAAGTTAGGGTTCTTGAAAAACTTATGAAAAACAAACAAGAGGAGGCCCGTATTTATAATAGGGCACCGTACCCAAAAAGGAGCAACTGAACCCCGCAATAAATGCGGGACAGCAGTTACAACCACTTATTTATGGAAACGCTTATGTCAAGAATAAAGGATGGTTACAAAGTAGAAACGCGCACACCAACAATAACGTCAGGGAAAAGTGCAACAAACACCTCAGGGTTGGAAGGTATTTTAATCGTGGCAACACACTGCTAAATTATAAAGGCAAATATAAATTTAAAGGCGTCAAAAGCATAAAAAGGCGGGATCGACATGAACTTTAAAAGTGCATTACAAAAGGATTCAGTCAAATATTATAAGAGCCATACAAAAGATTATAACGAAAAGGCTCACGGCGTTAAAAGATATAAAAAAGAAATTACATCAATACATCAAAAGAAGGAACACAACTCAGGAGGAAAGGCGAGACACCAGCTTCCCGTCCTCGACCTTCTTAACAAAGTCAGCTTGGGCGAGAATTTCTTCGTCAATATCGGGGAACAGCGCCCGAACTTGCTCTAAGGCAGCTTGAAAGCCAGCCACAAACTTGCTAGCCATATCCTCCTTCAGCTCATCGTATTCCTCCTCCATCTCCTTCAAATCGCCATCAAGCCTCTCCACCGCCGCGTGAAGTTTGGCTACTTCGTCATCACGCCTAGTAGCATCCTTCCAAATCTTCACCAAGGCCACAATCATGGCATTACGAGCCGTCGTAAGGTTTCGCCTATCCTTCCTCAGGCCCGAAACTCTCTTCTTCTCTTTCGCCAAACTCTTGTTAAAGCTGGCCTCGCTCTTCGCCAGTTGACCCGCAAGTTCCTTCTCCAATTCCTCCTTAGCAACGCCTACCTCCCTCTCCAGCTTCTCAGAAGCCTCTTTCTCCTGGCGAACGTATACCATTTGGTTCAGCGCCACACACTTCAAGCCAGTCCCGACGGCAAGTTTGCGAAGCTCCTCCAAACTAAGGGCATCCAGGCGAGGAGTGCACCCTTTGAAATTTTCCGTCACGAAGGCTATGGGATCAAAATCCTCATTCCAGGTAGGAAGAGCCTCGCGTTTAGAGCTTTCCCCCTCAGTTGCAACGGACCCGGCCACGTCGCCCTGTGGCTCGTTCGGGTCAACAGAAGAAGCGGCTTTCCGCCGGGAGGTCCTCCCGCCTGTAACCTTGGGAGGGCACCTCTCCTCTTGAACCCCGTCGCCAGCTTCATCGACGGTGGTCCCCGTCTCATCATCACCTGCTTCATGGATGCTATTCGCCACTTCGCCATCGAGCTTAGCAACTTTGTTGGAAGGAAAAACATTCTCAGCCTTTCGCCCCCTCTTTGTGCCTCTGCTTCCACCCTTATTCGCCACCACAACCTGCGAGAGTGGGTCAACAAGGGCGTCAGGAGCCGCCAGTTTTTGTTTCGCCCTGAGTAAGTAGGAGGCGAACTCGTCTTCTGAAATCGTCTTCATTTTTCCTGCAAAGAAACAAGAAAGAGGCGTAAGCTAAGGACCCAACAGTTCGACAACATGAAAGGCGAAGCATACCATGAAACGAAACTTACTTAAATAATCAATCACTCCTTGAGGATTCGCCTCAAGTCTCACCAACTCCTTAGTACTAAGGACGTTAAAGGAGCCCAAGAAATCAACAGTTTCCACTTCAAAAGGGGAAAGATTCTCCCCCTCAGAACCCTTCACCAACCTAGGGTTAGAGGACCAGTAGAAGGGGAATAAAGAAGACCCATCACTATCATACATTACATCAGGACGGTTGGGTCCCCCGCGTATCCTATAGAACGAATCTAAATAACCCTTAAAGTTACTTGCATATAAAGCAAAAAGAGTTCTGTTGGGTAGGGCGCACAAGGACACCAAGCGGCCAGGAATAATATGTTTGAGATGGTAAAAGGAAAAGAAAACGCCCAGGCTAGGAGTTATGCCTAGGGCGAGACAAACAAGCTGATACGCTTTGGCAAAGCCCCAACTATTGGGATGGAGTTGAATGGGAGCTATATTCAAAGTCTGGAGTAAAGAAACTTCGAACTGAGTGAAAGGAAACCAAAGATTGAAGGTTTGAACGACGACCCCGTACATCAGAAAATAATGAGGGGGTTTAGGGTTAAAAATGGTCACGAGATCCTCCCTTCCCACAGGCTCTATAATAACATCGCACTCTTTTCCGGAACCGGAGAATTTGATGGCTCCACGAAGGGCATCGATCATATCCTGGGAGTGGTACTTAGATTTGGTAAACATCGTCGCAGCAGAAGGGTCAAAAACCACCAGTTCCTTTCCTGTGAAAGATGAACGAGGGATTATTATACAGTCACTATCGCTGTCGCTACTACTATCACTAGAAGAATCACTATCACTCTCCGTAACGGGAAGACTAAGCATTTCGTTGAAATACTTAGTTTCGTCAAAAGATCCATCCCACCTAATACTATGCGAGTAAATTTGACGCTCAGTGGCGGAGCCTAACGGGGGAATCACAGAGAAACCCCCTTCGCTATCAGATTCACGAATAATAACCATGGCAAGGAGGGAAAGAAGTACTGAAAATAACCTAAGAAGGAAGGAGAATCTATACCTTGGTTATCGATTGGAAGTGATTGAGCGAATGGAGGCTAGCAAATAGAGAGATAGGGAGGAAGAGAATACGAAGAAGTAAGAGCAAAAGTAAAGAAGAAGGACTACGCACTACAATGTATTTAAAGGCAAAAACTGTTCGTTTGCCCAAAAGATGCGAGAAACCGAAACGTTCAAGTACCCATTGGGTAATGGCGTGTTTTCGGACACGCTAGCTCACACGTGTCAGCAGGACAGGACAAAGGCAAAGGAAAAGAAAAAGCACAATGACATCATCCAAACATTACTTTTCATCATCAAAAGGTACTTATTACATAATTCCAAAATTACATAGATTAAAGCATAACAATATTACAGATGTCCTAGGGACAAACTAGATTTGATCCGCCATCTCCCTGGCGCTATCCCAAAGTTCCTGAATCTTGTGGCGACACTCCCGGGCGACTGCAAGGTCGCTATGCACATCAGAGGCGTGTCCGTCATGAATCCGCATCCGGTCTTGTAACTCCAGCAGGGTACGGCGTTTATCCAGCAACTTCGCTATATCGTCTTTGATGTCGCCCTTCAGCTGGCGCTTTTTCGCCTCCAACTGTTCGACCTCGCCCCGCAGTCTGGCGAGCTGATGATCAACGTCATCCTCCTGGTCGAAGTTAACGGCCAGATTGCTCTCATACATGCGCATGCCCTCCTTAGTGAGCCACATCTCGTCAAAGATCGCTGCGATAGTCCTCTGGCTATGGCACCTCGATTCCTCAACAGCTGAGATAAAGGGAAAATCTTTGATCATCTGGTCTCGCAGTGCCAACACTTTAGTAAGAAATTCACGCTGGGGCGGACTCAGTCGCCAGGAGAAGTTGCGGAGGGTAGCCGCTAGCGAAGCAAAGTCTTCATAGTCATCCATTAAATCTTCTGGATCCTGCAAAAGTAAAGATTTTAGTGCACCTATCAAGGAATCCACAGTAGAATCCATGAGTAGAGATAAATAATGGAATGCGAGAAATGAAGCTACAAATATCTGTCTTTATAAAGGATACGGAAACGGTTCATGAATCAGCAAAGATCCAGGAGTGGGGAGCGCAAATATCGCGGAATTATGAAGTATCAGGCATATATACCTCTCAATTCGTTCCCCTATATCAAAACGTGCCCAGAAAAGTGGATTTATCCCAACAAAACGAGCTTATCAGCACTACGCCTCCTTCGAGCCTTGTGCTTGGGGGGCTGTGTACCGGTCAAAATAATCTAGGCCCAATCGAATAGGGGGCCCAACTCGCTCGATCCGATCCGTCAAATAGCAGGCCCATATCGCCCTGCCCTCTCACACGTGCACGCCGCGTGCCCTACTACCACTATCTCCATCAGATCAAAAGCACGTGGAAAATGTGCTCCAAACCGCCCACTAACGAGCTTGGCGCCAGTTATACCCCCACTCTCCCGCATGGGGGTCGTGGAGATCAAGTAACCGTCGCATAACCCCCTCTCTTTGGGAGGAGATCATGGGATCGTGGAGCTCATCAGCTCTGGGATATCCCTCTATAAATACACACCCCAAAACATCCTCCGGGCCAAGCAAGATCATTACAACAAACCATCGCATAATCTTAACCCTTAGCAAATACATACCCCCTAAGTTCCACGCAGGAACAGACTCGATCACTCTTATCCCACTTAAATATCAATTATAAACGTCTATGAGATTCTTAGACGACTGAATCACTATTCTCGAACTTACATATCTCGCACATTAGTATCTCCCACATTAATATCTCTCACTTAAATATCGGTTATAAACGTCTATGAGATTCTTATACGACTCGATCACTCTTATCATACTTAAATATCAATTATAAACGTCTACGAGATTCTTAGACGACTGAACCACTATTCTCGAACTTAAATATCTCGCATATTAGTATCTCCCACATTAATATCTCTCACTTAAATATCGGTTATAAATGTCTATGAGATTCTTATACGACTCGATCACTTTTATCCCACTTAAATATCAATTATAAACGTCTACGAGATTCTTAGACGACTGAATCGCTATTCTCGAACTTACATATCTCGCATATTAGTATCTCCCACATTAATATCTCTCACTTAAATATTGGTTATAAACGTCTATGAGATTCTTATACGAATCGATCACTCTTATTCCACTTAAATATCAATTATAAACGTCTATGAGATTCTTAGACGACTAAATCAGTATTCTTGAACTTAAATATCTCACACATTATTATATATCTCCCACTTAAATATCTATTATAAACGTCAATGAGATTCGTAGACGACTGAATCACTATTTTCGCACTTAAATATCTCCCACTTAAAAGCTTAAATATGCAAAAGGTTCTTGCACTTAGGAGTCATTTGAATTTTAGTCCCTACAACTAGGCAGATGGCTGGATGAAATCTCCATGTGTCATCTTCATGTGGATATTTTTTTATTTTTTCTTTATTTTTTTTGGGAGCTTCTATGGTACATTGGACTAATTCTAATGTATCGGTAATTTATGTCATAAATTAATAAATTAACGACTACTTTTTTTGAATTAAATAACTATTAGTCTATTATTATATTTTAGAGATAATAATATCACAAGAAAAAACATAATTTCATTGTTTATAAGCATTACACTAATTTTTTAATATTTTTTCAAAAAAAAATTCAAAATTGACTATTATGGGAAATAAAATTTCAAAAAATTTCAAATTTTATATTTTTGTCAGTATTGATAAATAATATTTGGTTATTATAATATTTTTAATGATAGGAAAAATGATTTATTTTAAAAAACATCCATTTAACCATTAATTTAATGTCATATACCGGTACATTAGCAATTATCAAATGTACCATAGAATTTTCCTATTTTTTTATATGACACATAGATATATATTGTTTAGGTGGATTTTTAATTCTTTTTTAACTAATTTAAAGGAAAAATAAAAAAGTTACAAGAGGGCAAGAACGCAGAACAACAACATTTTCATCAGTAACAAGAACAACTTGTTCAATTTTTGCTTTGATCCATATTGAAGAAAGAAAAAATCAATCTTTCTAATAAAAACAACAAGAACGCGATTGAAAAGCCTTCATCCAGAATTCATGACGAACATCAACCCAAAATTCATCCAAAGCTTAAACTTTTCTTATCCCTAACCTACAACCCATAAACGATTTCGGTAACCAAGCACCCAGAAACGATTTTGCAGGTGCGATTTTCTGAGATGGTGAAGAAGGTGAGGTTGAGGTGGAAGATGAAGAAGGTGCGATTTTCAATGTCGCCGCTGTCACTATTGATTTCGTCGGGTCCCAAGATTTTTGAAATTCCAGATCTGAAACCTTAGGCTATGAAGATGAATTTTAAAAACTCAACACAATAAAAATATGGTGTTTATAAGGATTGATGGAAGCTGGTTTTATTGTTAATAAAAATCTGTTGTTTTTGTTTTATTTCTGAAACCGCCAAATCATATATCAATACAAGCCGTGCAAGGTATTCCTTGGCTGTTTTACTGGAACAAGCAAGATGATGTTTATGCTCATTCTATGGATAAACAGTCATTCTTGTTATTGATGTGTGTATCATGCATCTTGATGTTCTTGTTGACGTTCTTGTTCTTGATGTTCTTGTTGAAGAAGATGAACAAATTGAATATTCTTCTTCTTATTTTATCATGTTGACTTTATATATCAATTATAAATTAATATAAAATAAAAATTTATTTCTACAAATATAAGCGCCTAAAATCTACAACAATCTTGTGCGAATGCACGGGTATTTGCTAGTTTTTGTTAAAAATAAATTGATCAATTATTAAATATTATATCATTTTAATATAATTAAAAAAATTCAAAGATTTTAATGTCGACTTATGAAATTTATACACAAAACTATTAGTAATATCATGATAAAGTTTATTTATCTGTTAACATATCTGCATTATGTTATAAATAAACATTTAGTTAAAAACGTGTAATAGTATAATAATATTGTATTTTTTTAAAATTGATTTAAATATATATTATATAATTAAAATAAATAAATATATACTATGTAGGTATGGGGCGGAGTGGATACCAAGGAACCCGTACCAGCATCCATATCCGCTCAATTTCGCGTGTAATTACTCATACCTATGTTCAAACCCAAAATGTGGGTTTTTACTATATCCGTTGTGGGTATTTTTTGCGGGTATCCACTGAGTATGGATCAAATTGCCATCCCAAATATTAATGTGCGAGATATTTAAGTGCGAAAATAGTGATTCAGTCGTCTACGAATCTCATAGACGTTTATAACGGATATTTAAGTGGAAGATATATAATAATGTGCGAGATATTTAAGTTCAAGAATATTGATTCAGTCGTCTAAGAATTTCATAGACGTTTATAATTGATATTTAAGTGGGATAAGAGTGATCGAGTCGTATAAGAATCTCATAGACGTTTATCACCGATATTTAAGTGAGAGATATTAATGTGGGAGACACTAATATGCGAGATATGTAAGTTCGAGAATAGTGATTCAGTCGTCTAAGAATCTCGTAGACGTTTATAATTGATATTTAAGTGGCATAAGAGTGATCGAGTCGTATAAGAATCTCATAGACATTTATAACCGATATTTAAGTGAGAGATATTAATGTGGGAAATACTAATGTGCGAGATATGTAAGTTCGAGAATAGTAATTCAGTCGTCTAAGAATCTCATAAACGTTTATAACCGTATTTAATACTGACAGTGCACTATAATCTGATGTACTCCGTTTAATATAAATCATAAAACATAAAGTAAACAAAATGTCACTCGCGTATGGTATGAGGCATAATATGCATGCGTAAAATTGATATTTAACTCATTTTACATTAAAAAATTATAAGTTTTGGTTAATGAACATTTTATAAAGTGATAAACAGGTGTGTAAAAAATCATTAATAATGTACCAAAAAAAAATTAATAAAATTTAAGAGTTTGAGATTAATTAAAAAAAATTTATTTTAACAGAGTTTAAACTATGTATTCAATTTTTTTTTGTATAACTAAAAATATTATTAAAATTAAGTAAGGATTAAACTTATAAGGTCTCCATTTTGTAGGGATTAAAAATATAATAACCGTATAAAAATAATAAACAATTGATGGAAAAAAATAAAAGAAATAAAAAATAATATGATGCTGATAGTGCATCATAATATCATGTACCACTTTTGAATCAAAGGTCCAAAAACAAGTTGAAAAAAAAAAGAAGAAGGTAAGTCTCTCACCGTGAGAGACAGACGGGGCCTTATTATGGGGCTTAATTAGTGCTTTCCATGTAACTAATTTTATTTTCATCATTTTTAACAAGCCACCGGAAAAAATTACAGTACTTTACTATAATAAACAAAACCTAGTTGAATTTATTCCACGTGAACAACACATAAAAAATATTAAAAATAGACCATAATAAAAAATGCAAAATAATTAAAAAAATTATTTTCTATTTAAATTATACATAAAAAATAATTATCATTATATATAACGTTAAAAAGAGACATCCTAATCGAAGATTAAAATTTATGTAAAGATTAAATTGTACCAAAACTATATTTATGAGTATAGATAACTAATCTTTTGATATTCATATGATATTTATGAACATTAACAATATATAACTATTATTTTAAAATCTTAAAATTAATTTATTGATACACATATGATATCTTATAAGTATAAATAATATATAATTAATATTATAAGACCTCAAAATTTTAAACGAAGCCTAAAAATTTAGAGGTCTGATGCCCGTGCACTGCACAGCCTGCACATTGTGAACAACAAGTATTAAAAATAAATCGTAGTTGTCCATAGTATTTGAGTTCAACCAATTATTATTACACTTGTCACTTCGTTTATGTATCAAAAATATAAACGGTAGCTGAATTTTATTTCACACATAAAATTCTAATAACGAAAAAGCTGAATTTTATTCAACACACACAAAGAAAGAGACAGAGAACAAATTAATTACCTTATTTGAAAGATAAACACAATTTGGGCGGAGAGATGATCTAATATTCACATTAATTAAATCTCTAATTGAAGTACGACCATGAGTTAATATGAGTGGAAGGGACTCAAATTCTTTAAATAAGAGGTGTATAATTGAATTTTTGATGTTTTTCAATAGAATCAATCTTTATTGAAAGAGATTTCTATTGTATTTGGCATCACCTCAAAATATTAATTTATGCAGTTGCATGCAGAAATAATCCATGTCATCCCAGAAAACATATAGTAGATTGTGTAGAACTTCAAAATTCTAGCAAGTACCCAAAAAAACTAAAAGAGAAAGAAGTAACAAAATGCTTAACTTTTGTTTAATAAATATCTTATAATTGAGTATTGAGCCTAACTCATCCTTACAAAACCGGCTTGTAAGGTGAGGATTGCCACTTACTTATAAACACTTATCCAGGCCAACTCACATCCGATGTGAGACTTCTTAACACACCTCCTCACGCCCAGCACTATTGGGCTTGGTGCGTGGATATAAACGGTGGGTGGCCCGATAGCGGAAACCTGAGAACAGGCGGCCCAACGATCGTGGAGAGGCTCTGATACCATCTTAGAATTGAGTATTGAGCCTAACTCATCCTTACAAAACTGACTTGTAAGGCGAGGATTGTCACTTACTTATAAACACTTATCCAGGCCAACTCACATCCGATGTAGGACTTCTTAACAAAATATAAGACTCAAACTCGGTACATAAAATTTACATAAGTAACACACTGCGCACCAATTACTTACACTAGACTCGATGATATGTTGATCAGATGACTTGATACTAGTCCCATAGAAAAGGGTCTTCGAGCCGAAAACCCGGGTCTATATATTGAGTTCCCGTTACAAGCCAAGCCGATGAGGAGTAATAAAACTCACCATCATTACTATGTCTTAAATCGAGTGTGAGATCGGGAAGGTTCAAAAACATGTCATCCTCGCCATTCAACGATGACCCTACACTATGGCCCGGAGAAGAAGATGAAAAAGAAGAAGAAGAAGAAGAAGAAGAAACAACTTGGCTCGGTTCGACTTCAGCTTCCAATTCGATTTGATTGGTTGGGTGATTGTAAGTAGTAGCGGCTGCCAAAGCAGCCGCGATTTGAATATCCTTAGGAGAGGCACTAGCTGGCCGTGGCAACATCGTAGCTAATTCGGGAAAATTGAGGTAAGCTGAAGAGCCTTTGATAGTAAGAGCCGCGACATCATGAGCTCGAGCCGCCATATCAGGAGTTGGAAAAGTTCCAAGCCAAATTCTTGATTTTTTTCTTGGCTCTCTAATTTCTGATACCCATTTGCCCCATTGACGCATTCTTACTCCTCTATATGTTGGATGCTTCATATCATCATTTTTATGAATCACTCTATTCACCATTGCCACTTTCTTCTTTTTCTTTTCTTTTTGGCTACTAATATTGCTTAATTTTTTGTTAGTAGCTGCTTCTTCTTCTTCTTCTGAAGAGGAATTAGAGGTGGAAACAATAATGGATGAAGATAAGGAAGTGGTTGGTTGAAGACAAAGTTCATGAGTTTCTAAAAGGACAGAGTCTTCCCTCTCCATTGGGGAAAAGAAAGTAAATTATTTAAGAGAAAATGTGGTGAGCAAAGGTTTGAAATATATTATATATAGGTAGGTTGAGCTGTGAACTATACTTATATAATTCATTCATATATTAAAGGTATGGGTCCAATTTAAAAGAGAAACAGTTGATTTGTTTGCACCTGTCATGCACAATGACATAAACATCGGACACGACACGGATATTGATACATCGATATTGCTAATAATTTGAAAAAATAACACAATTTAATATAATTATTTAAGTGTCAATATTGTGTCGGTATCTAACACAGATACATATCCGACATCAAGACACACCTAATTAAAGGAATGTCCATACTTCATAACTTGCCATTATATTGCTCTTTCTCTCTCACTCACTCTGACTTTATTAGTTTTAGCTCCATGAATAATAGCCATATGAATAAATTGGTCTTATTTAAGTCTCTAGAAGAAATTAATTAAGGCATCAAATTTTGTTGTATGTTTTGATTGTAGGGCACATCACTAGTTGGGAGTTAGAGATTGGTCAATTGAATTTCTGATATGACATTTTCAATTGATGCTTTTTTAAATTTATATGTAATTGTGATATCTAAAGCTTTTTTAAATTCATGGTGTGGAGGCTAATGCATGATAAAATGCCGACTGATGAGAAATTAATGGAACGTGGTTGTGTCATACCTTCTATGTGTAACCTTTGTAATAATCATGTGGAATCTTCTTTTCATCTTTTTTTCGAGTGTCCCTATGCAATCCGGCTTTGGTCGTGGTTGGCGGGCTGCTTGAATGTTACGCTTCAGTTTCAATCAAAGGAAGACATATGGAAGTTGTGTGATTGGAATTGGTCTCCTCAGTGCAAAGTTACCATTACCGCCGCTATTATTAATTTGTTGAACACCCTTTGGCACGTTCGTAATAAGGCTCGGTTTGATAACACTCTTTTATCTTGGCAATCGGCGATCTCCTTAATCATCAGCAACACGGCATTGTCTGGTAATAACACGGTAAACACTTCCTCCAACTCTTTGCGTGATTTTTCTTTCTTGAAAAAGTTTAACATCTTTATTCACCCACCTCGGCCTACTGTGTTGAAAGAGGTTCTTTGGAGTCCTCCCATGTTAGATTGGTATAAATGCAACATTGATGGTGCTTTCTGTGGGAGTTCTGGAAATGCTTCATGTGGTGGTATTTTTAGGAATCATGAAGCCGAGTTTGTGTATGGTTTTGCGGAGCCTTTAACGGTTACTAATGCTTTTTGTGCGGAATTATGTGGTTTCATGCGAGCTATAGAAATTGCTTATAATAAGCATTGGAATCATCTTTGGATTGAAAGTGATTCTTTATCAGTGGTTTCAGCTTTTCATCATCCTGCAAAATCGGTTGCTTGGAGCCTTAGTAACAGATGGAAAAATGTAATTTTCATGGCCAGTCAAATGAATATTATTGTCACTCATATCTATAGAGAAGGGAATCAGGTTGCGGATCTTTTAGCCAATTATGGTCTCACTATTGGTTCTTTTGTTTTTTGGGATGATACTCCCTTGTTTGTTCGAGATTGTGTTGCTAAGAACAGACAAGGTTTTCCTTATTTTAGACTTTGCTTTACTTAGGTGAGGTTTTGGCCTAGTCCCCCTCATCTTGTAATCATTTTCACTTCATTTCAATAAATTTTTTGGTGGTTAGCTCTTTGCTCTCCACCTTTTGGTTTAAAAAAAAAAAAGATATCTAAAGCTTATTATATACTATCATTGTTGTCCCACATATATATGTTATTTTAGCAAACTAAGTTTGTCTTAATTTATATGTTTTTTTTTTTAATTATATCTCTTGCTATTTATAAATTTTTCTCTTTTGAATTATTTTAATTTATTTTTATCATACTATTACTATTATTAATAAAAAATAATTTGTTCTTGACCAAAAAATTAAAATAAAATAATTTGTTAAGTAGCTTTTACATACAAAATTAATTTTCTTTCTTCAATTTGTATGCTATTGTTAAAATGACAGTATTTGATTATCTATTAACCATGCATGTTGCAATAACTCTGTCCTTTTCTTTAAACATATTTTTGAAAAAAAAACTCAAATACTTCCTCCATTTTTAATTATAAAAATGAGTAAAACATTAATGTATTTAACCTAAATTTTGAAGCAAATATATAAACTTTCTTTAACCAATTTTTATACTTGTAAATTATGAATGGAGTATAAATTTTCCCCTTTAAATTGAACTTGGATCCTTTCCCTTTTAAAAATTGCTCCCAACTACATACATTTATTATTGTTATTTCTTTCAAGTAAACTTTTAATTAATACTCCTTTGGGCTTAGGGTCCTCTCCTTTATTAGAGCTATTTTGACAAAGTGACACTATTCACTTATCTTGCTTTGACCATACTTTTTTAATAATATATAAATATAAATATATGCATATATGATCTTGTTTGATTTGTTTTGATGAGTATTTTCAAAATATCAAGCTTTTATAATTTTTACTAATAGAGAATTAAAGATATTAGTAATCAAAATTGTGCGTTGGCATACGTGCAGTAGTCAAACTAGTTCTTATATTTTAGGACAGATGTAGTATTTTAAATAGTGAGACCTAGTTTACTTTTAAAAAATTCTGACAATTCACTCAACTTCTAATAAAAATTAGTTATACGAGTAAATTTATAAATAATACCTACAAATTAATTTTTACTCATTTACAAATTTATTTATGTGCCTAATTTTTATATACCGAGTGTTAAATAATTATCCACAATTATAAAGAAAAAAATTAAGCACATTTATATATGAAGTAGACATAATAATTACATTATATATTTCTTTTAGTTAATTTATAGAAAGGGAGAACGACATTATTGATTTTGTTTTGTTATACCTCAAACGTCAAAGTTTTCATAGAAATCAACTCAAATCAAGCCACTTTGTATAATTAACACCCATGACGGTAAGAACCGTACTATTAATCATTTTAAACACTTTATATATATATATAACTAATGTATTTGATTTATATATATTATATATCAAATACATTAGTCATTTAATAAATTTAAAAAGTATATTTTGTTTTTTTTTTTGGAGAAGAACTTTTATTTATATAAGAGTGGAGAGAGTATTTTAAAACACTTTGATAAATGTATCCCAAGAATTGCTATGTATTAAATGTTAATAGTGCAACATTTTTAAACCTATAACAAATAAAATTATTTATAATACTACTATTTTTTTCTTCTTAAAATACAACCTCAAATATTTACATGTCATAATTTAATTAAATGCATGTATGAAATAATTCACTATCAATATATATTAAATCCATATTTAGAATATGGATGCTACTTTCTTTGTAAGGTTTTCTTGGCGGTACGTCCTTTCATACTCAATTAACAGGGTATTAGTTAGTTGCATTTTCTAATCAATCATAGGTGGCCCCTTAATTATATAATTATATAACAAGTGGTTCCTCTTTTTGTATCATAATCATAACATAATTTATCATTACGTGAGAGATTAGGTGTCACTATGTCTGCATCTGTATATGCATTTGTCCTTAATCAACCTCATTGAAAAAGTTGAGAAAATAAAAAATGACCGCTATAGCATTATTGTTTTATATACAATTTCACGTGTTTTGTTCAGTCTCACAAGCCAAGATATTTTAGTACGTATAATATAAATTAATACTATAACATTGCCTAAAAAATAAAAAATATTATATATAGTATCTAAAAATAGAAGTAGGTGGGTGTAATTAAATCGTAAATGTGCACCACAAAATCTTCTTGGCCGCCGGGACGTCCTTTTCCGGAAGAACTTTTAAGTTTTTTTAATTTCTTAATGTAAAAGTGCTATAACAACGCAATAAAAAAGATGTTTAAAAGAAAACTCAAAGATTTAGTTTAATAATAGTAAAATAATATATCTTAAATTTGAGCCTCCTAGTACTTTTTCTTTTAATCATTTGAATCTAAAAAAAAAAATTGGCTCTAGTAATTCAGAGTTCGAACGCAAGATAAAAAAAATCTGATTAAAAATTGTTTCTACCAAAAATTAAACTTAAATTTTTTCGAATAATCCGTCCAATATAAAGAATTTATTAACCACTTAAATTTAATATTTGAGCCTTAAATTCTTGGGGTACTTTGGACTATAACATCATCGTATCATCTTAAATTTTTTTTTTGAGGAGAGTCATCTTAAATTTTCTTTATTAAAATAAAATTGTAAAAAAAAAGAAAGAAAACAGTAGGAGTATAAGTTATGTAGACGCCATATCTCTCTTTTGGGTACCTACCTGATTTGTATCATGTATGTATGCACTCGTTTTTTACATTATATTATAAATTGATTATGTTATGATCTACTTGTTATTATTTTTAAGAACACTAGTTAAGGATACAAAAATAGTAAATTATGCATATAAAACAACACTTTTAATATTTTATAAATGTCGACTACACAATTTTCAATGTCACTTTACTATAATAGGTATCCTTAATATTTTACAATTTTTTATGGATGCTTTGTTTTTCTTTCTTGTACCAATTTTTTAAAGATAAATTATGATCTACTTGAATATACTAATGGGTGAAGTAAGTGTCTGCCGAGTGAGCGTGACTATGAAGCCCCGATACGCGACACGATACGGATACGATATGATACCGATACGTGAAAATTTTAAAAAATTCATATCCGATACTGGCGCGATACGTTATTTAAAAATTAATTTTAAAATTAAATTATTAAATGCACAATATATAAACATGACTAAAATAAATAATATTAATAATGATAATTGTTTTTTGAAAGACAAAAAAAATTATTATTATTATTATTATTATAAACGTCAATAGTTCATTGTACAAGGAGTACAAACAAGCCAATAAGCTTGCACAAGAGCAAAACAGTTTGAGGCTCAACATACGAGAGCTCCTCAGTCCTAACTAAAAACATATAATAGCTCAAAAAACATATAATAGTCATGACATCAAGCCTCTTTAACAAGCTCATCTTGTAGCAATAGCAGACAATTATATTGGTCCTGCAGCTGACCAATTAAAAACATAAAGCATCCATTCTTATACTAGAATTTTGGGACAAACCCAAATACTTAACAACTATATAGTGGGACACCATAGTGACCTTAGAACAGTGACAAAGACAAAAAATATTAATTATAATAAATTAACATCATTAATACTAAGTTAAGTATATGTGTCTCATTAATATTGTTCTAAGAAATAATGATCACCAGTACATTTTAAGTTATACATATTAAGTTATGTATTATACAAAAAGAACATCATTAGTACTATCCCAGAAACATTTATAGTACTATCCAAAAAAATACATAGTTAGATACCTGTGTAACAACATAATAGTTTGACATTCACTAGGAAACACGGATTGTATAGAATATTATTTTTTTATTTAAAAATAAATATTTAACCGATATTTTTCCATTACGAGTATCGGAAAGTATCGGACGCGTATCGAATATTATTATTTTATTTAAAAATAAAGATTTAACTGATACTCTTCCGATACAAGTATCAGGACGTATCGGACGAGTATCGGTGTCGATGACGTATCGGACACGATACTTCACCATTTTTAGAGTATCGGGGCTTCATAGGAGCGTGACCTTGATATCATTTGCATCTCATACTCAAATTCAGATTCTATACAATCAGCTACTACATATGATTATTGATTAGTGACCATTCGATTTCGATCAGACAATTCAAAATGTGAAGATTAAAATTTTACTTTTTATAAAATTAAAATTTACTTTTGTTATGGACCATCTGATGAAGATTAGACGGTTACGCATCCGTGACTGCACACAATTACGACTATACAAGATCTTGATTTCCCATACACATTTACTAGAAAAAGTATTGACATAAAAAATTGTCTCACACTATATTTTTATAGTAATTTTAGAGAAGTGCTAAATATTATAAGAAATTTCATACAAGAATTGCAAGAAAACGACATGAGTTGTTTTTTTAAATAGAAAAAAACTATAACTCTCTATTTTATTGAAAATAATAAATGGATTTAGGTTGAAGTGACTCTCTCAATTTTGCCTTCTTGTATTTTTTCAATTTAACCCTTTGTAATAATAACTATTTCCCTTAATTTTATCACTTTTTTCTAATCAACTTACACTTGTATTAGTCGTATTTTTATTCTTCTTTAAAGAAAAAGAAGGCATAATTTTATAGAATGTCCAATTTGTAATATTCAAATATCATTAATCTTCTTCTACTATACTATAGCAAGGTCTCCAAAGGTAGGTCGGTAGATGTAATTCAGGGGCGTCTCTAACTTTTTGGAGGCCATGTGAAATTATTAAAAAAGGCTTTCCAAAATCCGATAGGATTATTAAAAATAGGTTTTAATAAAGGATAAAATGCAAAAAAATAAAAAAAATTGTCATTGATTTAAATTACAATGACATCAATAACACTAAAAAATAATCATTTTTTCACTAATATAAAAAAAAGTTTGATAAACAAGATAATTTCTATCACACGCATTTCCATTTGATAAAACTATAGTATAACAATAAACTATAAACCATCTAAAAAAATTATTCACAATAGAACAATATCCATTTGGAAGGCCACAATCCTTCATTTTATACGTCTCATTTACTAATACTACTATAGATAATTTTTTTTAAGGCCCACGTATTTATGAGGCCATATGTCGTAGCTCATGAGGCACCTGCATCGAAGATGCCTCTCAATTGTAATTGAGTATCTATGAACATAATAATTATGATAATTGGTGTTTATTTTATTAAATAAATATGATATATGAGTTTGTTTCATATCTGTGTAGATATCTATTAAATAAGTAATTTATGTGTTTAAATACCCGTAAATATTTACCGATAATATTTTGAAATTAAGCTACACTTAATCTTTATTTTGAAAGTTATTAAAATAACTTGACAATTAATAAACTATCATTTATTTATTCATATCTAATCTAAATAAAAGATTTTTAATGAATACATTTGAATAGCAAAAACTAAAATCTAGCCAATTACTAGCTGTTAACCATGTTCTTCATCCCAATTCTAGCTAGTGCTCAAGAATTTCATCTTCCTCCAATGGTTGCTGTAATACTTGCACACACCTTGTCTTGCTGGCTCTCCTTAACCCCCATTCCACTCAAATGATTGGGGGGGCTTTAAGAATCAAGCTAGTCCAGCAGTCATAAATTATTCAAAAACAAAAAATTAATTTGTTCCTTTATGACTAATTTGGTGAGGACCCACGTCCAAAATCTTCAATGGCCAACCAAAGATGCTGCATGGACTTGGCAGTACAATGTACATACATACATGCAGTTATTCCAGGGACCCCTTCAGTTATAGCACAAAGGGTACAACCAACAATTCGCTTTCAATTTTTTCATTCTTTTTCTTTTACTACAAGTCGTGAGTTCGGTATATTGAGAGACTAAAGGATCGAATAAACCTCAAATTCAAAAACCGGCGTTTTGTCTGAAAATATATTTTAAGACAAAAAACATTTTATCTAAAATAAACACCCAAAAGAAGAAAAACTGTATTTAAATGTGTACTTCCAAAGTATTGCCCCCAACAAATCCAAATCAATTTTTTCTCTTCCCACCCCTTCTACCCTCTGTTTTTGTCCTTGTTTAAAAACTTCAGAACATGTTTTCCGAAGTTTTCTAGTTCAAATTCGGAAAATACATTCCAAGTTTTTTTCCCAGACAAAAAAGTACAAGGGTTGGGAAGAGAAAAATTCATCTAAATCCATCAAGAAAAGCATAAACCAAAGTGCCCGAACCTCTCTTAGGAAGGAACTTTCTGCACCCCAACACAACTTTGGATGTTCAACATCTTTTTTTTTCTGAAGCAAACTTTGGATGTTCAACATCTAAAAAATGCAAATTTTGTGTCCGTAAAAAAGCACACTTACGAACAATATATGTTGTTAAAAAATAGGCTTAATTAGTATTTTGGTCCTTAAAGACATTTTTGGTTTCACATTGGTCCCTTAAAGAAAAAACATTTTGTTTAGGTCCCTTAACTATATTTTCATAGTCAAGTTAGTCCTTTCTGTTAACTTTTAACCCCAAAAGTATAAGGTGGACCAACACTTTAATTACTCCACCACAGACTTCAATAATTTTTTAATATTAACCATTTGATTTCTTTATCAAAAGAACAACCATTGGATCTTGATGATCTATTGTATCTAATAATGTACAACTAATACCTAATTTTATTTCCTTTTCTTCATCTTCTTCCTTCCTTCTTCTTCATCTTTTTCATGAACTTCATCCATACAAACCCAGATTTTCAAACTCTTAAAAACAAACCCAGATTTTTTTTTTCTCCAAAATGTTACAATAATTTCTCCAAAACCTTCTTCTTTGGTCAAATATTTCTCACCTTCAAACCTCAATCCACTCTCTCATGGCTTTTGAAAACATAGTAGTCACGTTAATTTTTCCCAATTTTCTCACAAAATCTCAATCCCTCATTCCTTCCTCTCATCAACACAAGAATCAATTTTTCAATGAGAGTAAACTTTCGGTTCAAGTTAATTTGAAGAAGAAGAATTGGAAGAAGCAGATTGAGAATTTTTTTGAAGTTATGGGTTTCTAGTTTTTGAAGTTCTAGGCTTCTTTCAAGTTTTTGAAATTTTGAGTTTGTGTTGATGAAATTCAATTAGTTCTGAGTTTCTGGTTTCCTTGGTGTTGCTTCTTACTCCTTGGTGTTTATGGGTGTTTTTTGTTTGTTTGATGAAGATTTATGAAGTTGGGAATGAAGATGAAGAACAAGAGAGAGATAAAGATGAAGAAGAGAAATGTTTACTCGATGATGGTTCACCGTTACATTTACTAGATACTAGATATGCAAATCCTACCGTTACATTTTTAACAAAAAGATCAAACGGTTCAGATTAAAATAAATTAACGGAGAGGACCAATGTAACTAACATAAACATCATTAAGGGACCTAAACGAAACTTTTTTTCTTTAAGGGACCAATGTAAAACCAAAAATATTTTTAAGGGACTAAATTACTAATTAAGCCTAAAAAATACTACCTCCGTCCCAAAATATAAGAACTAGTTTGACTACTGCACGTTTGCCAATGCACAATTTTGATCACTAATATCTTTAATTCTCTATTAGTAAAAATTATAAAAACTTGATATTTGGAAAATACTCATCAAAACAAATCAAACAAGATCTTATATGCTTATATTTATATCTATATATTATTAAAAAAATATAGTCAAAGCAAGATAAATGAATAGTGTCACTTTGTCAAAATAGCTCTAATAAAATGAGACGGAGGTAGTACACTTTTCAAAATGTGAGGTAAACAAAGTTCCTCCCAACCTCTTACAATTCTTGCCACTAACTTCAACCCAATCAAGTGAACATTATGTTTACTTCCCCAAAAAAGAAAAGTCAAGTCTCGAAAAAGGGGACAAAGATATTCTAACAATTCCATAAAAAACACTAAATAAATGAGGAGTCCCGCAAACAAATTTAAATCCCCTACAGCTGCTCACAGTGGTTGTGACTTGTGACTTTTGAGGACCTTTAGATTTAGAGATAAATTTTCTCTATTAGATCTAACAATCCTTACTTATAGGCGATCCATTTCCTTCACAAATTCTAGCAACTATGGGCAACACTTATCTCCATAATCTTTTACAGTTTTCTAACCCTCTGCTTCTCATCTCAGCAAATAAAATTGCAAATTTGATTAGTCCCTTTATACCTTATATAAGCACCAGCTATCATACTATCATAGTATTACTTCATTAGTCAGTTATTCTCCAATATACTTCACATTTCACTAAACCAAATGATATGGAATACACATAAATTTGTGCAATACACTGTTTCTAACATTTTCTGTAGGGTAGAATGAGAGAAGGGTAAGAAGATATAAAAAGAAACATTAAATAAATTCGTCATAGGACAACTCTATATAATCAAAAGTCTACTTGGGCTTTTTTCCCTATGAAATTTAGCCTCTACTAAAGAATACAGACATGCACCAAACTGCAAGCTCTTCTCGTGAATAGCCATGCAGCCAGAGTCACCAAGGAAACAAACTTGCTTGGGAACTTCTACTTGTATGCAATAAAACATTTTTATTTTTCCTTCCACAGAACTTCATTACTCGTCTTTATTGAAAGTGTACATAACTGTGTACATAACTTCCTCTTGCTCGACGGTCCACTTATAAACTTATTTAGAGTCTGGCATTACGAAGTTGTTGCTTCAGCATCGGTCGAATATACTCTTGAAAGCCATCTGGCACAACTGAATCGTTTAATGGATCCTTCCATGCCGCCTCATATAGCTTTGGATACACATTTCCATCATAGCAGCCAAGAATTGAACTGAGGTAGTGATCAGTGTAGTTAAACGCATCAACAAGCGCAATTGCATTAGGACGAACCTATCCAAACATTTTATCAGTAAGTTTCATGAGATAAAAACCTACGTACTACATGTGACCTATGTATTGCTATCATTTAGGACAAACCTTTGAATACAAGGACCTGAGCTGGTCATTGGCCAGTGAACCCTGTTTGGGAGTGATGCAACCAGTAGAAAGAAAATCACCCAAATGCTTATGAAGATGAAACAAAGCATAAATGCTACATAGAATTTCTAATTGCTGTTTCACTCCCTTTCCAGGTATATCTTGCTGCAACTTCTCAATAAATCTGGAAGAAAAAAAAGAGAAGCACAAGTTGGTCACTTAAATGTAGAATATCCAAGTATCAAATAGAGAAAGCTTAAACAAAATAATGAACAATTGATCGGGATATTATTTGGGATACTTTCAGTAAATGTCTCTTTATCGAAAGGACAGTCAATCACACTACATATAAAGTACAGACATAATGTGGAAACATACACAAATGGGAAGCAACTTACTTGGAAACAACAATCAACTGGCAATGAGCGCGAGCTGCCTCAACAAGATCATTTGAGAGTTCTTGGAAACCTGTGATCATAAAATCATTAGCAATATGCGCCGGAGGGATTCTTATATCACTGCTCCTACCAAACAACCACAAGAGATACAAGGAAATAGCTTGTGACTTAGAGCAGGGCTGAATCATTTACCCTCTTCAGGATTGGTAAACTTGCTGAGATTTTTAGCGCAGGCAACTGACTTCCTAGCAGCCCTAGCTTCAAATGCTCCCAGCACGGCATTAGGATTCAACCAATCCTCCGCTGCAAGCAATCAAATTTACTATGATTAACTTACAAATTTCAAGAATATAATTAGGGATAAAATAGTGTCAGGACAGTCTATACATATGGTCTCATATATATTGGGGTTGGTAATAATTACTACTAGTAATTTGTTATGATTCTAATTATACAAATATTCAATTGCAAATTAGTTCCTTGCATGCTCTTTACCGGTTCTAACATATATACATAATATGCTAATATAATATTTAATATATTCCAACAAAGTACAACTCCAGAACCAGAACGACAGAGTTTGAAGTTACTTATTTGTTATAATTTTTATAACTTCAGTTAAATATTTATACCTTTCTGAACATCACACCGAGATTCCATCAGTTGTTCCACTCGTCCCATATAAGCTGTTGTACCAACAGGCTTTTTTCCAGATCCCAACTGAGAAATAATCTTCATGAGATACCTTGCAACCTACAAGGGTTTTGTAGAAGTTATCAAACAACTCTAGACCATTCTCAGTTAAAAATATCCAATAAAGACAACTGCACCAGGGCTTTCAAAGCACAGAAACCTAGAAAGGGCACATGAGAGTAAAGATACAGCCAAATAAGAGAAGGCAAGAATAGTTAATGATTATTATTTTTGTTATTTCTATCCTTCTGGAACTTCCTTCCAATATAAATACTATAGATTTGACAGCTCCGAATGAACTCTTAAACTAAAAATCAGTATGTGATTTTTTTCAGGATCCAATATAAAAAAAACAAAGGTCTTACTCCAAAGATGAAGATATGGTACAATATGCATGAGAATGAGATGACATTGAATTCAACCATATTAAATCCCATCCCCCCAAAACAAGCAAGCAGCTATACTGGAATATACAAATAGCACACAATGTGATGCAATAAAGTATATTCAATATATATAAACCTGTAAAAGAAGAACAATGTTGTCTCCTTCATATGTGCAGGTAGGAACATAGACTGCAAATAACTCAGGAAGACCACTGCTGCAAAGGTAACCATGGCCACCACATAATTTGCGGCATTCTTCAATTCCATCCTGGAAAATGAAGTGAATTTAACTTATTCTGAACTTTAAAGAATTTAAATTTGTTATGAAGTGAATACCATGTAATAGGACAAGACAAAATGGTAATAAAACAAAACATGATGATAACATCAGAGACACGTGGATCATTTATATGAGGAGCATACTACCAATAATGCCTGAAACCAAAATTCCAATAGATGAGATAAATGAATGCCAATGGGTTTTAATGTAATGCATGCAGAAAAGATAAGTATTCCATTAGATGTAAAGCATGAAATGAAAGACACTCTGGCAATTCAGATAGAGTTTTATCCATTTAGTAATCACACAAAAATTGATTTAGTATTATTATCCTGATGCTTGATCACACCCATCAACACCCTCACACCAGTGCATCACTATCAGCATATTTCAAACAACAAAACAAAATCCAAGCAGCAAACAAAAATCAGAAATCTCATAAAGTATGATGTACCTGTTACAAAAGTCAGAAAATGAAGTTCAACATGTAAAGAAGAGCTTAAGGAAGGAAACACTAAAAAGATGATAAACTATCACAGAAGAAGACAGGAGAGTTGCATAGCGATACAACTCCCCAAATGAACAAAAGTAAACCATATTTTACATTCTATAAAATGGAGCTAAATAATCACTTAAATTCATCGACTAAAATCAAGAGGTTGAGAAATGGAGATTAGAATCAGTAATCACATACAGAAGTTGCTGAAGTAGTCAAGGATTTCAACCCCGCAGTGCATGCATGAGCCTCAGGCAACGTTGAAAAGTCATTGGCTTGCAATCTTTTCATCACATCCGTGTAAAGCCATTTCAACCACTCACCAACAAATCGGAAAGCATAAGCAGAGGCTAGCAAAGGGAAGAGCCTAGCTTGTTGTGTTTTATAATCTATCACCTGAAAGGAATAAAAAATATAGCAAAGACTGAGGCACACATTATAGAATAGATTAAAGAGATACAAACCATCAGTATGAAAAACACATATCAACCTAGCTACTCATTGCTCTTAAAATTTTATGCAGACAATGTTGTAAACCCAACCACACAAATTGTTATTTTGATTGGTTAATATATCTTAATACACATATCAATATCATAAGTTTCACGTCCAAGAAGAGTATGAAACCCATCCACCTTCACGTTACAAACAGCATATATATGATAGATTAAAATTTCCGTAGAAAATTGATGTTTGGTTCAGTTTTTTATTATAAATAATCCCCTTTATTATTTTAAAGAATGCTTCCGATTTTTTAAAAAAAAAAACAAATAAAATAAGCTTAATCCAAACATGCAGCAAATCAGAAGCAACATCTCAGTGAAGCAAAAGTGATTCATTTTCAATTTGTATCCAATAAGTTTGGGATTCAGCCCCTTTTTTATTGCATTTCACATTCTTTTTAATTTAAAGAAAATCCCAGGAGCATCTCTTTTGATAAAATAAAACTGTTCCAGCAGCAACTAATACTGTGCATCAACAAGGGCTTGCACAAATCACCTGTGATTCAAGACCTCCATTACTTGACCCAAATTGTCTTCGAACAGCACTATATCTTGTAGCAATGCAAACAGCTCTCGACATAGCCGTGGACGCATCAGAGACGATTGTTTGTCTCACATATACCATAGTACCATAAACTAATTGTCTCGGAACATTGGATTGTACATATTTTCCTTCCTTTGTAACCCGTGAAACCCTGGCGGAATTAAATAAAAATAGTCATGCTCGGTATAGATTGACATGAATGGATAAGCGGTGGCAATTTAAAATGCGTGAAAACAAAGTCAGTTTACATTTTGTTTATTTTGGAAATACATTTTGACTTTTGCTTATATTTAAGACCGGAAGGAGTATCAAGACAAATGACATATATCAATCCACTTTCCACTATTTAAAATCCAATGCTGTTATTACTTTTTATGAATGAAAGGAACTAAACATTCAATGAAGATCATATATGAATTAAATAGCCTAAAACGCCAAACTATGAGTATCGGAATTGCCCCGTTGATGGGAGGTATATATGGGTAAGACAAACTAACCTCATTAACATTTGATCCCTTGGAATACGTACATGTTCAAACCTCAGAACCCCATTGTCCATAGTGTTATATGCTCCATTTCCAAATTTCATTCCAATATCGCCAACAGTTATGCCAGGAAGAGGTAAGTGATCATCGAGGCTACGCAGTTGGACAATAAAGCCTTCCAATATTCCAATTGGACAGATTGTTAATTAATTGAACTCTGAGTCTAATAACAGAAATTTAGATGATTAAGTTATATAATTACCATGCACTCCATGATCTTGACCATCAGTAATTAGTCGGGCATAAACAACAGCATGTGTTGACACTTTTCCCAATCCACCAGGCCACCACTGTTTAAATCAGCATCAAAAGAATGACAACAATTCCAACAGTTATATATAAATATATCATGCTCACCAAATACTCTTTAAAACAAATATATACAGTAAATAGCAACAATAAAAAGGGGGTACAAGCAGCTTTTCCGCAATTGTGCTTATGAATGAAACATCAACATCTTAAGATTAGATCCTAACATCATGAAAATGGATCTTAAAAGACAAGTAAAGGCTCTCATAAATCATCACCAATTTTACTCACTTTGCTGGAAGTCAATGTGGGACTATGAATAACAAATTCATCTGTTTTGGGATCAAATGTTGCCGTTGTTTCTAACCCTTGAACATTAGATCCATGGCCAAGTTCAGTTTGGGCATAGCAACCAATTATTTGCATCTTTTGTGCCAAAGGTAGCCACTTTTGCTGCTGTTCATCAGTTCCTTGTCCTTTGATAGCAGGAATAAACATTCCCTGAATCCACAAATCTCTTTACAGATAAGTACGATATTAAATATAAGAATAAGAATGCCATTAGGACAAGAAATTGAGCTTACCCAATGAAGATCAGTAAAAGCAGGTTCGTCCACAAAGGATCTAAGCATAGAAGCTTCTTCCTCTGTATGACAAATATTAGTGAAAAACAGCATTAGGCAACCTCCCATTGAAGAAATTAAGAAGATACCGAATGTAAAATAGAGAAAGAATTGAACCTACCGCTAAGACGAAGCTCAATAATCCTTTTCCATGCATAAGCTGCTTTCTTCAAAGTGCTCTTAAATAACTCCTTCCTACCAAGCATGGGTCTGTGATCCTTTCTAAATGCCTATACATGAGAATCAAAAGTTTCAGACACACTTAAAAGAGGTAAAAAAACACCAATAATCACAAACTCCCATTAAAAAAAATGCTTTAAGCTAGGAGCAGGTAAGTGATACAATAAACACTAACACATCAAATTCTGATCAAGCATTGCTACACCAATCCATTTCACATCAGCATAGCAATACCAATTTCACTCGGTTTAATTTTGATGCATTGTCCATTAACCGTCAACAAATCACGACTAATCAAATATTTGAATCAGAATTATGATTGATGATAATGTATGTAAAACATTCTTTATACTGACTGTGTATATGAATTAAATCCTTTCACAAATACAGTAGTAAATAATTTACACAACCTCTTCACAACAATTAACAAAGTGGTCTAATCAGCTGAAAATAAAAAATCAAAATATCATCCATTGATTTAATTTATAGGTGTTGTCATTCCATGTCATCCAGGTTGCATGGTAGTCATTTAAAATGTCATATCACCAGAACTGACCCCGAACCAGATTAGGCGGTGGTGAAATAAAAATGTCATATCACCGAATTTTTTTAGTAAATAACTATGAAGAGTTACCAATTCTGTGAGCGAGTGAAAATAGAAAGATAAAAAGCGGCAATTAAGCAAATAAATGAAAAGATAATGGATCCGTAAAAATTAAACAGATGAGTAAGAAAAAAAGTGTATGGAAGGAACGAAATTGAATAAGAAATTAACCGGATCGCTTGCAACAAGGCGAGACATTCGATCAGAAACTTCAAAAGCATGAGAAGAACCAGCCCAAACGATCTTCATCGCATCGACATCGAATTCAGCTTTGTTCCTTTCAAAAGCCAAGTGATCTACACCTTCCAATTCCATAATTCAAATAATCCTAACAACAACAACAACGCAATACTCTTCTATTTCCAATAGTAATAATCGAAAAGAAAGAAAGAAAGAAAGAAATGAATGACAAGTGCGAGATTTGATTGATCTCTGCAACCAACAACAACAAAATGTAATGAATGACGCAAGAGATTAGCGTCTATTCTATTCTCTTTATATTGATGATGATGATGATGATGATGATGATGATTTTGTCTTTTCTTATTGAGGAAAAAATATATAAAAATGATTCAGATGTTGATAAAATAGAAAGTGGATAAATTAGATACGCTTTTCAAAAAGTCCATTTTTTGTACTTTTATTTTCACATTACAAAATTCCAAATCTTTTCTTTATTTTATTGGAGTTAGTTGTTATTATTTTTCCTTTGTCTATGTTTATTGTTCTGACGGTCAATTAGGTAAAGGCAAAAATATCTTCAGACAGCTGGTATTTAATCCGTATCCTATCTCATTAATGCATTGATGTGAAAAATAGTACAACTTAAAATGGAAAAATAGAAAGAAAAAAAAAACCATATTTCACAAAATTGATTAATTACTTGCACATAATTACCTCTAATGTATCTGACCTAATAAATTTGGTAAGAAGGACCACGGTTCGATCCCCACAACTCCGATTAGGAGAGGGCTGAAACCACTTGATATCCGAACCGACCCCCAAACCAAATTAAATTGGAGGTGAAGAAAAAAAAAACTAATATATTTAACCTAATAACAAATTAGAAAAAATTGAATTTGATTTATGATAAGAATAATTTTTTGTAGAATAGATATTATTTACATCGGTCAAACTTTACATTACCATGTTCATTCCTCTAAGAATTAGAGTTAATAAAATAATATATAATAAAAGATTTAGATTTACTTATGGTAGATATATTCTTAAACTATCATTTTTCTTTATTAAACCTTTTTCTTAACCACTTTTATTTAGCTTTTTATAAAAATTTATTTCACGATCTTATAAAAAAATAGCTCAACTGCCAAAATATGCCGAAATTGTTAGGCCGGACGTCGCAACCTAGGTTCGAACCCGGGATCTCACAATTATGTGAGTTTAATTTCTAGTGGATTACCACTTCAACTAAGACAAAAAAAAAAAAATCTTATTTCGTGAAAATAAATTTGAATTGGTTGAAAGATGATAAATTATAATAAAAAAGATGATTTCAAAATAATGATATTAAATATCATGAAATTAACTCATCTTATTTTGTGTGTGTATAATTTCGTGCAAAGGGAGTATTTTCAAAGAAATAAGTTATAAAATGACGGCGTATATGTTTGGTTTCAATTCTGGAACAACCAGATGTTTGGTTTCAATTCTGGAGTAATCAGAATTGATTTTGGAAGTTTAGAATTGATTCTGATTTGTTTGGTTCCTAAAAAGTAGAATTGATTCTGTCTCCAGAATTGATTCTACTTGAAGCTAGAAATCGTAGCTTCTAATTTTAAAATTGATTTTTACACTCAAATGTTTTGTTCAACTCACTTTTGCATGAATATATCCAAACATAAATTACTTTAACTTAAAATCAATTTTGGCCGGAATCAATTTTATAAAATCAATTCTGTCAAAATCAATTTTTCTTACCGCAAAACCAAACATACAGTGTCACTGTGAATCTTATTATGGCACAGCCATCAAATATTGAGAGCCACACATTCAATTGAGACAGAGTATTGGCCACGAGCAGCTCTATTGACAAAAGTATTAAGATAATAAATATTTATGTACCGATGGTGCTGCGAAGAGTGATACCGGAATGGCGGGCTGTGGAGGAATAGTGAGGAATGACAATGGCATATGGTTAACAGGGTTCTCTAAATTCCTAGGCAACACTTCAGCCTATATGGCAGAAGTATGGGGTCTATATGAAGGGTTAATACCACTTTGTTTATGGGGTCTATATGAAGGATTAATACCACTTTGTTTCATGTACCGAAAGTGACTGAAACACAATAGTGTAGAGCCTGATTTCCTATCATATTTACTAATTTCAATTAATCTTGTCATAATTTTTTTCAAATGTTTTAAAGGGTAAAGATAGGCAAAAGCCATGATTGATACACTAGTAATTCAAAGAATATTCTATATAATTCATTAATACCAATCTACATATTCTACCAAAAAAAACAACCATCCTACATAATTTTAAATAAAAAAAAAAACCTAACACCTACGGTTTATGCATTTGATTTCCTGTGCTGTGCTATTTTGTCCTGTAAAATCCTGTTATACATGATTAAATTTTACCATGATGAAATCTAGATGTCAAAACTTAAAACACATAAATAGGAAGCACAACTTGATAGATTGTCAAACTGCACAATCAACTTTACATAACTCTAAGAAATGAAAAGTTGAAAACTACTTAACAAACATGAAGTTTTAATTTAAACCCAAGTAATTCCTAGATGCTAATGCCTACAAGCAAAGAAACAAACTAGGTTAACCATTATGAAATGGAAAATAAAAAATTATTAAGGTTATCCCACAGCCACATATATAAGATGAATCACACAAAGACCACATCATGATAATAATGCTCACAGAACAGTCCCACAAGCTGGAGTTGTATGAAATGCCGACTGTCTAGAAGGTCCTTCTTCGAGTAGTTTACGAGACAAAGTCGAGGGGCCTGCATCACCAATAGTCTCTCCTAAACTCAGTTTTGACATGCCAACAAGTTCATCGACATTGATCGGGCTCTTGGAATGTACTGGGGTTGGCTTCACCACTTCATGTGTCTCCTTCTTAGGAGCCGGCTCTGGACTATATCCAGACCAATAGGGAAGAGGAAATGGGAAGAATGGAGAATAATATGCCGGATATACCAGTGGGTAAGATGACGCTTGTGCGTTGCTATCGGGCATTAATGGGGCAGCAGAGGCAGACTCTCCATCATTTGAGTTTGTGGAATCCATTGATTCGCATTCTTCATCGAGCGGGGGAGGAGCAGGCAAAGGGTTATTGCCTTCTGTTTCAGTCTGTGGCGGATTAGCTGACATGAAATCTTGCGGTACCATTGAAGCATCAGGTGCCTGCAAAATCAATACAAAAATTCAAGAAATCCAAAAAAAAAGAGTAGGTCCAAAGGAAAAGAGAAGTTACATAATACTTATAATTAATTTTAAAAAAACACCACATCAGAAAATGCAATGTTTTTCTCCAAACTAAATACTACCAACATTTTGAAAACCTGTTCGAATATCAATTTGATGAGAAATCCGGGTCATGTGACAAATAAAAAAAGATACAGGGAATTTTTTTAAAATAAAGTAAAAAATGAAAGTGGGTTGATTCAGTCTGGCTTTTAAAACATTGTTAATTGCCCCAAAGTCTTGGTTCTATAAATTATCTAAACAGACCATTATCTTAAATGTCAAGGAAATGGACAAATTCCGTAGATACTCGTTTGTCACAGAAGCACAAAAATGTTGCATAGTATCTTTTAAAGAAAGAAAGAAATTTGGAAAAGCTTATCAAATGGCAATGAACAGGTTATGCAGCATCAATTCCATAATTATAAGCAACATAATGTAAAGGAAAGATATATTGCAAGCATAGTATTTGCAAATAAGGGGAAAAAGTGACAAACATCATCAGCAACAATATCAAACAAGCTGGACCGTCTTTTCCGCCTAGACACATTGGTTTGTCTTATGAAATATTTCTGAGCATGACTGGCCACTTGAGTAGGTGTCCTTGATATAACATAGTTCCTAGCAATTCCACGCCAATCACCTTTGCCCAGCTTCTGCAATCCAAGTAAAAACATTCTATGTTCCTCTTCAGTCCACGGAGTACCTGCAAATAACATATTAAAAATTAAACCTTGACAAATGCAACACAGGAGGAATCTCTCCGTAATCCTCATTGAAGCTGAATGTAACATGAACATAAAGAAAAACACGAAAATACATTAGTGATTAATTATTATTTTTAAACAAAGCCTTAAATGCTATCCAAAAAAAAAAGGTCTTTCTAAAGTTTTATCTACCCTGCAGTAGGGTCCCTACTGACTCCTGGATTGGGCCCGTCAGCCAAAGCTTGCACAGAGCATCAGGGGAGGAAATAGGCTAGATGTTATCATTCAGGCAAAATTTATCCTACGATCCTTTAAGTTGTTTAATTGCCCATTTTAAAATTAGGTTAAACGATTTGGGACAAATATTGCGCAAGAGAGAAGAGGAATAGACTGTGTAGCCCCAGACGTATTCGTCGCCTAATATACAAAAATCTCAGAGAGCAATTCCCCCCAATTCCTCTTTTCTCTCGCGCAAAACCTATTTCAAGAATATGAAAGAGTTACACGTAGGAGATAGGAAAGGAGTACACATAGGATAAGTAGCATACTCCGTTCATAGCACGTTGTTAACATAACAGACACATGTGCATTTATGTAACAAAATATGAGAAAAACGGACTTAAAGACATAGGGCAAAAAAGCTTAGAACTGTGGGTCTATTCAGAGATGTGTGTAATTTGAAAAAACTTATGTAATCATAATAAACAACCCATATTCTGCTAACACTTGCAGATCATTAGGGGTGAAAACAAGCTATAGGCAAGGTTTTATGAAATACCTACTACAGTCTGACATTTAATCTATCAGGGTTTTATTAACAGCTTCTTTTGTTTTGTAAAATATAAAGCCTAGTTTAGATAATTGAAACAGTGAAATGTATGCACATAAATGGAACGCATACCCTCATAATTGAGGAACAGTAATCCAGTAGAAACAAACAGAATGATTTTGAAGCACATGAGAAACATTATTTTTGAAGCACATGATCAATACACACAACATATCTATTCATTTCTTATGCCAAATATTCAATATATTTCAGACTCAATTTATACAACAAACATATTTGATACAAACATTCCAACAATTCACTCAAAAACAATGACAATCAGTCAATAACTAACGAAGTTAACACATACCAGCACATTTCTTGTCTACCTATCCCCATAGTGACACCATACAAAAATTAAAAGTACAATTTTTGTCGCAATAAAAAGTACACACTATGAAGCACTAAAACAAACACAGACACCGGACACAACCCAAACACAAAGGAAAAAAATTAAAATTAATCAATTGAACGCAATCGCACATGTGTCAGTGTCCGACACAAGAAACACATCTTCGATCAGAAGTGTCAGTGCTATTTAGAATACACACCAATCCAAACTAAGATCACACAATTAATTCAATTCAATATACTTGAATTTATCTAATTCAGAACTAAATTAAACTCCAATAACAAACACATGCAAGCAGAAGAGGAAAAAAAAAAAAACCCTTTTTTCTTTCACGGGAAGCAGAAGAAGAACCGGGAACAAAATCCTCAGAAGCATAACCGTCAGCAACAGCAGCGTGATCAGGTGTTTCACCGGGAGAACCCGGGTTATTTAACCCGGTATGAAGGGATCCAGACCCGGAACCAGTATAATGACTAAGATTACCCATACTAGCACTTTTCCGGATCCCATCGGTTAATCGAACTCCGAATAGCTTAACACCACGGTTAGGACATGTTCTTGAGTTGTGCCCATTGTGGCTGCAATGGGAACAACGCCGCGTCATGGTTTTCTGAACCTGATCGAAGGGAATTCGATTTATCGGGTTTTGAAGATCCGAATTACAGGATCCGAGACATGAAATTCAAGGTTTTAAGGTTTGGAAATTGGAATTACTCTGAATAGGGTTTTTTTTTTGGGTTTTTTTGTGGGTTTTTTTTATTATTATGTTATGTTTTGTTTGGTCTCTCTTCGGGTTTTGTTGGAGATGGGAGAGAGAAAGAGGGAGAACAATAACGCAACACTATCCATTTATCTTGTCGTGGATAAAGAGCGGTAATGATAAGATGTTTCGCGGGTGGTTTTTTATGATAGGTGTTGTTCTTTTCTGACCGTTGATTGATTCCAAGATTGTTGACGTGGTGGAGGTTCAGATGTTTTGGACTTTTATTGGGTGACTTTTGAAACGGACTTATCAGCAGTCAAGTTGATTATACAACTTGATATGGAGGTACAGCTTGATATGGAGGAGTACCATATCGGTTTGGGTATTTTTGCAAGAAAAGAATAATCGATTAACTAATCTTTATCTTTATATAATAATAATAATATAATAAAACGAGAGTAATTAGAGGCACTCTAAACCCTAACCCTAATATGAATGGTCTAGATTTTGACATTTGGAAAAAAATTATATCAACGGCTATGATAAAAACTTTAATAATCAATTTTTAAACCAATATTATGTTGCCACATCAATTAATGAATGTGACACGTCATGTGTTTAAAACAAAAAAAAATTTGAGATCTATCAAAAAAAAGAGAAAATGGATAAACATTAATAAAACAAAAAAAAACTAATAATCAGTTACGAAAATTATGTATAGATCCGATATGTACAAAAAAAAAAAGAGAAAAAAGATAAACATTAATAAAACAAAAAAAAAACTAATAATTAGTTACGAAAATATGTATAGATTCAACTTAATTGAGGGTTATAAATACAAGCATCCTCAGAGTATTTTTCTCTCACTATATTTCTTTGTTATAATTTATATATTTGTCTTCATATAGTTTATTTTGTTTCTATATTTATTTTGAATTTCTATTTTGTATGTGTCAAATCTAAACCGTTTGTCTATGTTTGATTTGAAGTTTTTTTTTGTTCGTTTTGTTATAATATTATTGCTAATCTAGAGATTTTGTTACGGTTCTATCAACATGAAATTGCTATTGTTACACAACATCTATTATCATGAAGTTGTTATTATCGAGTAAGTTTTAAACTTTATACAACCTTATTTATTTATTTGTTTAATTTTTTTGTTGTTTCACTCCTCTACTTAATAATTTATTGTTCTCTTTTTCATATGTTTTGATTTTTATTTCTCTTTTTGTTTATGTTTTTAGTGTAATTATACTATTCTATCACTAATTATGTGTTTAATAATCATTCACTTTTTATGCTAATTCAGAAAGTGGTCAATGCATAGATTTCTTCTAACAAATTTTTTTGTCTCTCTTATTTTTATGTTTGGTATTTTTTTACATTTACAGGTAAAATTATATTTAAGGGCAAAAGATTTAAAATATTATTAAAATAGATGAGGTTAAATTAGGATTTTTAGTAGTAGTTTCTTTTTATATATTATTAGTAGATTAGTAGATTTATTATATGTGTGTATTTATCTTTTTTGTAAAAAAATTAATTGGTTTTCTTTTGTTTCTATATTTATGCATAGATTTGTATTACAATGAAGGATACACAATTTAGAATATTATCCTATTTTTATGAATAAATTCAACTATAATCTTTATTTTTATTTTTTTGTTCTTATATGTTATGCATAGATTCATGTATAATTGTTTTATTGTATATATCTTATTTTTCCTATAATTTGTTTTAGTGAAATTACAAAGATAAATATATAATTTAGAATATTATCTTATTTTTATGTATACATTCGTATTTTTTTTTGTATTTATCTTATTCATTATAAATATTTTCTATAATTTATTTGGTGAATTACAACGAAGGATATACAACTTATAATATTATTAAAATGGATAAGGAAAAAATAGCAAACTTAGTAGTAAACAATTTTATTATATTGAAATAAATAAATTAAAAGTATATAAAATCGAATGAATAAAAATAGTTGTCATTTATCGTGACATACACTAATACCAATCAATATTTTTTCCCTTAAAAATAGAATTTAATCTTGAGAAATTAAAAAGACATAACAATTGAATTTGTGTTTTTTTTTTACAAGATATGCGTCCAATAAAAAAAAAATATGTTGACTTAAGAATAGGTCTAATTTTTTGTCGATTAAATTAATAATGATTTATTTTAATTAAAAATAAGTACAAATACGTAGTAATAGATATATATATATTTTCTTACGAATATGGTTTGAATATCAGTAGTATAAATATAGTTTTTTATGGAAGCAATAAGGATATACTTGAAAAATATATATTTCCATCTTTTTTTTTTGTCGTTTGTAGTGTTTTATATTAATTCTAATTTGTAAGCATCAAATATATATCCCTAGATTAGCAATAATACCGTAACAAAACTAGCCAACAAAACAATTGAATTGAATGATTGAACCCGTGCGAGCACGGGTAAAAAGTATAGTATATTAAACTCGAGAGGTTAATGAGTTTTATAAAATCAAATCAAGAATTATTTAGGAGAATTTAAGTTCTATTTTTAGGTAGAATAAACTTTTGTTAAATTTTATTTTATAGTGATCAAATTACAAATTTAATAATTTTATGGATGTTATTTGATCGTTATTTAGTCATAATCTATCGGAGAGTCCTCAATTCATGTGTTCGACAACTAAAGTTAAAAGAACGCTAACATGAGTTTACATCATCGGTTTTAATCTTGTTTATTATGATCAGGGTCGGTCCTAACTTTTTGGAGGTTCTGTTTAGATATTAAAAATGGATCCTTAATAAAAATGTAAATTTGAAAAAATATTATTCTCTATTTAAATTGTAAATAACACAAACAATAGTCTTAGTAAAAAAATTGTGCTACTTTTCAGAATAATTAATATGGTAATGTTGCTAATTTTCAATAGTTTGAGTTAAATGAGAAAATTTTAAGCTTAAAAATGGACATATATTTGTATTTTAATACAAAATGTTGCTTCTTTACATTTTTTATAGTAGTTTTAATTTTCTTTTTTTTACAACCCACCGCAAAATTGCTTTTTTATAGTAGTACGCAAAGTCACTTATAAAATAAAAAATGTGTCTATTAAATAAAGCTATTAAATCAAAATAAATTTCAAAAAATTGTTTTTAATATACATATATAAAAATTAGAGACCCCTAATTGTTTGAGGCGGTGGCTCACCTTGCACACACCCTATAGGGCCGGCCTTGATTATGATGAGAGTTTCTTACCCTATGCGGTGGCTCACCTTGCACATAGTTGGGTGCGATATGTTAATCGACGATGAACTTTTTGTGTCATAATAATTGGATACAATATGACTAGCAGAAGGATTCAATGGTGATTCATTGAAATACAATAGTTGATTCAATGTTGCCGGTAGGACCGAAGCCAAAATTTGTCGACCCTGCCAAACTTTTTGGTCCATACTTGAAGATTTGAACTTGCAACGAAGCAGTAACCTGCAACGAGAGCCAAAATTCAGAAGCAGTAACCTGCAACGAGAACCAAACATTTGAACTTGTTTTTATCGATTTCAATACGCATTATTATCCAAACAGAATGCAAACTTAATTTTTTAACATAAAATAAAATTTAATTAACCAAAATTTAACAAAATATTTCATTACAAATTATAAATTATCCAAACAAAAAGAAAAAGAGAAACAAGGAAAAAAGACATAATAATTATCAATACAAACAAAGGCTACGTAGCCTGTCCACCACCCTTCCTTCGGTAACTGTGTGAATAATCTGTAGAAAGTCCCAAAATTTTCTTCACTTCGCTCCAGGCATGTGAGCCCTCTGGTAACTCCCAACTCGACAACAGTGCATCGGTAAGCCTCCGAATCCTATTCATTGTGCTGCCCAGCCGTGTGGCCAGGGGTCCTTCCATCTCAGCTTCCTTCTCTATAATTGCCTCTTGTTCACACGGTCTCGGTGGATCTCCTCGCGGCAGAGGCCTCATGTAGCCAGGCGCAACGTACCAAGAATAGATAGCAGCGGGTCCCATATGCTATGCAGTCAACACCCGGTCCATGTATTGGACATAATGCAATGAAATATGTGGCCGAGTGGTGAGCGGTATTGCTGACTGGCACGTGCTGCAAGGAATGTTCTACGTATGACTGAACTGCTGAAGGACCTGCTCAGGGGGTACATGACTAGCAAGTTTCCACATCCGAGCCAGCCGAAGTTAAAGCATATATCCTGTAACGGTCGTGCAACTCTGTGCTCACCATATGAGGCCCAGCTGATGTCACATTCTAGTGTGCGATCAAGTGTCGATCAGACGCGGTGACACCCTTTCCTCTAGAACGTCCTTATGGAGGAGAATATTGTTTATGTTGACATCAAACAAAAAAATCAGAACGGTCATAACAAATATATTAGAAACAACCAAAACACACAACTGCGTTTGAGCATCAGAGTCATCTGCTAATTAAGTAGCGGATTACACCAGTTACAAAAAACAAAAACAAAAACGAAACCCTAACCAGATTAAGTCTAATTTCATAGCAATCAACAACAATAACAACATGTAATCATGTTTAATTCAAGAATCAAGATCATACAACACACCAATCCGCAACCTAAGTAGTGGATTTAAGCAGAACCTAAATAAAAAAACACAAAAAATGTAGAAAAAAAATCCAAGAAATGAAATAACCTCTTCGTTTAAGTTGTTGAAGTTGATTTCGACTTGAATCTGAGTAGAATGGTGAAGAAACGAGTGGATTTGGACTTGAAATGCAATTTTAGGGTTTTCGGACAATTTTGGAAGTTTTCTCGTGTTTTTCAAACTGACAGAACGAGGGGGAAAGGTGGTGGTTTCCTTATATACATTACGTCCGTTCGCTACTTAAATGACATATAATTTTAAATTGTTCATTACTTAAGTAGTGGATGAAGAAAGTTCCATGTAGGATGTCTCGGGGGGGGGGGGGGGGGGGGGTAACATCTGAGGCGTTGGAAAAACCACTTTTTTTTATCCATCAGCCACTTAAGTGACATATACAGTCTGTTACATAAGTAGCGTTTAGATATTTTGATAATTTTGTAGGGTATGCGAGTAACACAGTAGAGTGACAAAATTAAAATTCCAAAATAGAAAAGAATAGAAGGGTTTACACATCATCTTCATTCTCTTTAATTTTTATATGCACTTTTCACTATCTTACTTTGACATCATAGTGTCGTTTTAGATACCCTCATCTTAGAAACAGACGTACAAGAGGAGCAAATGAACAACATCAGCAATTGTGGTTACATATCATGTATTGTATTTTAGAAATTAGCAAAATATTCATGCATTTATAACACTAAAATTTAAATGTACACTTCAAATATTAAGGGTGGCAAAATGGGTCAAACTAGCCAGCCCGATCGATTTAACCCGTCATTTTGGAAAAACCAATTTTTTTTTATCCATCAGCCACTTAAGTGACAAATACAGTCCGTTACATAAGTAGCGTACATAGAAATTTTGATAATTTCATAGGGCGTGTGAGTAACACAGTAGAGTGACAAAAGTAAAATTCCAGAATAGAAAAGAATATAAGGGTTTACACATCATATGCATTCTCTTTAATTTTTATATGCACTTTTCCACTATCTTACTTTGACATCATAGTGTCGTTTTAGGTACCCTCATATTAGAAACAGACGTACGAGAAGAGCAAGTGAACAACGTCATCAATTGTGGTTACATATCATGTATTATATTTTAGAAATTAGCAAAATATTCATGCATTTATAACACTAAAATTTAAATGTACACTTCAAAGATAAAGGGTGGCAAAATGAGTCAAACCAGCCAGCCCGATTGATTTAACATGTCATTTGGGTGAACCAAAATTTAAATCTCAATCAAATTTAATAATTGTGATAGAGTATTGCTATTTAGTAAGAAATATTTACACAAGAAAGAAAAGAATCTACAAAATTAGGGAATTTGACCAATCAAAAATTGGCTAACCATACATGAGAAAGAGAGCGATTATAAGTTTAAATGTTAAATGTTGCCACATAAGATTATCTTTTTTCTCACATAAAAAAATCTTAATAAATAGCATTTTCCAATTGTGATATTACTATCGGTTAAATTAAAATTTATGAGCTTTGAAGAAAAAGCTTTCCAGAACACACTGCCTGCCAAATAAAACAACGAAGGAGATACTAATATTGCTAATCCCAACACACATGCTCTCAGATCATTTCGTTCAGTCACTTATTCAGCTGATGGTCTCCGGGCTCGACGGTCCTTCATGTAGCTCATTTGGCTTGTGACTACGGTCTGACAAGTGAACCAATCAGTCGTCGAGTAATAATTCACACTCTAGGTGTCTAGAATGAGTTCGTATCCACAAGGATCATGCCAACTACGACTAGTTTTATTTAAGTTCGATAGTTTGCATTTGCTTTGGTTTTGAAAAAGGTTTTTGTTGAAAAATAGTGATATGCTTGTGCAGTAAAGTAAAGATAGTTGATTCGAAGTGTGAGGAAGACTAGTCGGATTGATTCCCTCCCCTAATCCTGCTTGATACCTGGCGCATATTTATACTATTTTCGTAACTTCTAACTGTTCAGGGATTAATCATCTTCATTGATAGCTTATAAAACTATCCTAAATACTATAGACCGCTATGGACTTCCGAATAACTAGGACACCCACGACTGCCTAATTCCATGTTGTCAAGTATCCTAGCCATGCGTCGAGCCATCTATAATAGTCATGACCGGGCATTAATCCTAGCTACCAGCGTCTCAGTGTCGGCTGTTCCAGTTTCTACAGGTTGGCGCGTGCAGTGTCTGGTGTTTCCATCTTTACAAGTTGGCGCGTGAAATGTCGGATGTTGCCGTCTCTGGAGGCCAACCCTATCATTTATTGTTCGGGATCTATTGTCCTAAAAGCGTACTCTCTCTATCCGGCCAGACATTAAAAGTACGTAATTAAAGCGTAAATAAATAGAAAACAATTTATTCCAAAAACAGAGTTTAAATATAACTTTTATTGTGCCATGTATATGTCCCAAGCATTCATTGGAGAGTTCATCTCTCCTCCTACCCTAAGGTTTCTAGCTACTAATTACATAATAAATACATTACAAGAATATAGAAATCATGCATACCAATGGCGTAGATGCCTTGCTGAGGAATTTACCTTTCCCGTTGAAGGGGGAAAGTTATTCTTGTAGAGAGCACCTTTGCCCTCCTTGCTGCTCCTCCTAAGCACTAGTGAGTACTTTAGGATTCTCAACTTCTGAATGAATAATAGTGAATGAGGAGAGCTCTGTTTATAGTTTTTCTAAACGGGCATCGCTGCCATCGTGTCACGATGGAGTCAGATTTTCTTCAAAAATATGAAGATACAGACGCTTGCCTTGGGCGCTAAGTTGTTCCCATCGTGGCACGATGGGAGTCGTCGTGGCCACGATGGCGCGCGTTTTGTGCAAATCTGATTTTTGCTCTCTTTTCCGGTATTTTTCTTGTATTCTCGACTTCTTCTTCAAGTAGCTTGACCTTTTTGGAATTTGCTTGTTCTGGCCTAAAAAGCTATAGACTACTGCTAATTACATACTAAATTAATACTAAAAATACAGTTTAAATTTCTGTCATCACAACCCCAAACTTAAACTGCTGTTTGTCCTCAAGTAACACGCTGTCAAGCAAAACCGTTAGCAAGTTAAGAATTGAAACAAGATGATAGGAATTTCACAACCTTACATATTTGTCAGCAATGAGACCGCTGATCTTTACCGCAGCGATCATGCACCTTTAGCGCTTAGTCCAGGAGACACAGACAATTGTAGAGTCCATGTTCAACTTTTCTCCCTTCTCACATTTTCACTCGTAATTGAAAGGATTAACTCTCAACAGCAAGAATACTTCAAAGAGTTAATAGTAAAATCATTCAACGATGGTTAGAATTTGATTTATGCAAACATAAAACATTATTTTGTTATCATTGTTTTGTTACGGTGGGTAGATACTCACCCATTCATTGAATCTAATGGTATTTTTTATCTGATCCATCGGTGAACCATTTGATAGCTACCTCACTTTAGATGCCACCGTTAAGTGATTGGCATATGCCATGATGTTTAAAAAACTCATTGAAAATTTCGGTCTTAACTTTATAAATTATTCATTTTTGTAATTAATTAATGAAATACAAATATTTAATCCATCTGAATATTTCTATATTATTCAGTCATATGCCGCGTCATTTAAAATATGACAAATCACTATTTTTAAAATACAAATCTATTTGAACAATTAAAATTGACCGATTTTAAAATATGAAGACAAATTTGTAAATGAAAATGAAGAACTAAAATTGTAATTAAATTTCTATTTTTAAATAAATAAAAATGAAGACAAAAGTGTAAATAAATAAAATATGACAAATCACTATTTTTAAATCGTGTGTGTGTTAAATTTGAAGTTTGAACTCAGATATTTTTAGCAATGTTCAGCTATCATTAACAAATCAACTACTTTAATGAAACCATGAAAATAGTTTTTCTTAATTTTTATTTTTTTTGTATAGCACACATGAAGTACATTTGAATTTTGTTTAGCATGGATGTTGCACTCTACTAAACTAAACTCTCGAACTCAATATGAAAAATCTTTTGCTACCAAAAATTAAGTTGTTGTAACTATCTTAAAAGTCATCTAAAATATGATAATTTTAATACTCATGATTAAAATTTTAATTTAAAATATACACTTTTACCGTATACTCCCTCCGAAGGTCAAAAGATCTTAAGCCATAAAGTCTTATAAATAAAGACTAAATTGTTTACCAAAAAGACTAAACAACAATAAATATATATATATTCCTTGTGTTTCTCCTTAGTTGAATCCCAAATCTTTCAGCTAAAATAAAGCCTTTGCAGTGCTCTGTTTCAATATGGTATGGGCTGTGCTTTAAACTCATTACCAAAGATTCTTGAGATATGTCAAGCCTTTTATTTTTAGTATTGCATAATGTAATAGGTGAAGCTGCTCTATAATTGGTGTGTGTTTATGTAATTAAGATTAGCAGCTTGTATCATTACTCCCTGCAATTTTTTCGTTTTGATGTGGGGGAGTTATGATCCTCTAAATGAATGATATGAATATGAATATCAAGAAGCAAACATAAAAAACTATGTTATGCGTGTATTTGTCGTCCCACATTGGTTATCTATAATAAAATATGAGTCAAATATTATAGGGGGGTAAAATTCAAAAGAATTATAAAATAGGAGGGTTAAAATTCCGGATTTTAAAATAGGGGGGGTAAAATTCCGAATCAATCAAAATAGAAGGGGTAAAACTGCACTTAAGCCTATATATTTTTTGAACTAATATATATATATATATATATATATATATATATATATATATATATATATATATATATATATATATATATATATATATATATATATATATATAGAATTGAATTTCCTTCTGTAACCGTGTAAATTTGTATGTTTTCAATGTGAAACAGATTGTGTGAACGTATACACCTTTAGGTTTTTGACTGGATAGAGCATTTAAGATCCTTCTCAGAATCATATGTGAGCTTGAACCGCTCATTGAAGTAGTCCCCACTCCCCACTACGTGTTGGAGGGAATCTGCGTAGAACATTGTCAAAAGTTTGTAACATATATATTGCATGTAAAAACAAGATTTATATATAGCTTTCAATAAAGATAAAGATTTCCACCAAGCACCTATGCTTTATAAACTTTTTATTTGGTGAAAATTCACACACATTATTGTAAGTAAAAAAACACATTAAATGGTTAATCTTTTATAATCTTTGTTGTACTTATGGATGGAAATAAATTTATTTTCTTTTCTAAACTAGTAAACACTAAAGATCAGTTTTTTCCTTTCCTTTTCTTAAAGATTAACTTTTAGCTTAGATAGCTTTTTCCTTCTTGTTGTGTTTGAATATTTTAAAGTGAGGAATTTTGATACCCAATGTTGGTAATTTCTTGCTAATTAAGTTTTCAAAAAATGCTAATAATATTTTTTAAAGAAAGGATATCCACCAACTATAATGTCTTCAAGTACATCTCGCAACTCTATCAGACAAAATAAATGCATCTTCCATGTGAATTGGTTGACCTGTCCTTAGACTGAAAAAAAAAAAGATCTAGCAATACTCATGCATGATCAAAGTAGAAGAAGCTCACTATATAGATCCTTTAACTGTGAAGATGTAATAACTCAACAGTCCTGACAACTCTCTTCTTGACCACCCCCACAATGAAACCTTTATCTCGACTTAACAGCTCCTCCGAGCAATTTCACCCCAACACTAGCCTCCAATAGTCCAAAGGGAAGAACCTCTCACAAAGTTTATTTCAATCACATGCACGAAGGTCAAAAGATCCCAGTTTTACGAATATTTAAATCAAGACCCAATTCTGGGTTTGTCTCCCAAATGATATCAAGCGCTTTAGCCATTTCCTTTGAATCCCTTGTGGAAATCTCATCACCGAAATACCAAACATAAAGAAGAAACTTGCAATTGTCTTTGATTTTATAATGAATCCCGTAATAATTATTTTTGCTTCACCTTTTCTTCATTTGGGGCATTGGAGACTCATAGATATGTAAGGAAATTAACATTAATTAATTAAGACTATGACCCTTTTGCACACCATCAGTCGCTTATTATGTTTCGATTTTGGATATGCACTAACACATGTGTCGTATCGGTGTTTGTACTTCATACGTACCAATATATTCTTAACGACATTGTTGTGAATTCGATTGATATCACACCAATAACCTTTAGTGTGTGGAGCAAACGATTAAAGCAACCACAAATTGAGAACAGACAATAATAATCACGAACAAGAACAAACAGTGAAAGCGATAAAGAACAGCTATATAACCACGCGGGCCCGCACTTGGCTCGTGGCTGCGCCTGGCGCCACCAGCCGAGGCCACTGCGCCTGGCGCCAGCAAACCCGCGCCTGGCGCCCTCACCAGGGCACACCAGCCAAGTCTGCTGCCTGTTGCTTGCTGCTTGCTAAGCCCTGACCAGGGCACACCAGCTTCCTGCAACAGTATCATTTTCAAGGCAATATCCAACAATCTCCACCTTGCCTTTAAAATGATGGTGATGCCAACTTCCCACCAACCACCGTGCTGCTACACCTGTTTACACCACACCCTCTTCGAACCACGAAGTGTACCGCTTCGTACTCTCGAAGAATTGCCTGCCTCTCAACTTAACCTTGAAATTTTAGGTAAGTTCCACAAGCTGCAACATTAAATTCTCCTTGTATCCCAACTACCTCCAGCAGTCCTACAAGTTCCCAAATTTGATTACCGTTGCTTCCAATTGCCTCCCTGAAGTTCTTTAACATGTTTTGCACTTCTTCAGCCACAATCGGATAATAAACCACAGGGTCTCCATAGCTACACTCCTTTGATGCAACATTACTACTCTCCTCCCTATCTACTAGATAGCCAAGAGCTAATGTCGATTCTAGTCCCACTATCAGAAGCACCACCTCAAACTGAGATTCCTCCACCAAAGTCTCACTATGTTTCCCACCTTGTAACCTGCAAAACTTAAGTATTCTTATCACCGCCGCTTCAGGCTGATGTTGAGTATTATTCCACCGCCTCTCCAGGCCGATGTTGAGTATTGTTACCACCGCCTCTCCAAGCTGATGTTGAGTATTGTTACCACCGCCTCTTCAGGCTGATGTTGAGTATTGTTCCACCGCCTCTCCAGGCCGATGTTGAGTATTCTTACCACCGCCTCTCCAGGCTGATGTTGAGTATTGTTATACCGCATCTCCAAGCCGACAACCATCTATGGTTCCAAGCTTGTGACTATGAGTGCTCCTGCACTCTCATAGCCTTCCTCATAAGCTCCATCACTAACCGCAACCTGAGCCGACGAACTACCACCGCCCCCTCTCCGAGGACAATCCTTCTTGAAGTGACCCGGTTCCTGACAATAGTAGCATTTGAACTTGCCACCACCATCACCCTTTGGCCTAGACTTGGACCCACGATTCCCTTTCCCTTTGCCTCTGTTCTCGCTTCTACCCCTCGCCACATTCAACCCTTCCGCACCATCATCAACCTTCAAGTCTTTAAACTTGGTTAACTCCTTAGTTCTCAAACCCGATTGGACTTCATCCAAGGTGATAGTACCTTGCTTGCCATAAAGCAATGCATCCTTGAGGTTTTCATATGACTTAGGTAAAGCACACAGCAAATGAAAGGTTTTGTCCTCGTCTTCCAAATTCACATCAACGTTCGCCAAATCGTCAATGATTTTATTAAACTCAGAAAGTTGCTCCATCACAGACTTGTGTTCAACCATACGAAAGAAGTACAGTTGTTGCTTCAAACACTGTTTTTGTGCCAAAGACTTGGTCATATACAGTGAATCAAGCTTTGACCACATAGCCGCCGCCGAAGTCTCCCGCGCTACCTCTCTCAACACTTTATCACCAAGACACAAGATAATAGAACTCAATGCTTTCTCATCCATCTCGGTCTTCTCCGCATTCGAAAGTGTAGCCGACATCTATGCCACACCCTTTAACGCTTCAACACACTTGTTGTGAGTTAGTAGTGCCCTCATCTTCATCTTCCATAATCCAATGTCGTTACTCCCGGTGAATTTCTCAATTTCCCATTTAGAACCCATGGTACTTTAATTCGATTGACCCTTGCCCCACGGTGGGCGCCAATTGTTGTGAATTCGATTGATATCACACCAATAACCTTTAGTGTGTGGAGCAAACGATTAAAGCAACCACAAATTGAGAATAGACAATAATAATCACGAACAAGAACAAACAGTGAAAGCGATAAAGAACACAGACAAATTGTTTACCCAGTTCGGTATTAATGAACCTAATCTAGGGGAGAGAGCAGCCTCTCCGTTCCACTATCGATAGAACACTTGATTACAATGAGATTCTCCAAAAGTTACAAGAATTAGAGTTTTCCTAATTCTACCCTTTACCCGAATCTCTTCCCGTGACCAAGAGATTCAATCAACAAGTGTTTCCAAGGTGATAGAATGTTTCTCCCAACCTTAAAGTCTTCCCAAGATGTTCTCTATTAACCCTAGTCCTTATGTTGGCTTTAGAAACCCTAAAAATACCTTAAAACCCCTGAAAACGCAAAATAGCTAATATAACCACGCGGGTCCGCGCCTGGCGCCCTCACCAGGGTTCGTGGCTGTGCCTGGCGCCACCAGCCGAGGCCACTGCGCCTGGCGCCAGCAAACCCGCGCCTGGCGCCCTCACCAGGGCACACCAGCTTCCTGCAACAGCATCATTTTCAAGGCAATATCCAACAGACATATTAAGGAGTATAGTGAATCTTATATTTAGAGGGATTTAGATTTAGTGGACCCATCAAACTCCTCAATACTTATTAATGTGCATTTTTTTATTTTTATCATAAATAGAGCACTATGTTTCTTTGAGAAATGGAGAGAATTTTAATTTGCCAACAAAGAGTTAGAATGGATAAGTGCTATTCTATTTCTATTCACCAAATTTTGGTACAAGCAGCAGATATGTGGACCAGAACATCAACATCGTGTACAAATCACAAGACACTCATCTTAATCCTACTTGTCATGCTTAATTAACACATAATGACATAAGTAAGATTTAAGCACATGATATGGATGAATTTTGCCACATCATTACTTAAGAAAATGAAGTTAACCGTGGAGACTAAAAATCTAAAATTAGTTACTTTTAAATATATGAGGGACTAAAAGTTAATTATAGATTAAAGAAGGATAAAAACAAAATGGTGCCATATAATTATTTATAAGCATCATAAGCATATTAAGAAGATAATATTTTAACATGAGAGGGTGATGTGAGATTTTGTTTGCAATGTCATCGTTTAACAACTATTAAAAATTGAGACTAAAAATGACCACTTTGAAATTGAGGAGGGATATATAGGACTAAAAACATTAATAAACAGCAAAACTAGAATTCAGCATATTTAATAACATTGGTCATATCAACATGAAGTGATATTTTGTCTAATAATGAAATTAGTTGATGATATGATACAAGTTAATTTTTCTTTTAACACTCTCAAAATTGAATTCTATCTAGATTTTTTGTGCTTAGACACATATATATTAGACTCTTAATTCAATCTAGCTACTTAAACAAACCTTTAATTGGATAATATTTTTCCTTACCTGGGTGGAGATGATTCACTACAGCAACTCTCAAAGCATTCCACTACACAGTCTGAGGGTGGATCCATGAAGAATGCCACCTGCAAAATTGTATATCACCATTAATATTTCACTAGAAATACATATGCAAATCATGCTAATTAACAATATCAAATGAAAATAAATATGCTTAATGTGTAATGTACCATGACTCATGTGTAGAAAGAACATTCTCATTGCTCACCTATGATATCGTATTCTTGAGGATAGTATTTAATTCTTGAGACATTTTTATAAGATATGAGACTTTTTAGGATAATATTTAATTCTTAAGAACAATTAAAATCCTACTTGCCACCGCAAGAATTTGAACAAGTTAGTATGTATGGAAGGATGAACTTTTAGTCCCTCATATATTTAATCCTTCCATGCATACTAACTCGTTTAAATTCTTGCAGTGACAATATTGGATTCATATGTTAAGTTGACAAAATCTCATATTTTCACTTTGTTAACATGTTGGTAGCCCTTGGGCCTTGGATCAAAATCAAACAGTTTATATTTCAAACTCAATATTTTAGTTTTAAATTAAATTCAAATTATCTTCCACAGTTTTATATTGATCCAACAACCACCGATGCGTCAATTGTGTGAATGCATGAAATTTTGACCACATGCCGTCCAAATACCGCAACATAGCACTTTGATTATATGTTGTTTTTTCATCCAATGTAAGACTTCTAATTCACACTCGACATACTAACAAAATTTATGTGTTTGGACAGTGATTTCATGAGCTTTTGAGAGTGTGATCCAAGTCTATAAAAAAGTCAATATAATATAGTAATTATTAACATTTTTTATTAAAAAAAAATAACAAAATAAATCAAACAAGGAAGTGGTTAGTAATTACCGAATAGCGTTCATTTCCCGTTGGCATCACCCTGTGAAATGTTGACCTGCAACGGTAATTATGTGAGAATGATATAAACCTATGATAAAAGAAATAGCTTATAAGTTGTTGGATGATGGAATTTACTGGTATACACAATTTGTCCACCTCTCCATCATGTCCCCAATGTTCACAATTATGCCCCTGCAGATACAAATGAAAACCAACTAAGACTAGGAACACTTAAAGTGGTAGATAACACATTATTTACAAAGTTCTTAAAGATGAACATACCCTTCAACATGAGACACATCCTCCCATACCTGAGGTTGCTTCAACTTCTCCTTGCATATCTTTAAATATTCTTAACTCATTATTGATTGTACAAATACCAAGTTAAAAAATAAATTATGATAAAGGGAAGATATGAGACCTGCAATCCTGGCACACCATTGGTCATTAGGAGAGTGATCATGCCATAATCTGAATGGGGAGAGGCACCACATATCTCTTCATTAGATCCCAATTCACGTGATGTATAAAACAGCAGAGAAAACAAGCACATTTGAAATAAATATCATAATATACCATATGATTCATTAAATAAATGTAGTGCATTATGTAATTGAAATTGATATTTGGATTGTGAACTACCGTCACACGCAATATAATATGTCAAAGTATCAAACAATGCTAACTATTTGGCTCGAAATATGCACAAAACACAGTTGGCGCGCGCACCTGGATAGCGCAGAAGGCGGAGAAAAGCTTCCGGTTTATTTAAGGCACTGATCGTTTCAGAGTAATTTTCATCAAGATTCAAAGACAGGGCGATTAGAGACAACAACTCTTTGCCAGCTGACCTGTACGTGGCACATAACAAGAATATTTAAACTCTAAACTGTTTGAATGCTCAAACTCACAATTTAAAAACAAAAGTCTAAATTGCATTTTTGACCCCTTAATTTTCACAATCTGGCGATATTGGCTCTCTAAAGTTTGAAAATAGCACTTTTTCCTCGTTAACTTCATTTATTAATACAAATAAACATTAATTAATTAAACTAAAAAACATTAATCATAGCAGAATGAGCAAAGTTGTTTAAAGTAAACAGGCAAAAAAATCCTTCATGTCCTGTTGCTTAGTGAAACTTATAAATTAACAGAAAAGTACATTAACTTGAAGGGAAATAAAACTTACAAATAAACCACCAATTAAGTCCTCTAAACTACAACTTTCACTCTCTCCAATTTATTGCAGTAAACTATATAAATTTAATAAGTAGTCCTAAAGTAAATGAAATCCGTCAATTTAGCACATAAAATATATGTAAATCTGTCAATTTAGTTTCGGGTTAATAGACTTTTACCCTCCTGCAAAGTATGCGAGTTTTGCGTTACCCCCTATAATATTTTTTTTTGAGATTACCCCACTGCAAAATTTATTTTTTTGATTTACCCCTCTTTTGCTGACGTGGCAGGCAAAAAAATAGAATAACCGATTTAAAAAACAACACTTTTTAAATCAGTTGAACAAAATAACCGATTTAAAAAGTGCATCCAAGGGGGTAAATCAAAAAAATAAATTTTGCAGGGGATAATCTAAAAAAAATATTATAGGGGGGTAACGCAAAACTCACATACTTTGCAGGAGGTAAAAACCTATTCTAAAATTTGCGTATTTTCCAAAATAATAATTCCATTGTGGGTCTCCAATTTGGGAGTAATTCTGGATTGTCATTGCCAGAAAGGAAAAAAAAAAAAAAACTCAAGTAAATCTAATGGAAAAACAAAATTGGAGCACAAAAATAATTTTGATTATTTGTTATTAAGAATGTGCACAAAGGAAATCCATACCCTTAGAAGGCCATTGATTCAGAGTCACACTTGAGGCATCTGTTAAAGGGCCAGTGTAAAAGCTCTCTTTTGGATCACCTGGTTATAATATAAATTAGGCCAAATGCATCTAAGGATTTTAAATTTCACGTTTATAACAGTTAGGTCATTCAGAAAATATACCAATATACCTTTGGACAGTGAACTAGGGTCAAGTTTCTCAGCATAAAGAGGAGTATAACCTCTATACCAAGGTTGTTAAAATCATGATTTAAAACGTAAAAACTATAGATTTTACGTTTCTAGGTAGCGAACCGCGGGTAGAATCGTTTTTTGGTAAAATTGTGATCTGAAACGATTTAAATCGTAGTAAAATCTCTGAAATCGTGTAAAATCGTAGTAAAATCGTTTGTTTTAACTCTTTGAGACGATTTTACACTTTTTTTCAAAAAAAATTGACAGTTTTTTTAAAAAAACCCAATTTTTATGAATATTACATTTTATTATGGTGATTTAGTATATTTTAGGTTTTTTTTTTTTTGATAGAGAGTATATTTTTGCTTTGAAATCAAGTAGAAATTTTAAATTTATTAATGCATTATAGTATATATACATGTCATGTATATGAAATTAATATTATTTTAATATGAGGTAAAATCGACGATTTTACGTTTCGATTTTACCTAGACAAAAAGAGTCGAGGTAAAATCTTGATTCTGATAACCTTGCTCTATACTCCTTGCGATTCAAGATAATTTTGCTTTGAATTGGAAGTGAGAAGAACTTTGCACTCTCCTCAAATACTTGCTTGATAAAATCCTCATCCACACCATGGTTCACAAGGTAAAAGAAACCATACTCAATAGATGCCTATTTATATTTACTAACACACATTAAAATAATTGAAGTATATAGTATACTACTATATGAATTTTTCTCAAGTGTTGAAGTAATTAATAAGAATAAGAAGAATAGTATACAAAAACCTGACGAATGGAATTGGCTGTGGAAATACGATCAGGTGAGGAGAGGTCTATGATGGGAAGATTCAATGTTGTTGTTGTTACCGTCATCTTCCTTGTTTTGATAAACTCTAACTATGAAATGAATGAATGCTTCTTTTGTTGTGTTGTGTGGTTAAGTTGATATCAAAATATATACTACTTAATTTGAACCTGAATACATGTTTCATCCAACAATATCAACATTTATCAAGTTGAGCTAGTACTTGTCAAGTGTAGAACTGTCAAAATGGACTTAAACAGGCCTATTAGCCTTTAAGTTACCTAAGTTGAGAAGTTACATAATTTATAATTTACTCTGTAAGAAACAAAAATCAGAAGAAAATCACCATAAAACACCAACAAAACACAAACAATTCAATCAAAAGATAAAAAAATGATGAATTACATAGTACACCCTCAAAGCTAACTTCTAGGCCTGCGTAACTTAAGGGCTAGTGGGTCAGTTTAAGCTCATTTTAACAGCTCTACTTAAATGTACTTCCCTGGAGTATTAGTCACACAAGTACTAGCTCAACTTGATAAATGTTGATATTGTTGGATCGAACATGTATTCAGGTTCAAATTTAAAATCTTGTAATTGTTGTGTCAGTTTTCTGTTTCCGTGTTAATATTAGTCATTTCGTCAACAATTTTTATGTATCGGGTCATATGCTCTTGAACTACAAGAGAGAAAGACACCACACAGGTGATCTAGGATCGACTTCCGCTCCCACCAAGAACAAGTCAAATGTTGTAGAACCACAAGAGAGAAAAACATTATATCTACATCCCAAAACTTTAAGGCATTAGATTATTGACCATTCATAGTAGATCCGACACTTAACCACTTGAAATCTAACGGCAATGAAGTCCGTTAGATCTTACTATTATACATCTCTATTGTTAACATATTATACCATCACTTCTTACGGGATGACTAAAATCAGTGGCGGATACAGCCCGGCCACTTGCCCAGACTCCTAATTTTTTTTATTTATATTTTAGTGGTTAGAGTAAAATTGAATTTTTAAGAGTCAGTTTAGAGTAAGACTAAGATTTTTTATTTAAAATTGAGATTTTTCAATGTAAAATTAAAAGATTTATTTAAAATTGAGATTTTGCAGACTTTATAATATTTTTTTGGCTCCACCACTAACTAAATTAATAGGTGATGGAACACAAGCAGTATTATTTACACTCAATTATATATTTTTCTTATGATTCAAAATTATTTAAACTCAATTATATATTTTTGTTATGATTCAAATTTATTAGTTTAGGCATCGTTGTCAAACTACACTATATTCCACACCGAATAGTCGCATTCATCACCACGATTTTCATGTGAGACATTCCTTCTGGCTTTCTATATACTAGCCGCCAAGTGCCCGTTTGTGTGATGCATATTTTTTTGTTTGTTTGTTGTGATCGATATTCTCTATTGTGCAAATATAAATAACTACTTAATCTCCTTTTTTATTGGACTTAGTTAATTGATAACTACTTAACCTCCTTTTTTGTTGTGGCTACTTATTAAAAAGAAAAATATATTTTTTTTTACTATAAAAAAACTGAAAACCTACTTTTATGTGGAAGTTGTGCTTAATTTTTTTTGTAGTTTTTTTTAAGGGTAAAATAGGAATATTGAAAAAGTCATCCCAAAAATTTGTATCCCCTTTATATATTAGTATAGATAAGCAACAGTCTAAAATATTTGCACCCTTTGAGAAAAGTAGTTAAATTCATTTATTTTGGGTTAATAAGCTTTTACTCCTTGTAAAGTAGGCGAGTTTTGCATTATCTCATGTAATTTTTTTTTTTTTTTTTGAGATTACCCTTGCAAAATTTATTTTTCTTATTTATCCCCTTTTGCTGACGTGACAGACAAAATGTCAACTGCCACGTCAGCAAAGTTCACTGTCACGTCAGCAAAAAACTTGACTTTTTGCTTGCTACGTCAGTAAAATGAGGGTAAATCAAAAAAATAAATTTTGCAGGGGTAATCTAAAAGAAAATAAAATTACAGGGGCTGACGCAAAACTCGCCTACTTTGCAGGGGGTAAAAGTCTATTAACCCGTTATTTTACTATAAAACTAGTTTGTTAGTCTGTGCCGCCGTGCACGTGATTATTTTCTTTTTTAATATTCTTTATGTGTTTATTTTAATATGTTATTTGAACAATTTAGTTAAAAATGCTAAGATAAAATTGAGATAGATTTTGCATAATATATGTTTAACGATGTTATAAGATAGAGCGAGATGAATAATATTATTTCGCTTCCTGGGACTATATAGTGTTCCTTTAAATATAAAATAATTATAAACTTCATTTTCAAATGAAAATATAATTAGTCAAGGTGCATTTTTAAAAATGGAGTCTAAAGTGTTCCGCATTTTTCATTCTACACCCGTGAGAGATTTTCTCTCTCTCTCTCTCTCTCTCTCTCTCTCTCTCACTATTTCTACATCTCTCCCACAGAATAATTTTCAATTTTTTAATAATATTTATTTGTTTTTTTTTCTTTTGAAAGTTGTCTATGTCATTTTTCATTTTATATTATTTTGAATGTTGCCTATATTTTTCTTTCAATTATTTATGAGATTGATTGTATTTAATTTACTTGAGTATGCAAATACGATATATGTTTAAGGATGTTACAGGGGCATAATGGGGTAGAAAGTACTCCCTCAGTCTCCGTTCAACAACACTATGAGATTCTCTCTCTCTCTCCCTCTCTCTCCATCAACAAAAAATAATTATAACTTTTATATTATTTTTCAAATGAATATTAACTTACTTTGACCATTTTTCTATTCTCAAACTTTTTTTTGTCATTTTACCACAAAGAAACAATTTTCACGTGTGAGCGTCAAATGGAAAAATCTATGTATGAATCTGCACTCACATTGATAAATTAGCATCCCGAAAAAGGTTTGAACGAAGGTTTATGAAAAGTTTAAAATTGGAATTATAAAAAAAAATTCATTGATTATAAAAAATTAAAATTATATTAATTTATTATAGGTTTCAATTCCCATAGATTTTTTCAGTTGGATGTAATATAGTGAAAGTGCGATAAACACAAAATATGGAAAAACTCCCATAGTCAGAATTCAAATTTTAATTAATCAATATATATTTTTAATAGTGGAGTGCGAAGTGTTTTCTGTTTCCTATTATATATCATTGAGATATTCTCTCTCCCGTCTCATTACACGACTCAATAGAGGCTCAATCAATAAAAAATAGTTGTTAATTCTATATTATTTTTATAATGAATATCAATAAAATTCTCGTGCTCATTTATCACTATCTTCTACATACACTTTTCATCATGAGGATCATATTTCATCGTGCTAGATAAAATTTTGAATAAGTAATCCCCATGATAAAATATGAAAATATGAATAACTCCTACAGTCAAAATTCAAATTTTAATTAGTAAATGTGTGTTTTTAATAATGGGGGTTAGAAGTTTTTCCCATTTCTCCAACACTGAGAAATCTCTCTCTCTCTCTCTCCCTCCCTCCCTCCCTCCCTATATATATATATATTATTTTCAAATGAATAAAATTCTAGTGCTTAGTTCTCACTATCATGTACATAAACTTTTCATCATGGGAATCTTTTTTATCATGCTAAATAAAATTTTAAATAGGTGATCCCCATGATAAAATATGAAAATATGGATCCGCGGTTGGAATTCAAATTTTCATTATTCAATGTGTTTTTTTAATAGTAGGGTGAGAAATGCTCTCCGTTTTTCATTCTACTCCACTGAGACTCTCTCTCTAATTCTACCCATCTTATGTGTCCGTTACAGGACTATATAGCTGCCTCATGAACAAAAAATAGTTGTTAATTCTTTATTATTTTCTAATGAATATCAATAAAATTCTCGTACTTAGTTCTCACTAGCTATCATCTACGAACGCTTTTTATCATGAGGATCACTTTTCGTCGTGCTAGATAAAATTTTGAATAAAATATACTCCTTTGGAGGGAGTAATATTTGAGACAATTTTAACAAAAATAAATAAATTAATATTTGATAGAGTTTCTACACACACAAAAAAAAATATACATATAATATTTGAGAAGTTTTAATTGAATGTCGCCTAAACAATTTCTATTGACAATGCTCAAAAGAGCTCCATAGGAATCTCGTGATTTATGATTTCTACAAAAAAATATATATAAAATATTTGAAAGAGTTTCTAAAAAAATGAGTTTCTACCAAAAAAAATTACTCCCTTCTTTTCTTTTTAATTGTCCTTTTTGTATTTTATAGGTATAATTTGTCAATTATACCCTTTGTCAATTGCTCTTATCTTTTTCCATAAAACTAATTAGTGCTATATATTTGGAAAACTAAATCTTTTTTTTTTTAAATTTTTGTTGGTACATAACATATTAAATTTTGTTTTTTTGTACATAATATATTAAATTTATTGGAAAGAAAAAGTGTGGACAAAAAAATAGGAATTTATTGGTGGATTAAAACGAGGGTATAATAGGAAGATAACATGCAAAAATACACTTCCTTAATTTGGTGATATCATTATAAAAAGACAATTAAAAAGAAACGGAGGGAGTAAAAAATTTGAGAGTTTCAATTTCAACAACAAAAAAAAAAATTGAGAGAATTTCTACAAAAAAAAAAAATATATATAATATTTGAGAAGCGGAATTTTATACAAAAAAAATAAATTAATAGAAATAGATAATGCAAATTAGAAAGATCTAATTGAATGTCACCTCAGCAATTTCTATTATTGTGAATGCAAAAAATAGCTCATGGAAACATCTTAATGTATATATAGAAATAGAGATAATAAACCATAACTTTGTATATATCCAACAATCCAACATAACATATTAATTTAGTTGTTAATAGAACAAATAGTCAAATAGAACATAGACCATAATTTGTATATATCCAACAATCCAACAAATAAGTGAGATACAAATTTTCTTTTTGGGATACGAAGATTTTTTTTTATAATGCGTTAGAGTTGTATATATCAAAAAATACATAGGTCCTTATTTTTTTTAATCCTAAAAAGGTCCTTTTTTTTTAATACAAAGATCTTTTTTTGAAGATATTTTTTTAATAATGAGCGAAGATCTAATTAAATGCCACATAAACAAGCTTTCTAATTAAATGACATCTAAACAATTTCTATTGAAAATGCAAAAAAGAGTTCCGTGGGAATCTCGTAATATATATAATAGAGATTCCAAATTACTCCCTTATGGAACACGTTCAATGACAATAAAAATATTTTTGAAAATTATGATTAACAATAAATAAAATATAGATAGTGAACTTTTGTTTATATATATCACTATAAGTCTATAACATAAAAATATTGAGAAATGTATTCTCTTGTGTATAATTTACACTTGAGAGAGGAAAATGTGATCTCCCACTATTTATTTAGAGAAGAAAAAAAAATGAAAAATTTAGAAAAGTGAATTCGAATAGTGATAAATCATATTTTATTCTCTTATGTGTAAACTACACACGAGATAATTTATTCCCAAAACATTATATATTAGATTTGTGGATTTGTTTTTTAAATTAACTGCCTATTTTTGAAAATAAATAAATAAAAACCCTATATTGAAAAAATAATATCAAAATGTCATTTTCGGCTGGAGGGCTTGAAGGACAATCACTTCATCTTATTTGACATGACTATATTGAGTTTTTATCTGGCTTGGCATGACTGTATTGGTTTTTTAATTTACTTTTTTAAAATTATTGTTAAAAATTAAATTAATATGGAGCAATTAAATTTAGGGGTTAAAATTGAGCAATTAAAACCTAATTAGGAGGTCAAAATCAAATAATTGTAAAATTAGGGGGCTAAAATTACATTTAAGCCGATTAAAAATTAACAATTAAAACAAGTGGAAAGGACGGGTGAGTTTTGAAGAAAAAAAGAAAGGAGCAAGTGAAAAGAATATAACACTTTGGAAGAAGGGAATTTTGGGGATTTATTTTTCTTCATAATATAATTTGGCCCCGTTTTGATTAGCTTATTTTTGAGCTTATGGAAACAGCTTATGCAATATAAATTAGGTTTTATGCTACTTTTTAAGTTCAAACTAATGAAAATTGTATTTTTATAAGCTAAATCATAAACTAACTTGACAAACTTATAATAATACATAAAAATTGCATAAACTATTTGCATAAGCTCAAAAATAAACTAATCCAAACGGGGCCAAAATCCTCCTAATTTGGAGTAACTTACAAATTGTATTGGAGGAGGTTTTTGGAGAGATTGAATTTGATTAAGTTATATATACCCCATCAAATTCAATCTATTTGATTGTTTTTATGTTGCTATATATGATATTCACAAAATTTAAAATATATTAATCACAAGTATTCATTTATCATTTCTTATTAAAACACTTTAAAAAAAATGTGAGATATTTTCTATATTTCCCTCCCCCAAAACCCTCACTTCCTCTCTTCTCCAAACTTGCAAACAAAGTTTTAGATTTTGATTATAAAATTTATATATTGGCAAGATGATAGTTGAAAATTAACTAATTGCTAGAAAGCATTAACTTATACTAGTTGATAGCTGATGATTTATTCATAACTAAAAAGTTAGTCGATTGAAAACAATTTGGTAAATATATTTGTTGTAATTTTTTTTATTACATATTTGTTGTAAATATAAAATAACAAAAAAAACTATTTTATTTAAATGTATATAAAAACATAAAAAAAAGAGTTGATCAAATCTCCTCCTTTACTTCCCTACTTTATTTTTATATATACAAGACTATAAATACTTTTCAATTTAATTATACATCCAAACACAAATAGCTTATTAAATTTAAGCATTTAGGACAGAAACTCTTCTAAACAAGCACATATTGCATAAGTATTTAAGTCAAATATTTATCCAAAGGCCCAACAGGCCAACACTATTACACAACAAAAACAAAATCAATAGACTAGATTTGGTAAATTTATATAAAATTCATTCCATTAGTTCTTTGACTCAATGGACCATTTAAGATCCTTTTCAGAACCATATATGAGCTTGAATCGCTCACTGAAGTAGTCTCCACTACGTATTGGAGGGAATCTGCATACAAAGTTGACAAAAGGTACATGAGTTTATATAGTGAGTGCATGTTTGACATTGCGATAAGTTTGTCCGTGAGCCACTGTAATTTCGTAGAAGCTATGTTTTATAGTTTTTATAAAATCACGATGATTCTCTGTAATCGTGACAAAATCGCCGTATTGGATAATATTTTACTTTACCTGGGGGGAGATGATTCACTGCAGCAACTTTCAAAGCACTCCACTACACAGTCTGTAGGTGGATCCATGTAGAATGCCACCTGAAAAATTGGACATCACCATTCATATTTCATTAGAAAGAACATCATGACTCATGAGTAGAAAGAATGTCTAATTGATCCGACAACCATCGATGTGTCAATTGTGTCAATGCATGGAATTTTGATCATATGAAATCAAAATCTATGAAGCACGCATGGACATGCATCGATGTCGGACACCGACACTTATAATTACATTGAATTATGTCATTTTTTAAAATTATTATCGGTATCGATGTGTCAGTGTCCGTGTCTGTGCTTCAAGATCAAGATACCGCAATGTAGCACTTCAAGTCAATATTCACTTTTTCAGTCAATGTGAGACTTTTAACTCACACTTGACACACCAACAAAAGTTATATCAGAGAGCTATGTTGCCAAGGTTCTCAGGGTGTTGAACAGATAGGCACTCTCATCTCGTGACACATGAGCTTTTGAAAGTGTGATCTAAGTCTATATGAAAGTCAATATTATAGTATATATATACTAACTACTAACACTTTCGGTTCGAAAAATAACAAAATAAATAGAATGAATAAGTGGTTAGTAATTACAGAATAACGTTCTTTTCCAGTTGGCATCACCCTGTGAAGTGTTGACCTGCAAAAGTAATAATGACAAAATGAGAATGGTATATACTGTTTTTGCTTTTTTAGACTCAGATATCTGGTTCAAGAAACGACTAATCTGAGGACATCAATTTCATGTCCACTGACTGGACCCAATTGAGGATGGTTTTTCCTCAGTATGAATTGACTTAACACAGAAAGTGGCACCGATATATACCATTGATAATAGAAATAGCTTATAAGTTGTTGGATGACGGAACTTACTGGTATACACAATTTGTCCACCTCTCCATCATGTCCCCAATGTTCACAATTATGCCCCTGCAGATACAAACAGAAACACCTAACATTAAAAGGGAAAGAATTGAAAGAGCATATATAGACATTCTTTACAAAGGTCTTAATCATGAACTTACCCTTCTACATGAGACACATCCTCCCATACCCGAGGCTGCTTCAACTTCTCCTTGCATATCTTTAAATATAAATTCACAAGTCATTAATTGATTAGAAATCCTAACTTTAAACAAAAATTGTTATTTCGGCTTATTATCTTAAGCACTTTGCCCTTATATGTCTCATGCTTGAAAGGTTGTCTATCGTCATGGAATATTGGTTAAACCTTGGACTAGGCCCAAAAGATTAATAAAATCTCATATAGGCCGAGTTGTATCGTTCTAAGGTTGCCCGGCCGGCCCATAATCGTATACTCAGCCGATCAACCTATTACTCTGAATAAACACTATAAAAGAAGGAGGACCAAGGAGGGAAGGACGAAATTCATCGACCTAAACACCTGACCTTGATCAGAACACAACGCCGGCATAAGTCCTCGATGTTTTATACTTGAACAGAAGAACAAAAGGTTAGGAAAGATGAGAACCTGTAATCCTGGAACACCATTAGTGATTAGGAGAGTGACCATGCCATAATCTGAATGAGAAGAGGCAGCACAAGAGCCCAATTCACCTGATGTAATAATAAACAACCTTTAATTACAGCAATTTATTGCAATTTATGAATCAAATCTAGCATCAATGTACCAACCAGATTGTGTGCAAACCTGAATATCGTAAAAGGCGAAGAAAAGCTTCCGGTTTTTTTGAGAAGAAATCTTCATCAAGATTCAAGGACAAGGCAATTAGAGACAGCAATTTTTTGCCAGCTGACCTGTGGCACATAAGAATATTTAAGTCCTAATTTATTTAAATCAATTTGGTGCTTATAGCTACTAAGTAACTACTCATAGTATTTTTTGATGAAAAATGCATAACTTACAGTATTTTCCAAAATAAGGATTCCATTGTGGGTCTCCAATTTGGCACTAATTCTGGAGTGTCATTGCAAGAAAAAGAAAAAAACCTCAACTAATTAAGCTCATGTAAAAAAAATGTACACAAAATTAATTTTCATTACTCCTAATTAATTAAGAATGTGCACAAAGAAAATTCATACCCTCAGAAGGCCATTGATTCAGACTTGCACTAGTGGCATCTTCCAAAGAGCCAATGTAATAGCTTTCTTTTGGATCACCTGTGAGTAGAAATTATAGGATTAAGCCTATGTTTGGTATCACAATGTATGTGTCAGAATCACGGTGACTCACCGTGATTTTATAAAGCTACAGAGTGTAGCTTTTAAAAAATCACGGTGGATCATCATGATTCTAACATATCAACCGTGATACCAAACATTCACTAAATAGACATCACATTTAAAATAAATATTATAAAGTATTGTGGGAAATGACAAATAAATACAACCTATAAAATATTTTTATATCTGTGTATGTAGGATATTTTGGTAAATTTCTTAGAGGGTCGTTTCTAGGGGACTTTCTCCTCCGCGTTTGTGGTATCTCGAACGTGATAGTTTCCACGGAAATCCGCTTAAGCATGCAAATTGAAATTGTACGGTCAAACAATTTGTTCTACAAAATTAATAAAATTTCAAAATGATTCCTCTAATTAAAAATTCTCAAGACATATTATTTTGAGTTGGTATATTGTCTTTAAAATTGTCCAAAAAAAAAAACTTATGTGATTGATATATTTTATCAATATTATAGATTATTTTGAAAGAATGTTAAGAGCAATACACTCACTATAACACTCTTTTCAATAGTATCTCTTATCTAGTGATATTCATGTGAATCCTATACCATTTTAGAAAGGTGAATTTTTCAACACACATTTTATTTAATTTAATGTGTACTGATATATTTGTTAATATAGACAATTATGATAAGCTCACAAATAATGCTTATTAATTTTTTTATATTAATTAATATTATTTGTGAATCTATTAAAATTATACACTTCAACGGTATATCGGTACATGTCCAAATAAATTGTGTATAGGAGTGTTTATTGTTACTAGAACTATATTTAGTACCTCTGGAGAGTGAAGAAGGGTCAAGTTTCTCAGCATAGAGAGGAGTATAACCTCTGTACTCCTTGCGATTCAAGTTAATTTTGTGTTCAATTGGAAGTGAGAAGAACTTTGCACTTTCCTCAAACGCTTGTTTCATAAAATCCTCGTCAACACCATGGTTCACAAGGTAAAAGAAACCATACTCAACACATGCCTATAAATTTTTGTTAGTCATTATTAATATTAGCATACAATATATACATTAATTTGTCATGTGAAGTTGGACTACTACTATTAATAACGGTAAGTCAAATGGTTGACCTCAACTAGTAAATGAGTTTAGGAAAATCTAAATAGTAATTCAAATATAGTAAAATCATTTTAAAATTGTATCAAAAAAAAATCATTTTAAAATTTAAAAGTGTAAAAATTGTTTTTTATACAAAATTTTCATTTTTTTTTCTTAACTAGTGCTTTAGCGCCACTAATTAACTTACCATTAGTAAAAAATTAGTGGTTTGTACAATTTGAGTATAAATCATCGTATGGACTTTACTTATTTTTTAGGGTAAATACACTTTTATTCCCTTCCAAAGTATGCGAGTTTGTTTTATTCCCTGTAATTTTCTTTTTTGAGATTACCCCCTGTAATGTTCAATATTTTTTTTTAGTTCATTTTACTCCTATGCCGATTTTTTTTTTGAGGGGGTAAAATGAACTTGAAAAAAAATTCTTGACCATTACAGGGAGTAATCTCAAAAAAAAAAAAATTACAGGGAGTAAAACAAAACTCGCCTACTTTGCATGAAGTAAAAGCATAGTTACCCTATTTTTTTAATATGTGTTTGATTTGCTAAAAAATAAGATGGCGTCTAAGGTGAGGGGTCAATTAAATCTCTCACCGGTGTACCACTCAATTTGACCTTCAGATTAAATGAGTCTACATAAAATCGTTAGTTGCTACCACACTGGATCTAATCCTCCTCCCAACATTCACGTTCTCTCTCCATCACGTTCTTGCATCGCCTGCACAACAGTTCTCATTCATTCCCTGGTTGTCTACCATGCTTTGTTCCACCACAATACAATTGCATCCTCTTATAAAATTCACATAAGATATAAATAAGATATAAAGTTCCTCAAAACTCATTTACCATAACAATATTAGAGGAGGCATAATCAAAACATAAAACACACAATTTTGGAAGAGTTTTATTTGGATATTCAATTTTAGGAGCAATAGTGCTTCGATATGGGTTTAGGTTGATTAAATAGAGTCCCAATAATCAAGATTCAAAACCCTTTGAGTAGAAGACAGTGATTTGGAAGTTTACACTGTAGTTGGTGGAGAAAAGAGATGAAGGTTGAAAAATATCTCATGTGAGTGGTACATCATAAGATCTTGTAGAATTACTTAATCTAATGGTTTTTATTTGTGGTTCACCATAAGGCACTTAGTTGATGGTCCACCCTAGACGCCAATAGAATATCTTCAATTGCATTTGATTGATTTTAAAGTTGTTAGGAGGCAAGTGAAAATTGTCATTGTTCGGACAAAAACTCACTAAACCAAAAGACAATTTTTTATTTCATGTATAAATTATCTAAAATATTAAAATAACTTTTTATTGACAAAATATCACATAACACTTTAAATAGACAGGTAGCCGAGCCGGGTTTTCTTAAATTAAAGTTAATTAAAGAGGAAGCCAAAATCAAATGTGAGCGCTCATGCACTATACGGCTTTTTGGCGTCGCTCTATTTTTATCTTGTCTTGCTGGAGTGGAGGCAGATTTTCTAAAAAAGCGGTTGATTAGGTTCTCGCGTCCCTATGCCCAAAAAAAGGGATGGATAGGCGAGTTCGGTTCGAGTGTTCATCGATCGGGTGGATCTATATGCTGAGGGGGTGAGACGAGGTGTAGCACAGTCTACATTATTTTATTCGATATTTGTCTTTTGCAGATCAACGATTAACTCATTATGAGAGTCATTTCTACAATAATAACAAGATAATTAAGACAAAAATATATATTAAGAATAGTGTACAAAACCTGACGGATGTAATTGGCTGTGGAAATACGATCAGGTGAAGAGATGTCTATGATAGGAAGATTCAATGTTGTTGTTGTCACCGTCATCTTCCTTTGTTTTGATAAACTCTCTACTCTAACTATGAATGAAACTTATTTTGTTGTGTGGTTTTAAGCTGATATATATCAAAATAGTACTAGCTTGAATTTATTGCTCAGTGTGACTCTGTGAGAGATGGTTGTTATACGTACAAACAAAACTAATGGTAGTAAAGAGATCTGTTTTTAATTCTGACACCCAATTATATATTATATTATTATATATTTTGTCAACTAATGGTAATAAAGAGATTTGTTTCTGATTTTCTTATATCATCACTTCTAAAATAATAGGGTGATGGAACACGAGGGGTATTATCAAACACGATACAATTTTATTTTTTTATTAATAGTAAATTTTTTCCAACCTAAATAGTTTATTGATTAGAAATTTCACATTTAAAATGGATAAATGGAATGATTAAAATTCGAACTCCGACCTCTACATATGTAATGCAATATACTGTCAACTGAGCTAAATTTACAGGATGTTTTAATAGTTTTTTTTTTAAACAACGTTGTCTTTAATAGATAAAATTTTATCCCTTAAAATAAATAATTATGTGCATAGAAAAGACATGATACATTTTTTTATTTCAATCTTCTTTGTTGTTAAGAAGTCTCATATTGCTTGCTAAATGGTCTGAATATTGTTTATTAAATAAAGACAATTCTCACCTTATAAGCCGGTTTTTTAAGGTTGAGTTAGACCAAATACTTAAATCTAAGATGATATTAGAGTCTCTCCATAATCCATTGAACAACCTACTATAAAATTTCTGATCAGACCATCTATTATTTATATCCGCTTGTAAGATGGTCTTTTTTGAACAGCAAACAAAATGTAAATTTTATATATAAGTGTAAGAGTATACAAAAAGAGCAAGAGTACAAGTAGTACTAAACCCACTCATAGAATAAGTACAAAGAGTACTCAACTCAAACCCAAAACAAGTCCACCCAATAAATCAAGGCAATACACTACACCTAAGAGTGCCAAGCAACACAGAAAATTAAAATACCCCTACTGTCAAAATGCAAATAACAGAGGCACCCCAAACCATCACCATCACCTTTTAATGCAATCAAGTGGAAGCTTTTCCCATTCTAGTGACAAACACACCACCCCTTGCTTCCTAGCTAAGAACCATTGAAAGGACCTATGCTTAATTGCATCCACAATTTGCCGACGCTCCATTTTCACACCTTCAAAAATTAACGAGTTCCTAGCTAGCCAAATACTCCACACCGCGGTTTGCCATATCAAATTTAATCCTTTAATCCGGAGCTTATTTCGAAATGGGACACCAAAGGATTCAAAGGAATGAATTGCATTGCCGGGCACAACTGTCACGAGCCCCAAATATCTAGATGGTCTAAATATATGTCACCTTATAAGTTAATTTTATAAGATTGAGTTAAATCAATATCTAAGAGTTGTGACCGTAATTCAAGCATCATCGTCAAAACACACTATTTTCCTCATCTAGTACACGCAAACATCACCACGATTTCCACATTTCACAAACATGCAAGTGTGATATAATATTGGTTTGTTTGATTCAATTTTAGAAATATTTTTTAAAGAAATGTAAATTAAAATTCCATAGAGAATATGTTTGTTCGGTTGGATTGGATTGAGATATTTTTCCATACTTATTTGTAATGAATCACAAACACTCACCCATATGGATAGTTGATGTAGGTGTTCAAATTAATTTAATGTTAATGACACAAAACATAAACATGCTCAATAATAAAGATTAATTTTATAATCTTATTTTAATGTGAAAGTTAAATAAACATACAAGCATGCATATCAAATATGATCTATTTGTTGGATCACTCTGAGGGGACAACCATGAGATCATCCACATTGAATTTAAGAACAACTTCACAAAGTGAGTTGGACACCACACTTTTAACCCAAAACTTTAAGATGTTTGGTTTATGAGTCATCTCACTTATAAAGTGTTCAACCACCACTCTTTTAAGCACTATGGAACTTTTACTCACACTTGCCACATCAATCTCCCCCTTAAGTGTCCTTTAACATGCTCCCCCTCAAGCGGAAGCTTTTTTTTCACTCACATACACTTGTACTTGTACCGCCGTTGCCACACTCAACATGATCCGCCGTCTGACCACCTTTTGTCGTGAAGACTTTCGATACAAGGAGCCGGTCGAACCATCGGCTCTGATATCACGGTTGGGTCACCATGAGGGGCAGCCAGAAGGATCATCTACATTGAGTTTAAGAACAACTTCACAAGTGAGTTGGACACCACACTCTTACCCAAAACCAAGGTGTTAGGTTTATGGGTCCTCTCACTTATAAAGTGTTCAACCTCCACCATTCTAAGCAATGTGGGACTTCTCACCTCACATTTGCCACAACAGATTTATCAAAGATCAATAATAGGAATATTCGGATAGAATAATTTAGGCTTATTCAACATTTGATCTCTTATGCTTATTTTAGATTTTAACAAGGTTCTCAGAACCAGACCGGTCATCGAACCGGTGAGCTTACCGGTTCACGGTTCAATGGTCGGACCGGGGTCGGACCGTTTTTAATTAAATATATAATAACTCAATATTTATTACCTAATTTCACACATTAACAAGATGAAATGTCATAAAGTCAATTTAAAATTAAAACTTTAGTACATTAGATATAAATTTTTTAATTCAAACCAAATTAGAAATTACATAATAACTAAACTAAGTTCAATATCGCAAAATAGTATCATAACATCCATGGGCATCATACATAAAAACATAGGTGTTTATAAAAAAATAGTGCCAACTTCATACATAATAACTAAATGTTTACCAAAAAGCTAAAATCTAAAATCTCCATGTGTCAACTTCTTCATATCATAATAATCTAAAAGAAAACTATCAAACATCATTATACTCATCAAAGCTTGTTTCTCCATAATCAAAGATGACACTTGGAATGAAAGCATCTTCACCATTTGAACCACCATGGTTTGCTTCAACATCATTATTCTCTTCAACTTGAAATGGCGTAGTGCCAAATTCATCATCATCTAATAAAATAAGAAACAGTGAAAAATAAATTAACTAAACAATACATATTCAATATGTTCACAATAATAATATAACTAAACTAAATAGTAACCTTGATTGTTTCTCAATGAACTCTCAACGATCGGAATTGCATTTTCATGATATAAGAGATTCTCAATCTCATTAATATCTAGTTCGGGGGGTGCTTCTTCATACACCCAAAAATCTATGTCATCTATAGATTCGTAATCAATGGGGTCATAGTAAATCTTCTTCCTATTCCCCCTACAATAAAACATAACTTTAAATTGAGAGATTGTAGCTTATAATATATAATAAGCAAAAAACATTATGACTTGACATAAGAAAAATTATACCTATTTTTCAAACGCAAATTATAAGCAACATAGACAAGATCATGAAGTCTTTGATGTTCAAGTCTATTCCTTCTCTTTATATGAATACGTTCAAAAGCGCTCCAATTTATTTCACACCCCGATGAAGAAGAAGTTTGACCAAGAATACGAATTGCCAACTTTCGCAAAATTGGAGCACTACCTCCATAAATTTTCCACCATTCCGCTACAAAAAGCAAACAAAAAAACAACAAATTAAATAAGTCAAGAAACATGCATAAGCATAACTATTTAAATATAAAACAACAAAGCCATGATTTATTCACCAGGTTGTAAATTGGCAGCCACTTTAACAGCACTTGGTTTATCAAAATTGTCTTTCCGATCACGATATGTTTGCATCTCTTGAAAGGCTTTGGATACGTTGGGACAAAGAGATTTAACTTCAAATAATTTAACAAGTGGTTCTGTAATCCTACTCTTGTCATTAAAGTCACCACTATATTGGAATGCAGGATTAAAAAAGTAAGCCGCTGCATGAAGTTCACGTTTCAAGTGTTTATCCCATCTAGTCTTGATGATATCAGTGTATGGTTTATAAGAAGACTTCTTATTCCTAAACATTGCCTTTATTGAATTCTTTGCCCTTTGCATGCCATCATAAACATAACCCATAGAAGGTCGTTCATCCCCATCTACAATTTTTAGTAGTTTTATGATAGGAGCCATAATTTTTGCAATCATGAAACAATTACTCCAAAAAGTAGAGTCCAATATAATGGCACTTACTGTTTTTCCTGATGTAGACTTTGCTAACTTATGGGTAGTAAAATGTCTATCAACCATCAAAGCTTGTAAATCACTCTTACGATCGTACAAGCTTTTTAGTGTAATAAAAGTTGTAGCAAATCGAGTTAGTGCTGGACGTACAATTTCTTTCCAACCTTCTCTCTTCCTCAGCCAAGATAAAAAAATAATGTGATTGTACACAAAGACAGTTACCTTAGAAGCCTTTGAGGCAAGCTCTGCAACATGAGGCATGCTAGAAATATCCTTCAAAAGTAGATTCTGTTGGGGATAACCCACAAAGATGAACAACAAAGAACACTAAGAACACTAAGAAAGAATAGAGAGAACTATGAATAAAATTGAAGAGAATGAATTAAGGGAAAAAGTTATGTAATTTTATTAACAACAACGACACCTATATATAGGTGAAAATGTACAAGATAAGGAAAGGTAACTTGAATAACAAGTTACTAACAAAGTCTATCCTATGTAACTAACTAACAAAAAAAAAATTACAGTTGTACATAACAAACTAATCTAACTGTCAAAACAGAAAACATAACTGAACCAGAGGTTCAGAATTGGAGGGTATCAGAAGCTGTGCTAGTTCAGAAGCTGGTTGCTTCAGAACCTGTTTGTATAAGAGTCTGAGTCAGAGTCTTGTGAGCATCAGAAGCTAGGTGAGTTAGAATTTGTACAAGAGCCTGTAACCTCCAGAAGTGTGTGAGTAGTCTGCTTCAGAAGCTGTACGCATCAGAAGTTGTTCGCATCAGAAGCTGGTCGCGTAAGAAGCTTGAATTACAAAAACTAACACTCCTCCTTAATTCAAGCTGTCAAAACTCACAACCCCCATTTCTCTTTTGAGCTTATTGAGAACCTGGAGCTTCTCAGCTTCTAAGCTTTTTGAACATCTCAGAGCTTCTAAAACCAACATCTTCTGAGAACATGAATTATGCTTCAACAAACCTCCTAATGCATGTTCTCCAATGAATACATTCCTATTGGCTTCTTCAAGCACAGTTGTCACACCAGATGCTGCAACATCTCTGTGTACAACATTACCACTCCAGTTCCAACTCTTAGCTTTATCAAACTGCTCATCCCTACTTGTAACCATCTTGTTTCTTGTTGGAGAATACAATTTATAAGCTCCAGCTGAGTGATAACCAAGGAAATTCATTGATTGACTTCTGCCTTCTAATTTCCTTCTACAATGTGTTGGCACATGCCTTAAACATAGTGACCCAAACACCTTAAAGTGACCTACACTAGGCCTCACACCAATCCATGGTCTTACACCAGTCCATGCTTTATGTGGTGTCTTGTTCATTAACTTCTTTGTTGACTTGGCTACGCAACACTCTTTGCGCAGTTGCCTTTGAACTTTAATCTGAGGAAGACCATTCACCATCTTCTTCAAACTTAACAGGTTCAAACTCCTGAAATGGAAATGGTCATACCTGTGATGCCAAATCCAGTTCTGACTTTCATTTACAGTTGGGACAACGCACTGATGTTCCAACATGTTCAACATCCTGAAGGTTTTGTTGTTGGACATTGGAGCTTTCAGGATCTCTCTATCCTTTACATCAACTAGCTTCAGCTCCTTATCATGCATTTTCACTGAGTAGTTCTTCTCTAGTAATTGACATATACTTATCACATTACTCTTTAACACACCAGTGATACTAGCTTCTTGTCCATCATTTCTCTTCACCAAGATACTTCCAATCCCTTCAGAAATCACTTGACTGTTATCAACAGTTGCAGGTGGGCATTCTGCTCCAATGGCTTTGAATTGAGTCTTGTAGGTTCTGTTCTTACTCTGAGCTGTCTTGAGGATCAGTCTCTTCTTAGAGTCAAAGAGTTGTAGTGTCTCATCTTCAATCACTATTTTGAAACCCTTTGAAATCAATTTCCCTACACTCAACAAATTACATTGCATTCCAGGCACACGAAGAACATTTTCAATCACAGCTTTCTTGCCATTTGACATCTCAATCATGACATTCCCCATACCTTCAGCTTTGGTGAATTCATTGTTGGCAAGCTTGATCTTTATGTTGAGACATTCATTAAAGTTAGATAAAATGCTTCTATTACCTGTCATATGGTTAGAACATCCTGAGTCAAAGTACCACTCCATAGAATCTGCTGTTTCATCAGCATCTATCACCATGAAGCTTGTTTCATCTTCTGAACTTGAGCTATCATGTGCTACGTTTGTTTCTTCATCACTGTCTTGACCCTTCTTCTTCTTTGAGATCTTACACTCATTAGCATAATGGCCATATTTGTCACAGTTGTAGCATTGAATCTTGCTTTTGTCCTTCTTCTTTGACTTATCTTTCTGTTTTCCTCCTCCTCCATCAGAGGATTCAGACAATGTCTCAACATCATCTTCAACATGATCTTTGCCTTTCTTGGAATCTTTCTTGTTTTGCCATTTCTTCTTGTCACTTTGATACTTCTTGAATTTTGAAAAGAGAGCTTGCTCATCTTCTTTGTCATGGCTCCTCTCACCATGTTTCAACTCATGAGCTTCAAGAGTGCTTTGCAGATCCTCTATCTTGATCTCACTCAAATCTTTAGTCTCTTCTATAGTCACCACTATATGTTCAAATTTAGAAGTCAAAGTTCTTAGGACCTTTTCCACCGTTTCTTGCTCACCAAGATTACCTCCACAATTCTTCATTTGATTAGTGAGAGTCAACAATCTTGTGAAGTAATCAGCAACAGATTCATCACTCTTCATCTGCAACAATTCGTACTGTCTCTTCAAGGCCTGAAGCTTTACTTTCTTCACCTTTGCATCACCACCATAACTCTTTTGCAAGATATCCCATGCATCTTTGGAGGTCTCAGCATCTGCAATCTTCTCAAACACCTTTGAATCAACACATTGATGAATGAGAAACAAGGTTTTGTTATCTTTCTTCTTTGCTTCTCTGAATGTTGTTCTTTGTTCTTCATTTGCATTTTCTGGTAGAGGAGTAATTGCTGCATTCACTTGTTCATACACTTCTTGAACATTGAATATCACCTTCATCTGCTTCACCCATCTATCCCAATTCATGGAAATTGTTGTTCCCAGCCATGGTTGATTCACTTTCAACCTGATTCTTCTTTCAAGAACGAATCAAGATCCCTTGGATCGTACGAGCTCTAGATACCACTTTGTTGGGGATAACCCACAAAGATGAACAACAAAGAACACTAAGAACACTAAGAAAGAATAGAGAGAACTATGAATAAAATTGAAGAGAATGAATTAAGGGAAAAAGTTATGTAATTTTATTAACAACAACGACACCTATATATAGGTGAAAATGTACAAGATAAGGAAAGGTAACTTGAATAACAAGTTACTAACAAAGTCTATCCTATGTAACTAACAGAAAAAAAATTACAGCTGTACATAACAAACTAATCTAACTGTCAAAACAGAAAACATAACTGAACCAGAGGTTCAGAATTGGAGGGTATCAGAAGCTGTGCTAGTTCAGAAGCTGGTTGCTTCAGAACCTGTTTGTATAAGAGTCTGAGTCAGAGTCTTGTGAGCATCAGAAGCTAGGTGAGTCAGAATTTGTACAAGAGCATGTAACCTCCAGAAGCTGTGTGAGTAGTCTGCTTCAGAAGCTGTACGCATCAGAAGTTGTTCGCATCAGAAGCTGGTCGCGTAAGAAGCTTGAATTACAAAAACTAACAGATTCAAGCAATGAGCAGCACACGGAAACCAAAAAATAGAATCATATTTTTCATGAATCTTTCTACCAGCAGCTACATAATTGGCTGTATTGTCTGTAACTACATGGACAACATTTTCATGTCCAACCCATTGAATAACTTCGCAAAACAAATTGCACAACATTTCAGCATCTTTCACAATCCTTGATGCATCAACAGATTTCACAAACACCACCCCTTGAGGACAATAAACTAGAAAGTTTATTAAAGTTCGTTGTCTTTGGTCACTCCACCCATCAGCCATTATCGTGCAACCATGTTTAGCCCACTTGGACCGATAACTCTCAACAAGTAATGAGCACTTTCTCTTGCAATCTCCCAACAAATTAACCCTTAAGTCATGATATGTAGGAACTTTGAATCTGAAACCAATGGAAGCAATTGCATTGGCAGTTTCTTGAAAATATGGAGATTTAGTTGCATTGAATGGAATGTTGGAATAAAAAAATCATCTAGCAAGTGCCATCTTCGCTCCATGTACTGTTTTCTTGCTTGAGTATGCACTTTGTAGAGTTTGTTGGGAGCCTTGAGTTGAAGTTGGAGCAAAAAAAGTACTATGATGACAGGAATTTCTATGGTATTTTAGGTAGTATATTTAGTAGTAAAATGATCAAGACAGTCCCAAATATGAAGAAAAACCTACAGAATCCAAGAAAAGCATCAAGACAGAGTCAAGAATGCAAAAAGACAAGAAAAAGCCAAAAATGTGAAGATTTGCGTTGTTCATCGTGTCACGATGGCTTCCATCGTGCCACGATGGAAGCTGCTTGTTGGCCAAGAAATCAACAGAAGAAAATCTGAAGAGAATTTCCTCATCGTGGTACAATGACCTTACTTGGCGACCAAGCTGATGAAACGCACAGGATTAGTTATAATTCTGAACTAAATCTTCTCATCGTGCTGCGATGGACCTATCGCAGCACGATGGCTTGCTGAGGCCCATTACGAAAACTATAAATAGAGCCCTCCATTCATTGTTTAAATCATTCAGAAATAGTAGAACACTCTCTACTATAAAGGAGGTGTTTGGAGGAGCTCTAAGGGCATAGTTTTCTCCCCTTACAGGAAAACTAACTCAGCAAGGTATGTTTTCTTTAGGCTTTTGTATTTAGGTTATAATTCTTTTGTAATTTAAATATGTAGTCTTTTGTATTAGATGCCTTAGGTTGTGGTGTAGAAGATGAACTCCCCTGTGAATATTTGGAGTCTGTGATTGAGTTAAAGTTATAATAAATGTTATTCAGTATTATGTTTGTTATTTACTTTCTTGCACTTTAATAACGTATCTCGTAATCTGGCCGGATAAGCGGGAGCGCTCATATAATCGATATTAGGTCTTAACTTAATATGGTCCGGAACTAGTAGTAAATAATGCTAGGTGTATAGAGACGGTAACATCCTGAACTAGTCGTGAACTGAGCGGTTAGAGGAGGAATCAGGAACTAGGTGTGAACTGAGCACTTAGAAGCTGAACAGCCCGATACTAGGACCTAGAGGCAATAGGTGAAGGTAATAATGCATGTGTAATGAATAACTCACCTAGTAATTAGGGTATGTGACACATCGAGGTTAGGCTCTCGTAGGTACCTTAGTTGTTAGCGTAGGAAACTTCAATATACATAGTGTAACAGTAAGGTGTTACTACATTGAAGGAAAAGTCACCGCCGAACAATAATCTGAATAACTATGTTATACACCCTTCATGCCAAATAGGAAGAAGGGAGTGAGTTCAACTACCATACCTAGCCTCTATATTTCTTGAATCATTTATCTTTATTTTCTGCAAGCATATCGCTATTTTCATAAAACCCTTTTTAAGAACCAAAGCGAATGCAAAACCAACAACTTAAATAACGCTAACGAAGCTTTGACACGATCCCTGTGGATACGAACTCATTCTAGACACCTAGAGTGTGAATTATTACTCGACAACAGACTGGTACACTTGCCAGACCATAGTCATACTATCATCGGTAGCTTTTCGTTTTCCTTTGTTAGACACCATTTGAGGAGATTGAACCGGAGCCACATGCTCATTAGTTTGAGTTTGATGATCATATGCATCATTTAGCTCCTTATCTTTCTTTTTCTTCTCATTATTTGCTAATGATTGAGCCATTTGATGACAAACATCGGCGGGAACTTTGTCACAAGCGATCACGTTACCCTTTTCCTTTGCAAGATGTTCCTTCATTCTGTGTATACCGTCTCCTTTCCAACTCCTATGACAATAGATACAAGTGAGGAGCTGTTTGTTGGTTTTACCATCAATTTTTATAGTAACATGCTCCCATGCCGGATCTTTTTTCCCACAACAACTAAGAGATGGTTCTTCGGTTTCGGATTGTGTAACATTAGGAGAGTTGCCATTTGTGGTTTCCTACATTAACATAACCAATATTTTAATTAATTACTATAAATCAGTGAACAAACAACCCATCAAAATGAATAAATATTTAATTAACTAAGTTAAGTAAGACATGCTCATACAAATTAGTTGTCATGCAGTCATACAAATTAACTAAGTCACTAAGACCATGCTCATACAAATTAAATTATAACATAATCAATATTTAATTAAACTACAAGACAAAAATTAACTTTTGATAATTGATATCACTAAATTACAAATCAAAACATTATTAAAAGTTATAATAAAAATAGTAGTCATTATCAAACAAAATCAAAACTTTTTAAAGAACATGCAAAATCTTTTTAAACTAAAGATCATGTATACGATTTTGATAAAAAAAAACAAACTTACTAGCTAATAGGCTAATACAAACTACAATCAAACAAATATTTTGATCAAACAACCATTAACCCTAGATTAACTCTAAAAAAAAACTACTAATATTGTTACTTGTTAGAATAAAAGGTAAAATAAGAACAACAACAAGATGTCAAGATGAAAACAATAATAAATAGAAGGAAAATAAATGAACAAAACAAGAGACAAAAATATAGAGGGAAAGAAAAAAAAAACTCACTTGATTAGGAATAAAAGACATTGTTGGAACTTGAAAGTAGATGGTAACACTGCAATCTTGCCGCCGGCCACCGTAAGAGGAGGAAGAAGATTTATTGAGGAAGGAGAAAGGTTTGTTTTGCTTTTGCATGAAAGAGAAAGTGAGAAACAGAGGGCGCGTTTCTGTTTGATTGTTTATTTCCTTATTTTTCTGATTTTGATTGCCATTAACCGTTCCAATTCCTTTTTTAAAAAATAAAAATAAAAAATATGTGAAACGACGTCGTTTTGGCCCAAAAGATTTTTTATTTTTTTTAAACGTGCAGACCGGAAAACCGGATGGACCGTCCGCTTCACCGGGTTTTTCCGGTTTTTGGCCGGTTTTGACGGTTTAACGCCGGTTCCCTTGCAGAACGGTTTTGCACCCTAACCGGACCGGATACAGGTCCGGTTCCCGGTCCGATCGACCGGTCCGGTTTTGACAAACTTGGATTTTAATTTGGTCTCTTATGTTTCCACCATTTGCATAAATTGGTCATTTCTGTCAGTTTTGATGTTTCCACTATTTCATTTGGACACGTGTCCAAGTATGCACGTGTCTATCCACATATGCAAACCGTCTTCCACATGTGACTAAACTGACGAAAAGGACCAAATTGAAATCTCAAATAAACGTAAGGGACCAAATTGGAACTTTTAAAACATAAGGGTCAAAGTTGAAACCTAAAATAAACATAAGGGACCAAATGTTGAATTAAGCCAATAATTTATTAGATAAATTAACTGTTGGTGTGACACATACTCACATAGTACTCCATAAATACAAAGAAGGAGATATCGCATGACGAAGACTCGTTGACTTGTGTTTCTCAACCTTTTGACTCCTTATGCCTTTAGGACTTTTCAGATGGATAGAAGAGTCGATATGCAGTGTGTCGGGTATATTAGAGACCATAACCTTGAAGTAACAAAGTTTGTCACAAGAAAGGGGGGGGGGGGGGGGGGGGGTTTGAATTGTGACCTTTAAAAATTTGGCTGCAAGTTATGATCAACACAAATAACTTAACACAGAAAACTTGTGAGAACGTTCTGAGAACAAAACCAGCTAGCGATAAGAAAATATAAAGTGATTTGTGTGTGATGTGTTTGCTCAAATAAAAGAGTAGGGAAAGAGAAGATCAAACACAACAATTTATCCTAGTTCACCCCTTAACAGAATGGGCTACTCCAGTCCCCACTTGCGTGAGATTATCCACTATAATCTAGACCAAGATTACAACAAGTCCCTTAACCTAATCCGAGGCTAAGTCACATATTAGTTATCACCAACTAATCTGAATCACAAATCAGTAATCACCTACTGATTTGAAACAAACACAAATCAGTTATCACCAACTTATTTAAACAACAACACTCAATCAATTGTCCCCAATTGACTTGAGCAATATCTTACAAATGATAAGAAGTTGTGAATCAACAAGCCTATAGCAACATAAACTAGTTGTATAGCTCACAAATGAAATACACTCAGAAATGCTCAAATGGATTTAGATCCTAAGTTCTAGAGCTTGAAGTATGAGTGTATAAAGAAGAGCTTAAAGTGATATGGATGTCACACAAGTATGTTAGCTGTTTGCAATTTGAAAACTCTTGCTCTTCAAATGATATCAACGTGCTATTTATAGATGAGGAGGCTCCTTGATGTCTTGAGCTTCAAGTCTGACCGTTGTGAGTGAGGAAATAGCCGTTGTGAGACATAAGATATGAAAGAGAAAATCTGTCTCATAAAGTGATCTTCCTAGAACGTTCTCCCATTGTTCTCTGACAGAAGGGCAAAACGTACAATGATGATCTGAGTTCTTGGAACTTGATTGAGATATTCCTGATCATATAGCCGTTACAAAAGTGTTCAATTTGAATTAAAACATCTCATCAAATGGCTGGACAAATATCAAACAGTTTGGACACTTTGCTGGTTAAAACTGGGAGATCGTTCTCTGATCATTCTCCAAGCTCATGGATAAAATCACACGTGATTAAAAGAGCTGTTGATAGTTGTCTTGCAGCTGGAGAGCTTCAGTCTACGAAGATAGAGCAACTATTCAAAACTATTCACTTGTCCTTGCAAGTACATAAAGTCTTGGTCCTTGTAAGACTTTATGGGAGAATGTAGCAACCCCTTGTCCTTGTTCCCTTAAAACGTGGGTTGATGTCTTCAGCATCACTTTAGTGTGTTGTAGTGATTTCATTGGTCTAGACTAACTCTTGAAGGAATACTTTAATATCATGAAGCCTTGTCATGAACATTTGAACTTATTGATTCGTTAAAAGTGCTTATTTGAACGTGAGCCTTTGTTCAAAAATGATTCCTTGCCTTAAATGACTTATGCACTGTTATGATCTTGCATTTACTTCCAAGAAAAGTTATTTTTTGTTTCTACCAAGCTAACTTCTGAAAAGTGATTATTCCTTAATCACATGAACTTAGAAACATGGTTCAGTGTTATTCTGAGAACGTTCACCTGGGCAGAATCTTCAAATGATGTTTTGTTTGTATCTTGTGAGTGAAACTTATTGAAATTAATCCTTTAAAGTTGTCTTAGATTAAATCACTCAAAAGCACTTGTTAGATAACAAAAAGATCAGAATCAAATTAAAATTTAATTAAGGGTTTGTTATCTTTAAAACATCAAAATGGATTTTGTCTCAACAAACCTATATATAGTGGATGACTCATTAGGGTTCCCATTATTCTGTAATGGATTATCATGACATCCACTCATATTAAGCTCATACAAATTTAACTAATTAATTAGTTAATTATCAAAATATAAATCTAATTAGCCTTTTCACTTAATTTGATCACTAAACAAATAAGGGTCCTAATTGATAAATAAATAATATAATTAATATTATTGGAATAAAATAAAATATTCCAACAGTATGCACACAAAGGAATCAATTAGTTTATAGGTAATGTTTATTGTTATCACAAGACACACAATAATGTCTTAATTTTTTTATTTGCTGATTTTATTTGAATTTTTTTTACAACAAATTTGATTGAAATTAATAGAAATTTAATATTTTATTAATATTGATGGTTCCTGTGGGAAGTGTGGAGATCCGCGTAAATGGAATGTGGTGTATTTTTTATGGTGGCATAGGAAGGGAGTCCGTGTTGAGTTTCATGTGTGAACGGTTAAGTTCCACATCGAGTATGAATGATAACAATGTTAAATTTATAAGAGATGTGACTTGTTAACTTAATGTCTTATGGTTTTGAGTAGAGTTGTGGCGTCTTCCTATTTCGTGGTCTTGAAACATTAACTCGTTGTTCAAAACGCTCCACAGACTCCCTAACAGTGAAAAATTATTTTTCGTTAAATCTTCGCTTGATTGACATCTCTAATATTGCAATAATAACCTCATCATTTCCAATCCAATTAGGTGGAACCATTTTCATTGTCATTGTTGAGATATATCAAATAAGGATTAAAGTCTTATATTTGTTGGAAGAGTTGAAATTGAGCAACATAAATATGATGATTCATAAACCTAATGCTTAAAATTTAGGTGAAGATATGGTGTCGAAAGTCACATATGTGATTGCTCTTAACTCAATGGGTTGATCTAACCAAATGAAACTCCCCCTTAAGTTAAGAGCAATCACATATGTGACTTTCGACACCATATCTTTACCTAAAATTTTAAGTCTTGCCTAACTCAATGGGTTCAATTAGTCATTCATTAGTTTGATCAATAAAGTCTTGAGTTCGAATTTAAGTTTGAGCATGCGGTAGCGTAATACTCTTAGAATGTGTTTGGATGGAGAAATGTATTGAGGTAAATTAATTCTTTGAAAGAATTTAAATTATTTTGTCTAAATTCACCTGTTTGGATAATTAATTTTAAAAAATTTCACTTTGTCATTAATTCGAGTCCGGTAAAACTTGATGGATTAGTAGTTAGTTGTACACGGAGAATATACAATTTTGAAAAGAAAGGAAAAAATAGCAAAGTGGCAGTAAAATACCGATACATTACATAAAGCTAGTAAAATCAAACATATAGCCTGGTAACCTGAAACACAAAGGAAAAGGTTCAAACTATAGCACATATGAAACTTAGGTCACACAATCAATCAATTTGGTTAGGCTTTTAGAAGCTGGATAATTTCAAATGATCTATTTGAGAGAAAAATGAGACCATCCTTTTTACACTTATGTTTTTTCCTCAAAAGATATGTATGAGTTTCAAATCCATACACGTTTATAGAGGAGGATCAAATTATAGAAAATTCAGGAAAGCAAATTGCGAATTACGTTGGTCAATTGAAAATCTAATTTCAGCATGGATTGCACTAGCAATTTTGTTAGGCAAAAAGAATCTTCTCTTCTTGTTGTAATGGCTTTGGCCAAAACTTAAAACATCAAATGGAAACTTGTTGGCAATTATGCACGTTACAATCACTCATGCATGATGTATACAAATCCTTTGAAACAAACATGCTTCATCTTTAATGTCTTCTCTTGGAAAAGTGACAAATGACAAGTTGTCATAACTCCTAAAGATGAACTTAAATATGCCAACATATTCAATATGCTCCTCAAGTACAATGAAAACGTGTTAAAAACCCTCTCCATCCCATTGCCATTTACAATTATGTTTAGAAACTGTTCTATGTGGACACCTCTTCTCATGGACAAGCCTCTCATGGACATGGTTCTTTTTACTTGTGGAGTGTTTTCTCTATATTGGAAATAAGGTCGGCTCAGAGCCCCGGCAAGCTGGGCTATGATCTAGGCCTCAATGTCAGGAGAAAATTGCTATTTACGCCCCGTGGTTTGCTACCAGGCCCCCCTAAAATCCCAAAATACCCCTGAATTACAGGTTAATAATTTTCGTCACGTAGGTAACGAAGTTCAAATTCGTTCGTCATCTAGACGACGAAACATAACACCACGCAATATTGCGCCTCATTTAGGGCGGATATTGGCTAATTGCACTTAAGTTTCGTCTCGCAGTCAACGAAACCCTGTTTCGTCATTTACGCGACGAACACGCTGGCTTTCGTCTTCTAGATGACGAAAACGATGAATATGAACACGATTATCAGAATCTCTCTATCACTTTGATTCAAATGCAAAATTAGAAATTGTTGGAGCGATTTTAGGGTTTGAAGGAGCGATTTTCATCAACCATACCAAATCAATCAGCATCGGTTTAAATCAATTAGGAGTCCTTTTACAAAATCCATTCAAAAGAAAGAGGAATTTCTGACCTATTCGTCGCGTGGAAGACGAAACCCGAGTTCGTCAACCACGAGACGAAATGTTGTGTTTGGTTGCAAACGACCAGTGGCTACCCTGCCCATTTCACCATATTTCATGTTTTCGTCACCTACGAGACGAAACAGTTTCCATCGTTTTTTAAACTACGAAATGGGTTATCAGGGGTATTTTTGTCAGTTCGGGGGGCCTATGAGCAAATGCAGGGGGCGTAAATAGCAACTTTCATGTCAGGAGGGCCTGAAAATTTTATAGTTTTATTAGGCCCATCATTCAAACTATATGTTAAGTATATGCGACGAAATTTATCATCATAAAGTATCAATTGATCTTCCTTTTTTTGAGAGAATGTTCACATAAAGAATAAGAAGAAAATACTTATAATTGATATATTTTAAATTTTAAAAATATTATGAAGACATCAAATGAATTTGGAGAATTTGAAGAATTTGGAGAATTTGAAGAATTTATAAAGAATTTTTACTGTAATTAATAAATTTTAAAAGAATTTATAAAGAATTTTTACAAGGCCCATTATTAGACAGGAAATGGCTTTTGAGCGATGATGATGTGCTGGTGGGCTTAAAAAACACAAGCCCATTTTACTGGATATAGTCTATCATGAACGTAATTACGACAATTACTTTTGTCACCCTACGAATTACCCGCGCGTCCTACACATTTCCTATTAGTAAAGGACGGCATAAGAATGAGTAATTTTTAAGGAAAACCACCCTACATGAAAATTTAAGATTTTTACATGTTCGCTACTTAAGTAGCGGATTCTATCCGCCACTGGACGTTATAAAAATATGAAATTTGAGTAGAAAAACACCCCTCTTGAATTTTCATAAAAACATCTTACAAACATGCAGTTTTTGAGATTTTAAACGTAAAATCCGCTACTTAAGTAGCGGACGGAGATATTTTGGTAATTTTATAGCGTGCGCGAAACCCATAGAATGGCAAAAGTAATTGCCCGTAATTATTAGAAAGAAAGAAAAAAAAAAAAAAGGAAGACCTTTTGATGTCTACGTGAATTTGATTTAAGGATATCAATGTGGTAGAGATTAAGTAGAGATTATTTTATCACTCTTTTTTTAACCTCATTCCATATTTTTGGGAGTATTCTTTCCTTGTCTTTATCGCTACAGATTCTCACCGTTCTCGTGGAGATCCACCAACATTAAAAAATTATTAAATTTTCACTATTTTAAATCAAAATAATTGTAAAATAAAATTTAAAGTTAATCATAAAACAAATAAAAAATGAAAATATTATTGTGAGTTTTGTTGCAGTAATAAACATCACATATAAACTAATTTATACGCATAGTATGAGAAAATATAAATAAATATCATATATAAAACACTTCAATATAGTTCATGTGAGCTTGACTCATATAATAGGGACGTCCATTTTATATGTAGGAGTCGGAGTTTGAATACCACATTAACACACATTCCACTTAATTATCTTAAAAGGGTGAAATTTAACTATTAGGTTGCTTGACAAAAAAAAAACTTGAATATACACATATAAATATTATTTTAATAAAATATTCAGCGATGGAATCTCCGCAACATGGAGATGAAATTTTGTCCCCATCCCCAAAAATCTTTTTTGAAGGACATTCTTTTCTCATCCTCATCTCCAGGAAAAAAGAGTTTCTTCACCTTAACACTCCCCACAAAGATCCCCACTTAAAATCTCATATACTCCATCTAGTCTTTTTTATAATAAACATTTTGAAAAAATCACATAGACCAAGGAAACTTATCGTAAATAGTTCTTTTCATTTAATACTCTTATAAATTTTTTTTTTTTTCAATATATACCCCTATTTAATTACTCTTAATTCAACTAACTTACTTATTTTTAATATTCTCACTCATAATAAATATGAGCATAAGTGAAATTAAATATTTAAAATATTTTAAAATTAGTCAAAGTTTTTTATAAAAAAACCAAACATTTTTTCACTTTTATTTTTTATAAAAAGGACCGGAGTGAGTATTAATTACTTCAATTATAATTCATATTAAAATGTATGTAGTTAACTTCACACCCCCTGTAAAAAAGTCAGGGTTTATGCATATCATGAGCCAAATTGGAGCATACATTTGCAGTTGATCTCTATAACATCTTCGTAGCATGTTTGTGCGATTTGTTTTAGAGACTATACCCATGTATGTTGGTCTAGAATGGCCTAAAATACTATAGTCTTTTTTCTTTTCTTTTTCACAATAGCTAAAATACAATAGTCATTATGAATCAAAATAAAAAATATGCATAATCCCCAAGTTCTTTTTTTTTTATTTTTTTATTGATACTGTAATGTTAGTCTGAAAATTCAAATTCTTTTTTTAAATATTTAAAATTGTAAGATACTGTAATGTTATTTTAGATTTTATTTCTTTGGTGACAATTGAAGCATTAAGAAATGTATGATTGATACCAATTCTATACGCTCAAAATAAGAACTTCAAGTTCTTAATTGAAATTTTCTTAATACATCAATTGTCACCAATTCTTATTTCCTTTGAAAATCCCTCCCACTCCACCAATGTGCTCAAGATTTCACACTTCTTACTTTGCTACTAATTTCATATTATACTTTAAAATTCATACATTTTCTTTTTGTATCCAAAAATTTTCTCTGATAATTATATATCATTATATCCACACAAGACATAATCTAACATTATTTCATTTAACTTCATTAAAATTTTCTTCATAATAACTCATTTAATAACTTTTCCTACCAACACTAGTTTGAAGCCACTCAATCAAGATCAAATCTTGAAAAATAAGCTCAAAAGCATTTAGAACCCTATAATCAATGAATATAGAATTATAGATGAACATAAAAAGAAAAGATAGATAAATAAAGGACCTAAAGGGAAATAATTAGAAAGAACCTAGGGTAGATTGTAATAATGATAATATATAAGCCTAAACAAATAGAAAACACACACACTCACTCACACAGTCTTATATTGTTCCACACAGTAGAAGCACATAGCATGAGACTCCTTCTTGTGTAGCCAGAGCGCCTCCGCAAAACCCAAAATCAGCACAAATAGAAAACTGATTCACTCTCTCATTTCATCAACAACAATATACAATAATAGGGTTTCTCATTCCCAACCGAACGACACCGTTTTAACCTTCACCGTTCACTTTCCGACGCTATTTCGTTTTTTTCTTCGTTTATCAATGGCTACTGCTCCTGCACCAGTCAAGTCTCAACCTCTTCACAATTTCGCTCTCCCCTACTTGAAATGGGGAGGTACCGGAAAGAATCACACCAACACAAGTAACCATCAACGTTCCCGTCGTCCTCCCGATCACGCTTCCGAGCCTGATTCCGAACCTGACTCTCGTCCTCACCGACTCGGATCCCGAACCGCTAGGAACCGATTCGGATTCGCTTCTTCATCATCGCAAAGACAACCTCCACCGTCTTCCAACAACGAAGCAGATGACGTTGAAGATGAACTCGACGCGGCGGCGGTCGGTGTCGAGGAGACAGTGCAGAAGCCGTGGAATTTGAGGCCGAGGAAATCTATGGTTTCTAGAGGCGCGTTCGAGATCGGAAACGGAGGTTTTAGAAACAACAACAATAATAATAATAATAATAATCAGAATGGAGAATTGCAGGAAACGGTTAACGGAGAAAGTCCGGCGGTGCCGAAATCGCTTCGGCTTAGGGGTTTTGCTGATACGAGCTGTGTTGAGAAGAAAGAAAAGAGGAAATTCTGGATCGCTCTTTCGAAAGAAGAGATCGAAGAAGATATTTTCGTGATGACTGGTTCTAGGCCCAATCGTAGGCCCAGAAAGAGGCCCAAGAATGTTCAGAAACAAATGGATGTATGATTCATTCATTCTCTAACAACACTTTCTTATTCTTATTGATGATTATGAATTAATGATTATGATTATGAAATGAGGATTATGAAAATTATTTGTTTATTTTTTTATTTTCAGAATGTTTTTCCTGGATTATGGTTAGTGGGTATAACTGCTGATGCTTATAGGGTAGCTGATACACCAACAAAGGTACTTTCTTTATACTTTCTATGTGTTGTTTTGATTTTGATTTTGATTATTTTGTGTTTTTATTGATTGTTTGATTATTGCAGAGGTAGAGAAGCTGTGAAGTGAATTGGAGCTTGTAAATGGGGTAATGGGATTGAGGTATAAAAGTGAAGAATTTTGTAAAGAGAAAATGAGAAAGAAATGTTGGAGATATTGGATGGAATTGGAGAGAATTGAAGATGCTAATGTTTTATTTAACAAGGGTTTACTTTAGTTGTTTTTTTTTTACTTGTTCATCTTAGTGGTAGTAGTAGTATATTGCTGGATGAAAGAAATATATATAAGTATATATATAGTTTAATTAATAGAGTAAGAGTCTATTATATTATTAGTACTACAATGATAATGATAATTTCAGAGCTTATGTTTGGAATTTGCTATTTTTGGGGGAGGGGGGATTTGATTATATGAATGAAATCTGATGCGTTCACTTGATTTTGGTGTTTGACAGGCTTGTAGTTAAATTTGCAAAGCCTCTTTATATACTGCTTCCTGGCTCTGGATGAGGCCTTTCTCACAAGAACCCTTTATGAGGTTGAATTAGTTTTTATACAATTGTTGTAGGATGGTTTCTGTTATTCTGTTATACTTCATTTCATTGATTTGCTTCATTTAACTTATGCATTGAGAATCTGCATCATTGTCATCATGCAGAGAAGCAAAATCTTTGTCATTAGTGGAAAGAAACTTCTAAATTGTTTATTCTAATTATAACCAAATGATTTCTATCTTTTCAAATTTCAAGTTAAAGAATTAGCTGAGTCATGTTAGGGCATTTTTTTATAGTCAAGTAGTTTGTTTCCTCTTTTTGTTTTGTTTATTAACTTTGTTTGGCACTTGTTACAAAATTTTGCCAACTTCTTTGAAATATTTGATCCATTGTGTTTTCCTAGATATGCTTTGTCCAATTGTTTTACGTTGTTCATTTCCGGAGGAAGAAAGGTCTGTCGAGTCTCAAACCACAACCTAGTGTCTGTCTGTTCATTTCTGATCAATCTCACAGAGAATTTCAGTGTTTATATGGCCATTAATTTGTTACTGTTATTGAATGCTTTTATTTTTCTCAAACTGCATGTTTGCTTGATCACTTGTTGTTACACTGTAAATTGTGATTGATGGCCCTATTCTATAGTTGGAAACAATCAGCAAAAAGCTAATAGCTACATCACCTTATGCATCTTGTCACTTGCATGTTGCAACAGTTGGTGAGTTTGTAATGTATAATTCTGTTTCTTGTTCAGACAGAATAGTCTTGATTCTTGAATATTCATCTTTGAATTTGGCTCTGCAGAATTTCAGTTTTCAATGATAAGTGCAAACAGTATTCATTTGCACCTAGTAGTTTCATTTGCACATAGTAGTTGCATTTTTTTTTTTAATGATAAGTGCAAACAATGTTCATTTGCACACAGTAGTTCAATTGTGGTTGGTATAATGTGTCCTTGCAATGTGTACATTTCTGTTTTCTGCATTTTGAGAAAGATATGAAGGATAAGCATTCGGCATGGAGTTAGTTTTTTGTGTCCTTGGTAGATTAAGTGATTGCCAAGTAACCTTTGTTATATTTTCTTTCATGCTACGTGCACTTTTAAATTTCCTTTTCATTAACTGTTGGGATACAATATTGAACCCTTTCTGGCTCAGAATTTTATTTCAAAATTCATTTATTTGAAGAAAAATTTCTAGTGAGTTGATTTTGGGAGTAGTTACTATAGAGCTGCTAATTGAGTGGAGTAGATTAAATCAACATTTTGTTATAGCTTCCTCCTTGCGTTTATCTTTTAGAAATTAGTTTGAAATAATAATATATGGCCGTGGGTTTAGCATGTTGTTTTCGTGTGAGGCTTTCAAAAACATTGTGGCTTTGTATTATGCACCGACAGGATAAATTTTTCACGTGTATATTAAATCAAATTATATTATAGTGCTACTTTTTCGAGTGTAATTATTGTTCATTTATCTTTTGTTCGGGTGTAACTATCTTATATAATACTTCCTCGTGTCTTTTTTTTTTTAGAATTTTCTATTAAAAAGAATATACCTATACAAGAATTTACCAATACAAAAGACTGTGCTACGCCAAACTTATTAGTTGGTGGGAGCAACATTTGATTGGACACAATCCCAAAATGTTTATTTTCCAGTTTTCTTTTGTCTAAATCTTAAAACAATTTTGTTTGTCAAAATAAAAATCTTAAACAATTTTTATTTCTATACAGATAATGCATAACAAATAGTTTTATTTCGTCACAAAAATGATAAAAAGAAGACTCAAATAATGTGTTATTTTAAATAATTAAGTTATAAGTAAATTTTTATTATTTTCAATCAAACTAGTTATAAAAAAGAAATTTAATCATAAAACAAATAAAAAATTAAAATATTTTTGCGAGTCTTGTAAGTTGTGATAATAATAAACATCATATAGAAATAAATTTGTGAACACATATTGTGTGAAAATATAAATAAATATAACCTATAAAATATTCAAATATACATATATAAAGGTCATTTTAATAAAATGTTTGGGAAGGAGTTTTTGTAGGGGGGGGATAAAATCGCATCCCCATCTCATCTCCAACCCCCCCCCCCCTCCCCGCCCTTCGGGGGCTTTTTCCTCGATCCCCTTTTCTGCGGGAAATATTTTTCTATCTTAAGATCTCCAAGCGGAGTAATTTCCACATGATCCCTATTTACACATCAAATTAACATCCCTGGTCTAAATGCTTTTATGCAAAAATCGAAGCTATTTCTTGGTATAAAAATTCAACGAGGCATATATCTGCATAGTTTTGTCCTATTTATTTATTTATTTATTTAACTGCTTGAGATTAGACTTGGTCTGGGTCTTATAATCTCTTTAGTAATATCTGGTCCTGTTATATGGGTCTATTAGTTCGGCTGCTAATTCTTATATTATACGGAGTATTATGGTTTGACTGAATAATAGTCAAACTCAAACCAATAATAGTTTTTTTCACACATAAAGTGTAAATTTCTATAAGAAATTCATATACACAAATGCGATGTTATAAAAATGTCTAATATAATAATAATACCAGTATCGGCATTTGTGAAATGAGTTAGATCTTACCAAGGTTTTAAATAGCGGTCGCGGTTGCGTTAAGGATTTCGCGATTTCGGCTGGTACGGTTGTTGCGTTACGAATTACGGTCGTCGTGGTGTGAATTAATCACAATATCGCACAAATCGTATTAAAATTATTGTACTATAATATATGTATAACAACTTAAATGTGAGATAAATGTATAGTTTTGAATTAGAAAATAGTTGAAAAAAGATACCACTTTATAATTTATGTTCATATTTGTACTAAAAATGTGATTTTTATTGGAAAAAATGGAAGTCTATATCTATTAGTATTTTGTCGCGGCCGTATTGCGTTTCGTCGCGGCCGTATCAGCGTTTCAGCGTGATTTTATTTCACCATGTAAAAACGGTGAAAAACGGTAACGGTAGGCACCAAAACCTTTTTGTCGCGGTCTTTTTCGCGGTAACGGACCTTGATTTAAAACCTTGGATCTTACATACAACCCGTGATAGTCTTTACCATAATTAAAAAGGTCAATCTATTAAGCCCCGATACGGGACACAATATGATACCGATACGCCGATATGTGAAATTTTTTCAAATTTCCAATCTGATACTGCCGCGATACGTTATTTAAAAATTAAAGTTAAAATTAAATATATAAATACACAATATATAAACATACCTAAAATCAATAATATTAATAATTAAAAGCAGAAAGCATCTATTCTTATACTAAAATTTTGGGACAAACTCAAACGCTTAACAACCTGTTACAGTATATAGTAGGACACCATAGTTTTTTATTTTTTTGAAAAGTAAACAATTATATTGACAAAGGAAAAACACAAGAAGTGCTAAAGATACAAACAAGCATGTCTGATACAGAAGCATCATAATAACCCAAAGTCAATCAATACTGGAAACTTACAAGGTCTGATACATGAGACCATCTTAAGTTAATACTATACCAGAACATAATGATTACTGATACACAAGGTTGTTAGAACCAGACCGGTCGTCGAATCGGTGAACTTACCGGTTCAAGGTTCAATGGTCGGACCGAGGTCGGACCGGGGTCGGACCGAGGTCGGACCGGGGTCGGACCGAGGTCGGACCGGGGTCGGACCGTTTTTAATTAAATATATATTTTAATTAATATATAAATAAAAATAATTAAATAATGACTCAATATTGCCTAATTTCACACAATAAAAAGATAAAATTGTCATAAAATCAATATGAAAAAAAAATAGATATAGTAAGTAATTATATACAAAAAAATATATAATTAAAAATAAAAAAATAGAATAATAATTTACATTTAAACATTAAAAATCACTAAATAATTTTAAAATAAACTTTTTTTACTCATAAACAAAATTATAGTAACATATAATTTAACTAACTATTATTTTTGCTTCAAAAATGAAATTAACTATTATTTTATATTTTGAATTATTATATTAAATGAGGTTAATGCCTATAAAAAAAAATTAGGTTTAATAATAATTATGTCATGTGTAAAGTTTATATTAAAACATTATATATTAAAATTAAAAAAAAATAATAATATTCATAACTTTATAACATTAAAAGCTTTTTTTTTTGACAGAAGAACATTAAAAGCTTTATGACATTATAAGAAAACTTTTATTTTAATGTGATAGAACAAACTTTTGTAGTGGATCATATATATGTTAGGCCCAACTTTAATTTGTAAACAAAACCCTAATCCTCCCTTCACGTTACTGCGCCGCACAGCTTTCTCCTAGTTCTCTTTCATCTAAATCCATACATCTTTGTCTCTAAAATTTCTTTATTTTTTGACAAAAGAAATCTTCTTTTTGCATCAACACAGTTTATCTTTCTTCTTCTATTCTTCCTACAACTACAACGTGGGTTTTTCTTTTTCTCTAAATGAAACCCATTTTATCTTTGTATTTGTCTTCTATTTTTTGTTCTTTTGTTCTTTTTTGTATGTCTTGCTCTAAATAAAACATTGAAACGCAGGAGTTTGTTTTTCTTGCCTGTTTGGAGTTTGTTTTTGTTGCCGGTTTGCGAAAAACTTGACCAGTTTGGAAAGGAAAAAAAATTCCGAACCGACGAACCGCTCAGGCCGGCCGGTTTTTTCCCGGTTCCGCGCCGGTTCAAACGGATTTTTACGGTTCGTTTGCAACCCGGTTTTGAGGCTTGACCGGACCGGATTAATCATCGGTTCACGGTTCGACCGGCCGGTCCGGTCCGGTTTTGACAACCTTGCTGATACATCTTAAGCTATACGTCTTATTGTAGTGTATTATACAAAAAAGACACCATTAATACAATCCAAAGAAAATCAAAACTACTATCCAAAAAATAATCTTCGTATCAAACACATATCGGATATTATTTGTTTATTTAAAAATAATGATATAACCGATATTTTTCTGATACGTGTATTGGAACGTATATGACACGTGTATCGGGTATTATTTTTTATTTAAAAATAATGATTTAATCGATACTCTTTCGATACGAGTATCGAGATGTATCGAAAGAGTATCGGTATCGAGTACATATCAGACACGATTCGTCACCATTTTTTGAGTATCGGGACTTCACAGAGGTCAATGATAATAGGCGGAATAAATACAGATTGGATTTTAGTTCAGTAAAATAATCGTGCACTAACAATTGGCAAGCACGGCATCCTATGAAGCCCCGATACGGATACGATACCGATACGTGAAATTTTTTAAAATTTCCAATTCGATACTGCCGCGATACGTTATTTAAAAATTTAAGTTAAAATTAAATATATAATACACAATATATAAACATACATAAAATCAATAATATTAATAATTAAAAGCAGAAAACATCTATTCTTATACTAAAATTTTAGGACAAGTTCAAACGCTTAACTACCTATTACAATATATAGTAGGATACCATAGTTTTTTTTTTTTTTTGAAAAGTAAAAAATTATATTGACAAAGGAAAAACACAAGAAGTGCTAAAGATACAAATAAGTATGTCTGAACAGGAGCATCATACTAACTCAAAGTCAATTAATACTGGAAACTCCCAAGGTCTGATACATGAGAACATCTTAAGTTAGTCCCCAGAACATCATGATTACTGATACATTTTAAACTATACGTCTTACTGTAGTGTATTATACAAAAAGAACACCATTAAAACTATCCAAACAAAATCACAAATACTATCCAAAAAATAATCTTTGTATCGGACACATATCAAATATTATTTGTTTATTTAAAAATAATGATATAACCGATACTTTTCCGATACGTGTATCGGGATGTATCGGACACGTGTATCGGGTATTATTTTTTATTTAAAAATAATGATTTAATCAATACTCTTCCGATACGAGTATCGAGACATATCGAAAGAGTATTGGTATTGAGGACGTATCAGACACGATTCGTCACCATTTTTTGAGTATTGGGGCTTAATAGACGGCATCTGACCAAGAAGGTTGGCCGAGATTGGACGATTTATATTTCATTTCCAAATTTTATATTAAAAAAATAAAAAGCTATTTTAAGTTTTAAACTGTCGGCTAATTTTGATCGATGGTTTAAAAGTGTTGATTGCATCCACCATTGACTACGTTTAATTTCAATTCCAAAAAATGCCATCATTATTTTAGAGTTCATAGATTTTTAAATTCAAAGAAAAGAAAAGTAAATTAAGAAACCCTAAAATAATCGTTCTCTATTTTTTCAATTCCATCGGGTTTTAGAGCAAAACAATTTTTTTTACCTCTCTATACTCTCAAAATTAAGTCCCATTGCCAGCCACCAACACTCTCAATCCTCTATCATTTTGATGGTTGCTAAGAGATTTTTGTCAAGATCCCAATCAACATTTGCTACTTCGTCAATAACTTATACAAAACTTATGTCATGTGCTTTCACTATCAAATATCTATACCACTGCCAGGTAGACAACAATGTCATTATCAATGCCCTAGTCATTAGTAAAATTTCAAAACCACAGTCCCATTTTTTGACATCCAAACAAAGTGAGACACTATTTTAACATGTACACATTTTATTGAAAATAGTATTGTGACCAACAAAAGTTAATTCAATTGATAAAAATTTATTACACACTGCATCACATGAGCGTGAGTTTAAGTCATGTCATCTAGGTATGTATTTGAGACTCAATTCGATCATTCAAAATTTTGAAGTGTGTTAGAAATAAATTAGTGCTAGGAAATAAAGAAGATAAGAAGTGTTGTATTATTCTCTTCACTTGTATGTGTTTATACTATAGCAAGAGTCCTATTTATAGGACACAAATAAGAAAGTGGATGGACAAAGGAAATTATGGTCCACTTATTGGTGGGAGTTATAGGAATTGGAAGAGGAAGAATGGACATCCACTATGACATATAATTATTCATAACACTCCCCCTTGGATGTGTTGGAACAAAGTGGGTCTGACATGAACCTCTAAGATTTTAAGTGGTTTTGATGATAACAAAGTATTAAAATTGCAATTGGTATTACTAATGATTATTCTAGTGTGCTGAATTATAAGTTAAAATTCATTCAGAAGCACTATGAATAACAAGAGAGAAGCCAAGCTATGAAGCTTTGAAAGCGTGTCGCTGTTCATCAGAAGCTTAAAATTTGTGTGCTGAAGATAGTGCTTCTGAGGACCAAAAGCTAGACTCTGAGGAGTTCAGAAGCTGAAGTCCTTAAGAAGCTACGACAACAGCATCTGAAGCAAAAGGAATTTACGTCACTCAAGAACTGACGGAATCAGAACCAATGTTTGAAGAACAATTTACTTAAAGGCTCTGTCACATCCACATGAAGGAATATTCGTTGGTACAACGTTAATCTTATCCATAAGTGGAGCGCATTTGAGGATCGTACTATCGTACTATTATTACTCAAAATGGATGAGTGATAATTTGAATTGCAAGGTAGTGGAATTAGATTTCTTTGCTAAAGAAGGCAATCTACAGCTAGTAATTGTACGAGCACATTCCAGCTGACACCTTATCTCTCTACAACGGTCATCATCTTCCTTCAAGTATAAATAGAAGACTCAAATGGAAGAAATGACTACTGTTCCATTACTGCTTTTAAGGCTCTGAAATATTCTGACATAATTTGTTCAATCTGTCATTCAAGTCTTAAAGCAATTTGCGTTGTATTTTGTAAACACCTCTGATAGTATATCAAGTGTCCATTAACAATCATTCTTAGATTTTAAGTTTGTTTGTGAAGTCTCTTGTTTAGTGAAACTTGAGCACCTGAGAAGTCTCTTGCAAGTGTGCTTGAGCAATTTGTAATCTTGAGTAGATTATAGTGAAAAGCTCTTGTTAGTAACAAGGGGATTGGAGTACTCTCGATTTGTGAGAGGAACCAGGATAAATTTTGTGTCTTTCTTTCTCTTTCTCAGCACCCTTCTTTATCTTGTGTTTATATCCGCTGCAAACTTATTTTTATTTCGAAAAAGTTTTAATTCTCAAAACACAATTCAACCCCCCTTCTTGTGTTTTTCCACCTTTAATTGGTATCAGGAGCTAGGTCTGTTGCCTAACTCACCTCACAGTGAAGCAGTAAAGATCCAGGAGGAAAAACATGTCTGCTGAGAAGAACCTCAATGAAGTTCCTTTCGACTATGACTCAAACTCTCGACAAAGGAGGTCATCTGATAAAGTTCCTTTCTTCAACGGAACTGAGACTAGTTACCCTTTCTGGAAGACCAATATGTATAGTCACATCATGAGTATTGATTGTGATTTATGGGACTTGGTAGAAGATGGAGTTAACTTTGAAAATATGGACTTAGAAGGAGTAGTCAGTTCTCAGAACAGGAAATCTTTTACACCTACTCAAAAGCTTGAGTACAAGAAGCATCACTCTGTAAAAGGAATGATGACTAATGCTATCTCACATGATGAGTATCTTAAAATTGGAGATAAAAGAACTGCAAAGTCTATTTGGGATTCCTTAAAATCCAAGTATGAGGGCAACAAACAGGTTAAGGAGGCAAAGGCTAACTTGTTGGTGCATCAGTATGAGCTGTTTAAGATGAAGGATGGAGAGGACATTGAAACTATGTTTTCACGGTTTCAAATTCTAGTCTCTGGACTTCAAGTATTAGACAAGAGTTATAATGAAGCTGATCATGTGAGAAAGGTACTCAGAAGCCTACCACCAAAATGGAGACCCAAGGTGACTGCTTTTCAAGAGTCTAAGGATTTGGATACTGTATCCCTTGAAAGCTTGATTAGTTCATTGAAGAGTCATGAGATGGAACTAATGACTGATGAATCAACCAAGAAGATGAAAGGGATAGCCTTAAGCTCTAAGAGCTCATCAAAGGCTCTGAAAGCTAAAATTATAGAATCTGAAGATGAGGCTTCTGAAGAGGGTCAAGAAGTTGGGTCTGATGATGAAGAAGAGATGGTGCTGATGGCTGCTAAAGTTTCACAATGGGCAAAACGAAGCAAGAAATATGCAGGCAAATTTGGAGGATCTTCCAAGAGACTTAGTACTGCTAAAGACAAGAAGGAAGATCAAAGCAAGTGTTTCAAATGCAACAAGCCTGGTAATTTCATTGCTGATTGTCCAGAAAACAAAAGTAGATCATCAAAGCAAAGCTCTAGCAAGGAAAGATATAAGAGTAAAGTCAAGAAGAGCTTTCTGGAAACATGGGAAGATATTGACAAAGACTCAGACTCAGATGGTGATGAGGAAGCAAATCTAGCACTGATGGCAACTACCTCTGACAGAGAAGACTCTGAAGCAGGTTCAGACTCTGAAGATGAGGAAGAGGTAATTGCTAAACTATCTAGAACTGAATTAGTAGATTCTCTTAAAGATGCCTTAAAAATGCTCACTAAAAAGGCAGGTGAGTGTAAGGTCTTGAAAAAGGCTTACAATAACCTAACTGAGAAAATGAACATAATAGTTGAAGAAAATGAGTCTCTAAGAAGTAGAAACTCATTTATGGAAACTCATTATGTTTATGATGACAAGGTTCCTCCAGAGCATGAATTTGCTCTGCAAGAATTTCTTATCAATGGCATGAAGAGAAGTAAGATCGCTTCCTTAATATACCATGTTAGTAGAAACAGAGGTGAAGGTCTTGGATTTTCACGTTTTAAAGATAATCCATTATTTTCTAAACCCTCTAAAAGTGATAATTCAAAACCTAAGGCTGTATTTGTTAAAAGCCAATCAGAAGCAATAGTTATACCAGAACCTGAAAAAATAATTGTGTCAGAGGCCAAGAAGTCTCAGACTCTAAAACCTTCAGAGCCTAAGGTCTCCAAACCTCAGACCAATGTCAAAATAAATAAAACTCTGGTATATTCTAAAGCTAAGCCCAAGAGTTATACAAAGCCTAAAAGTTTTTCAAAATGCTTCAATAACTCTAGAGCTCCTGATAGGCCTTATAAACAAAAACAATATAAGGTAATGAGGACTAACTCTAAAGGACCCATAAAGGTATGGGTACCAAAGTCTGAGATTGTCTTTGCAGCAGATCTGCACTCAAAGAAGGCCAGAGCAGCATTCTTGGTACCTGGACAGTGGCTGCTCGCGTCATATGACAGGAGACAAGCATATGTTCCAAACCCTGACTCTGAAAGAGGGAGGAACTGTGGGATTTGGAGGAAACCAAAAAGGGAAGATCACTGGTACGGGTACAGTTGGTAACTCTTCTCTCTCTATTAAAGATGTTTGGTTAGTTGATGGCCTCAAACACAATCTACTGAGCATTAGCCAATTTTGTGATAGTGGATTTGTTGTTAAGTTTAATAAAGATGCATGTACTGTAATTAGAGAGTCTGATGAGTCTGTAGTGTTCAGAGTCTTAAGGAAAGACAATGTTTATAAAATTAATCTGTCAGAACTCTCAGAGCAAAAGATAGTATGTCTTTTATCCTTGAATGATGAGAAATGGGTCTGGCACCAACGCTTAGGTCATGCTAACTGGAGATTAATCTCTAAACTTAGCAAACTAAGCTTGGTTAAAGGCCTACCCAATCTTAACTATCATTCAGATGCTCTGTGCGGTCCTTGTCAGATTGGAAAGATTTCAAAAACTTCTTTTAAACCTAAAAACATTGTCTCTACCTCAAGACCTCTTGAACTGCTTCACATTGATTTGTTTGGTCCTGTAAGTACAGCCTCAATCAATGGAAAGAAATATGGACTTGTTATTGTTGATGATTACAGTAGATGGACTTGGGTTAAATTTCTTAGAGTGAAAGATGATGCATATGATGTGTTTACCATCTTCTGCACACAAGTGCAAAGTGAGAAGAGTCTCAAGATCTTAAAGATCAGAAGTGATCATGGGGGTGAGTTTGAAAACGAACCTTTTGTAACTTATTGTGAAGACCATGGAATTGTCCATGAGTTCTCAGCTCCTAGAACACCACAGCAAAATGGTGTTGTAGAGAGAAAGAACAGGTCTTTACAAGAGATGGCAAGAACCATGATGCATGAGACTAAACTTCCTAAGCACTTCTGGGCAGAAGCTGTGAACACAGCTTGTTATATTCAAAATAGGATCTATATCAGACCTATATTGAATAAAACAACATATGAACTCTTTAAAGGAAGAAAGCCCAACATCTCTTATTTTCATCAGTTTGGATGTACCTGTTACATTCTGAACAATAAGGCCTACAAAAGAAAATTTGATGCCAAAGCTTGTAAGGGAATCTTTATAGGTTACTCTGAACGCTCAAAGGCATACAGAGTGTATAATTCTGAAACTAACACAGTGGAAGAATCTATACATGTTAGATTTGATGACAAAGAGCCTGACAGTAAAATGTCAGAGCAAGATGATAGCTATGCAGGTGTTCCATATATATATAACAATCCAGAACCTGAGAAAGCATCAGATGTAAATAAAACTTCAGAAGCTGTATTGGAAGAAGTCTCTGAAGAGGCATCCCCAATAGAAGCATCTGAAGGACATGACGATATCTCAGAAGACGATACCCAAACAAGTGCTGAAACTAATGAAGCTCCAAAGCGAAAATTCAATTACAGATCATCACATCCAGAAGATCTTATTCTTGGAAACAAAGAAAGTCCAAGAAAAACAAGATCAGATTATCAACAACATGATTCACTTCTAGGACTCATATCTATGATAGAACCTAAGAATGTTGATGAAGCTCTTTCTGATGATGGATGGATTGTAGCAATGCAAGATGAGATCAATCAGTTTCAAAGAAATGATGTGTGGGATTTGGTACCAAGACCAACACACAAGAACATCATTGGAACCAAGTGGGTATTTAGGAACAAACTGAATGAACAAGGTGAAGTGGTAAGAAACAAAGCTAGACTAGTAGCACAAGGCTACAGTCAGCAAGAAGGCATTGACTTCACTCAGACATTTGCTCCAGTGGCAAGACTGGAAGCAATCAGGTTACTGTTATCATATACAGTTAATAATGGAATAACCTTATACCAAATGGATGTTAAGAGTGCCTTTCTAAATGGTGTCATTTCTGAAGAAGTATATGTCAAACAACCTCCAGGTTTTGAGGATTTGAAAAACCCTGATTATGTTTATAAACTTAAGAAATCACTCTATGGTCTCAAACAAGCTCCAAGAGCTTGGTATGAAAGACTGAGTAATTTTCTTTTAGAAAATGGTTTTCCAAAAGGTCAAATTGACAATACACTATTCAGAAAGACAACTAAGAAAGACATCTTAATTATTCAAATCTATGTTGATGATATAATATTTGGTTCTACTAATGCTTCCTTGTGCAAGAGTTTTTCAAAGCTGATGCAGGATGAATTTGAGATGAACATGATGGGTGAACTAAAGTTTTTCCTTGGAATTCAAATCAATCAAGGAAAAGATGCACTTACATTCATCAAAGCAAGTATACAAAAGAGCTTATGAAGAAGTTTAATCTTGAAGACTGTAAGATAATGTCAACTCCCATGCATCCTACAAGCAGCTTAAGCAAGGAAGAAATTGGAAGCAAAGTAGATCAGAAGCTGTATAGAGGTATGATTAGTTCTTTACTCTATCTAACAGGACTACATGACAAAAAGCATCAGATGTAAATAAAACTTCAGAAGCTGTATTGGAAGAAGTCTCTGAAGAGGCATCCCCAATAGAAGCATCTGAAGGACATGACGATATCTCAGAAGACGATACCCAAACAAGTGCTGAAACTAATGAAGCTCCAAAGCGAAAATTCAATTACAGATCATCACATCCAGAAGATCTTATTCTTGGAAACAAAGAAAGTCCAAGAAAAACAAGATCAGATTATCAACAACATGATTCACTTCTAGGACTCATATCTATGATAGAACCTAAGAATGTTGATGAAGCTCTTTCTGATGATGGATGGATTGTAGCAATGCAAGATGAGATCAATCAGTTTCAAAGAAATGATGTGTGGGATTTGGTACCAAGACCAACACACAAGAACATCATTGGAACCAAGTGGGTATTTAGGAACAAACTGAATGAACAAGGTGAAGTGGTAAGAAACAAAGCTAGACTAGTAGCACAAGGCTACAGTCAGCAAGAAGGCATTGACTTCACTCAGACATTTGCTCCAGTGGCAAGACTGGAAGCAATCAGGTTACTGTTATCATATACAGTTAATAATGGAATAACCTTATACCAAATGGATGTTAAGAGTGCCTTTCTAAATGGTGTCATTTCTGAAGAAGTATATGTCAAACAACCTCCAGGTTTTGAGGATTTGAAAAACCCTGATTATGTTTATAAACTTAAGAAATCACTCTATGGTCTCAAACAAGCTCTAAGAGCTTGGTATGAAAGACTGAGTAATTTTCTTTAGAAAATGGTTTTCCAAAAGGTCAAATTGACAATACACTATTCAGAAAGACAACTAAGAAAGACATCTTAATTATTCAAATCTATGTTGATGATATAATATTTGGTTCTACTAATGCTTCCTTGTGCAAGAGTTTTTCAAAGCTGATGCAGGATGAATTTGAGATGAACATGATGGGTGAACTAAAGTTTTTCCTTGGAATTCAAATCAATCAAGGAAAAGATGGCACTTACATTCATCAAAGCAAGTATACAAAAGAGCTTATGAAGAAGTTTAATCTTGAAGACTGTAAGATAATGTCAACTCCCATGCATCCTACAAGCAGCTTAAGCAAGGAAGAAATTGGAAGCAAAGTAGATCAGAAGCTGTATAGAGGTATGATTAGTTCTTTACTCTATCTAACAGCTTCTAGACTTGATATCTTATATAGTGTGTGCTTGTGTGCAAGATTCCAGTCAGATCCTAGAGAACCTCACTTAACTGCTGTTAAGAGGATCTTTAGATATCTGAAAGGAACTATTAATCTAGGACTTCTTTATAAAAAATCCCTAGATAATAAGCTAGTTGGATTCTATGATGCTGACTATGCTGGAGACAAGATAGAGAGAAAATCCACTAGTGGAAATTGCCAATTTATTGGTGAAAATCTCATATCTTGGGCCAGCAAAAGACAAACAACTATCGCTTTGTCTACAGCAGAAGCAGAATACATCTCAGCTGCTAAATGCTGCACACAGCTTCTCTGGATGAAATATCAGTTAGAGGACTATAATATAGCTGAAAGTAGTATTCCACTATATTGTGATAATACTGCTGCTATTCATTTATCTAAGAATCCAATTTTGCATTCCAGAGCTAAGCATATTGAAATTAAGCATCATTTTATAAGAGATCATGTTCAAAAAGGGACAATAAATATTCAATTCATTGATACTGATCATCAATGGGCTGATATATTTACTAAGCCTTTAGCTATTGAAAGATTTGACTTTATTAAAAAGAATTTGAACATGCATTTTATCTCTGAAGAAAACTAGCTCTGAGATGCAAAATAGAATTAGGATCTGAAGCTCTTTCAGAGCCTCCATTAATTCAGAGTCTCTTTTGGGAAGCTCTGAATAATATGGGTTCTGAAGGATAACAGGTTCTGATGAGGTGTCAGATATTAATGAGTTTGGCTCTGAACTAGACGGAAGTGAAACGTTCAGTACTAGTTAGTGTACAACAGTTGTCTGTACACGCGTCAGCTTTGATTAAGCTTCTCTTACACGTGTCTAGATCCTGATGGGTAGAGAACAGTTAATGATGAAAATGCAGTTATACAATTTAAAATTATTTTTAAACTGTTCGCGCTCCCTCCTTTGTGCTTATTTATAAATTGTCACTTCACTCACAAAGCACAACTTTTTCACACAATCACTTCCTACACAAACCCTAAAACTCAGAATCGTCAAATTCTCTCATCATCATCATCATCATCATCATCATTATCTGCAATCATGACTGCTCAACCTTCTGCCATCATCGTTCAAGAACCGTTTAACCCTGAATTCGTGCCAGTAATAGATTTAACTTCTCAAGCGTCATTCGTCGATCGTCCTTCTTCAACGGATTGTGGTAGAGATGCAATGGAATTCCTTACTGAGAAGTTCGTGGATTTTGAAAGTTTGAAACTTAACGGAATCGATGTTCAGAGTCTATTCTATGACCAACAGTGGGGAAACTATTTTGATATGTTGAATGGGTTCGTGTACTACGACATTGTGAAGAACTTCTGGCATAAGGCGTATGTGTTTGATGAGTTTAGTGCTAATGAGGAAGTAAATAAGTTAGTGGCTAAGGACAAGAATCTGAAAGGCAAGTCCAGAGTCCAACTGGGTCTAAGAGCGTATAAGGGAAAAGAGATTAGGTCAAATTTGTTGGGTATTGATGTGCTTATCACCCAAGAACATGTGGCGAAGATTCTGGGTCTGGATAACAAAGGCCAAGATGTGAATACTTACAAATCAAAGAGTATGTATACTGAGTCTATTAAAGCAGATCTTTTTCCTGCTGGAACAACAGAGAAGCAATTTGGGAATGCAAAGTATTTGAAGCCTGAGTTCAACTTTGCCTTCAGAGTATTTCTTGCTTCTATCATTCCCAGAATAGGAGGAAAGGATACAATTTCTTTACCACACAGGCATTTTCTATGGTTTCTGCATAAGAGGGTGAAGGTTAACTTGGCTAGTCTGTTATTTGAGCACCTGTGCTCCAGCATCAATGAGAATCAACATAAGGCTGTAGCAACACTTCATCATCCCAGATTAATTTCAGAGATCATTCGTCAGACAAAACTAATTGAGATTCTTAGGGAGAAGGAAAAACTAAGAGTCTTTCAGACTGCAAAATTTGATGCTACCATCTTGGTCAACATGAAAAAGAAAAAGAAAGAGGAGCTGATTCATGCTGAAAATCCTCTCAAAACCATCTATGAGACTTACTTCTGGTGTGATGGGTTTCCCACCATTTCAGAGCATGACAATGAGGAAGTTATTAAGAATTTTCTGATAATGGTAAGAAGGGAAACTGGTGCAAGGGTTACTAGAAGTATGGTGGTAAATGTGCCTGATTGGGATATTTTCAAACGTCCAAAAGAAATCAACAGGTCTAGAAAGAAACCTAGATTGGTAGAGCAAGCTTTCCTTGAAGACTCTGAGAAAAGCAACAGTGAAGGACAAGAGGAACAGTCTGAGGATAACAGTGCCTCTGAAGATGATGAAAAAGTCACTGAGGAGCAAGTGGCTAATATTGTTCAAAGGAAGGCTGTTGAAAAGGAGAGAAGATCTAAGAAGAGGAATGAGAGGCCTGCAACTGCTGAAGAGGATCAACCAGTCAGAGCCACCAAAAGGATAAAGACTGTGGTTGCTAAAAGGAAAGCTGCTGGCACTTCTAAAGGTAATATCTCTAAGCCTAATGCTGATAGCACTTCTGAAGCTCAACCCCTTAACCCATCTCCCATAGACTATACAAAACCTATTAATATGATCCCACATTCTCCACAAACTTTATCATCCTCACCATCCTCATCAGAAGGGACTTTTTCTGATACCAACACTGACTCTTCAGAGCTGCTTATAAGTTTGGATAAATTTCAGAAGGAGAAATCCAAGAAAAAGATCCCTGTGAAAAGAACCCCCATGAAAAAGACTCTCAAGAAAACCAAAACTAAGCCACAAGAGGAAAACATTGTTATTGACACTTCAATCCTTGACCAACCCACCAACACAACAAGAAAATCACCTACAATCCTTGACCACCTCGCCACACACTTATCTGGTGATGCATTTACCCACTCAAACCTAGAATCACCAAATCACCCCATCAACAAATTTGTCAATACTACTTCTGAACCACCAATAACAATTGTTCAGACACCTCCTCCAATATTTGCTGCCTCTGAACCAGAAAATCCACCCACTTTTACACCAGTTCAGGATGAAGTTGTGACTCATTCTGAACATCACATTGCTTTACCCAAACCTTCTGAACAATCACCTCATCATTCACCTGAACACACCACTGCTGAACCAGTTCAAAACACAGCTGAACAACAACCTCACACCACTTCTGAGACAACTCCAGCTGAAATCCAAAATGTCCAAACACCACCCTCAACACCTCTTATCCATGGTCCTAGCTACAAACCTTTGACAGTAGAGGAAGTAATTCTGCCTGTTGATTTTGCCTTACCTATTCTTGAGGACTATCTTAAAGCACAAATCGATATAGATGATGAACCAATCTCATTATCCCTCTCTCCGAACCAAAACATTGACCTTAGCAAAATCAGAATTATCCCTCTCAAAAGAAAGAGACCTACCATTCCTTTCAACAAAGATCATCCCTTTTTCAATCCTACCTCTGAACCTAATCTTGAGCTTATAGATATTGCTATCAGTATTAGTCTCAAGAGACTGAAGAGTATGGAAAAGGAAACTCTTGTCTTTCCATCAGATGTGGATGCTGAAATCAGAGATATGGAAAGTAAGTTCAGTGAGACTCTGAGACTACTGGGTAATCATGTCAAGGAAAGGATCAAAGGAAAGGGCATGGATGCAATCAGTCACATTATGGCCTCTGCTAATCATTCTCAAGCTCCTAGACTTGCCTTCTACAATCATGAAGCAGAGCTTAAAAGATTAGAGCTTCTGGCTGCTATACAGGAAAGTACCAGAATGTCAAGTGAAGCTGCTGAGAGGTTGGTGGATGAAGAAGCAAGATATGCTAGATTAGTGATTGATGCTGAGCAAGCTAGAATAGCTGAAATTGAGCATAAGAGGCTGGCTGATCAAGAAGCGCTTAGATTGGTTGTTGATATGGCTGTTCACATTGCTGAGGTTGAGACAAATAAGATCAAGGAGAATCAAGCATCTGAAGAGGACTTTGTTATGCATGATCAGAACCTCTGTGAGCCAGATTCTGACAAGGGAAAAGCTGCTATTATTGATTCATCTCCTCTCAGATCTCCACCAAGACTTGTTCAAGGCTCTTCCTCATCTGCCATACCTTCAGTTATTCAACTGGTTCTAGATGAGATCAAGAGTGACTTAAGAGAAGAGCTGAGAAATGAAATGGATGAGTTTAGGGCTGATATAAGAGAAGATATGAACAAATCTGGTGAAGCCACTAATAAAAAGATAGATGCAATGATGGAGCTACTGCTGAAGCTTACTCAACATCAACCCAAACCTTAACTTTTATGTTTGAGCACTTGTTTGTATTCATGTTTTATGTAATTCGTTTGGATAATTTCTTTTTGGTTAATTAAGCTTCTTATTATTCTTAATTGTGTGTTTGTGTATCTGAATGTGTGTTTTTTTTTTTTGTTTTTCAAAATTAAAAATATATTCACTTCTTATGTCTGATACTCTTGTGGATTCTGAACCTAGTGTAAGGTGTTGGAGAACATCTTGTTTTTGTTAACTTATATAGGATTTTGAAAACCTAAGGTTCCCCCACATCAGTATTCCTGTTTACTCATGAAATAGCTTCTTAGTATTATAGCCTGTTTATAAGCGGGGCAACAATACCGAATGAGGCGTGTCTGGTAATTGGTTTTCTGACGTTTGAAAAGAGAATATAAAAGAAACATGCTTAATCAAAAAGAAAGAAATTAATAGCAAGAACTCTTTATTAGTATTATTGAAGAATTCTTTATTACATATGATAGTGAGATCCTACTTAGAATCAACGTCAGCAGCCCCTGGCTTACTCTTCTTACGCTTTGCACTCACATAAGAGAGTAGGTCACGCAGGGCTTGCTGAGCTTCAGCTTGATACTCTTCGTAAGGTTTGTCATCATCATATGTCCATAAGAACTCTTCCAGGTCAGAGCCTATTTCTTCAAGCTCAGACTCTGTCAGAACCACCTCTCGCTTATTTCTTTCATAGAGATGCTTGTTTCTTTCGCAGCGCCAAGGCTCTGTTTCCTTCTTGATCACTTCTTTTGATCCTGAAGCATCCTTCGCAGCTTGCTTTTCCATTGTGTGTTTCTTATGATGCTCTTTGATTATTCTGTATGAATAAAATGAGAAGAATCATCTCTTTTTATAGTGCTCTCAAGCTTTCCTGTCTACCTGGGAATCAACACAGTTCATTTAATGAATATAGTTATAACCAATTTTTGACTTGAGTGTCTTGTTTTCTGCGCTTTTTGACTAATGACAAAAGGGGGAGTAAGAACAGCGTTAAAATTAATGTTAATTGAGTCTTTAACTGCTAAAGAACTGAAACTGTTATACTCATATCAATTTCTATCCCTTCTGAACTGTCGTTATGTGATTCATTCTGAACCTTATTGAAAGGGGAGAAAATTTTAGATTTGAAATACATTTTCGTAGATAAAATGAGAGAAGCTTGCAAACCTTCTCTGAATATTATCAGACTCCAAAGGAAGAGCTTACAAACCTCTGCCTCTGAGAGTCAAATATGAAAATTTATTTCAAATTAATAAATTAACTCTTAAACTGTTTTAATTAGTTATGGATAAGACTTAGGGGGAGCTTACAAACCTAACCCTAGAGATTATCAGACTCAGGGGGAGATTGCAAACCTTTGAAACCTGAAGTCAACATAAATAATTAAATCAACAACAATTGAATTTTAATGCTTTAGTTTGTCATCATCAAAAAGGGGGAGATTGTTGGAACAAAGTGGGTCTGACATGAACCTCTAATTTTTTAAGTGGTTTTGATGATAACAAAGTATTAAAATTGCAATTGGTATTACTAATGATTATTCTAGTGTGCAGAATTATAAGTTAAAATTCATTCAGAAGCACTATGAATAACAAGAGAGAAGTCAAGCTATGAAGCTCTGAAAGCGTGTCGCTGTTCATCAGAAGCTTAAAATTTGCGTGCTGAAGATAGTGCTTCTGAGGACCAAAAGCTAGACTCTGAGGAGTTCAGAAGCTGAAGTCCTTAAGAAGCTACGACAACAGCATCTGAAGCAAAAGGAATTTACGTCACTCAAGAACTGACAGAATCAGAACCAATGTTTGAAGAACAATTTACTTAAAGGCTCTGTCACATCCACAGGAAGGAATATTCGTTGGTACAACGTTAATCTTATCCATAAGTGGAGCGCATTTGAGGATCGTACTATTATTACTCAAAATGGATGAGTGATAATTTGAATTGCAAGGTAGTGGAATTGGATTTCTTTGCTAAAGAAGGCAATCTACAGCTAGTAATTGTACGAGCACATTCCAGCTGGCACCTTATCTCTCTACAACGGTCATCATCTTCCTTCAAGTATAAATAGAAGACTCAAATGGAAGAAATGACTACTGTTCCATTACTGCTTTTAAGGCTCTGAAATATTCTGACATAATTTGTTCAATCTGTCATTCAAGTCTTAAAGCAATTTGCGTTGTATTTTGTAAACACCTCTGATAGTATATCAAGTGTCCATTAACAATCATTCTTAGATTTTAAGTTTGTTTGTGAAGTCTCTTGTTTAGTGAAACTTGAGCACCTGAGAAGTCTCTTGTTTAGTGAAACTTGAGCACCTGAGAAGTCTCTTGCAAGTGTGCTTGAGCAATTTGTAATCTTGAGTAGATTATAGTGAAAAGCTCTTGTTAGTAACAAGGGGACTGGAGTACTCTCGATTTGTGAGAGGAACCAGGATAAATTTTGTGTCTTTCTTTCTCTTTCTCAGCACCCTTCTTTATCTTGTGTTTATATCCGCTGCAAACTTATTTTTATTTCGAAAAAGTTTTAATTCTCAAACACAATTCAACCCCCCCCTTCTTGTGTTTTTCCACCTTCAGGATGTCCATCGAGGATGTGCCTCATTAAAACCTTACTAGAAAAAACCTAGTGGGAAAAAATTCTAGTGAAGGAAACAGAGTACAACATCCTTTTACATAATATATTTATTTCTCCCCCTCAACCATACAACCATCTCTAAGACGATGAAAATCAATCTTTTGTATCAGTTGTCTAAAAGTTCTATTTGGGAGCGACTTTGTGAAAAATTATGCTATATTATCACACGAACGAATTTGCTGAATATTTATTTCGTCATTCTTCATAATGATTGTTGCATTGATTCTTCCGGCAGATAAACCGTAATTTTCTTGCATCATGATCCTTAATAAAGAGCATTTTCCGCTTCCTTGATTATGTTGTTTCTTCAAGATACAAAACGTATGCTTGACTTTGTTCTGATACCTGTATTTACAAATATTGACAAAAACAAAATAGCACGATACATATAATTAACAAAATGCATTAATGTCCTCGTTTGAACATGGTACTTCAAGATCAATTCAAGTTGTTCATCATTTTCTTGAGGACATGATCTATATTTACATCAACTGACATCACAATCATTCTAGTATTCAATCAACTAGATTTGTTCATATCAAATTATTTTAATACATTTACTATATAAGTTTTTTTGATGCACAAAATTTCATTTAAATAATAAATATGCAAATTCAAACAAACCTTTCGCATGCGACATATGTAATTTCAAATCTTTTTATAATCAACATATTTTAGGATCGCTTCTAGAGATCTAATAATATCATCATAAAATCGCTTATAATAAATTTACTTCCAATGGACATGAGATGTCATTTCTTTAATGTATCATAAAAATTAACTCTTCCAGAGAGTTTCATATAATCATCAATTCAAGTGAGCCACACAAATGTATTGTAACATATATTTCATGAATTCACTTCAGGTGAATATGTCTCATCAAAATAAATTGTAGACATTTACCATTCACTTAAAAATATCAAACTCTATAAATATGTATTACATCAATATAATTCTCTTTAGCGTAAAGAATCATATATATATATATATAATTAACTTCACATCTTCAAGTGTGCGGACTACAAGTCCAAACAGTTCAGTTATATGATATTAGAGTTTGATTTCACCAGAATTGTCTATTTCTATCTGCAGATATTTTATTTATCTATAATCGTTAGTAGACTTTGATTCATGATCCTCATTATCACTTATCACATATATATAGCGCTATAGAAAAACATCATTAACGTTGACTTTCAGTTTTGGTTCCATCTCATTTCATTCATAACTTATCGAGATCTCTTTATTTTCATAAATTTCAGGTACCTGATCAGTTCTCTGGAACATAAAAATCAATCATATCAAACAACTCTTTAAGAGTTTCTACATCCTCATTTGGGTTATCTTTCCTTTTAGCTCCTTTTCTTGTTTGAGGATTTTTATATTTGGAACCAATTAGTTCACCATGCTTCATGCGCGGATGAGACTCATTTGCAATATTCTATTATCTGACAAGGATATCTATTTTCTTTGGAGCATTAGCAGCTTCTATTTTAATTTCTTAACTTTGCAAATGAGTTATATTCTGAGGATCAAGATGAGACAACAATATTTATTATCAAATAATTATTTTAAACTTCAGGTTCATATTTTTCAGCTGCTTCTTCCCTCCCCCTAATATTGGGAAAACTAATTCATCACCTGATAATCAGCCTTCTGGGCTGTAAACAAGTCTCCAATTTTTATCTCAATATTCTTTATAATAGATGGAGATTTATATCAAATATATTTTCCCAATATTCTTCCAAGATCTATCTAAGTGCATCATATTGGAGCAACTGTGATATACACAACACATCCAAAAATGCTTATGAAAAATGTTAGGTTATAAACATAAACTTAAATGCAAATTAAAGGGAGGACTTTCATATAATAAGTTATTGGCTCGATACGAAGCAAAAACTCGATATAAATGACCGCATGTTCCCAAAGTACAATTTTGAAGTTACGATTTCATAACTATCAATCACACATTTAACTTTAGACGTCTAAAGAGTGGATCTTCAGGTCCATATTATTTCACAAACTTCTAGTTGTGAGTTGACTGAACATTTAGTTGATGCATCAATTAAAGTCGTATAATATCTAAATGGTAATTGGTGATTTGATTTACAAATATCACCTACTCTCAAAATTTGTGAGAGAATCAGTTTTTCAAATTTTCAACTTCCTTTGAGAACAAGCAATACACAAACTATTGGATTGAAGAAGCTTCTGGCTCTTCAATACATATCCAATAATATAATAATTATTCTTCGCATCATAATAAATCCGGGATAACCCAACCGGTCTTGCCAAATATTAACTTAATATTATTTGCAAATGTTTGGTTTACAATAATTTGTGGTTCAATTGCACTAATATATATAAGTGTAGTACAATCTAGAGGAAAAATATGATAACTTTGTTCCTCCATGTTACATTAGCTCTTCAGGAGCATTCGATAATTTTGTAGTTCTTCAGCAACTATATCACAAATGATAAAAAAAATCATTGTTTGAATAATCATTGAGGGATTGTTTATTACACTCAATAAAGAATATTTGAAACATGATTTGTAAACTTCAAGTTTACGATAATATAAATCATACATTTCTTTTAGTAATAAAACAACACAAATTGTCAATAAGAATTATTTTTGAAGTTTCATCTTCAAAGTTTATATTATATGTAAGATCTAAAATCAAATAAATTTATTTTTATAAGAGAATATGCATATCTTCCATGTAATATTTATGAAATAGAAATCTTGTGGAATAAGAAAGAATACAGTCATAATCAAATATATATTTTCATAGTATAAGAAAACAAAGCATATAATAGAAGTTTAAATATTACCTAATAAAAAAATTCTTTGATCAAATAATGGAATAAAATAAAATTTTATCAAAACTAATTTCAGATCTCATCTTTAAGTTTATAGTAATGAAATTTGACATCTATCATATCAACGATAAATCAATTACCATAACCAAAACATTGTTTATACAAAACAGATAGTATGAACCGTTCACTTCTGGGAACGATTCAAATAATCACTCTATGTTTAATTATAAATATGACTAATCTTTAATTTTGCTACTTCACTATGCAATATATTTTAACAATAAAATAAAATCTCTAATCAATCCTTCAGGGATTAACCCTTTTGAATTCTTCTGGAATTTACATAGAATATGTTGAGTTCTTCAGGAACTACCCTTTTGAATTCTTCAGGAATTCTCACAGAATAATATGAGTTTTTCAGGAACTATGTTTTTGAATTCTTTCATGAAACTCCATGTATATCAAGTGGTCAACCGAAATAAAACTTGTCAAACTTAAAAGATTATATGTGCAATAGCTCCATATATAAAATTCTTGCAATTGCCAATTTCTTAGTCTGATCAATTAAAATTTTCAGAAATACAAATTAAGAGACTATATAATTCAAGTTTGACAAACCAATATTAAATATTGTTAGAAATTAAATTATGACAAGAGAAACAAATAGAACATGTTATAGTAATATACTTAATCACTTTGATTGGACCTCAAATGAAGAGGCACCGCCCACCTTCATCTCTTTACCACTTCCACCATTTTTCTATTTCTAGCTTAATATTTTGTTAACTTAATTGTTAAGAATCATTTATCAAAAGCCTATATAAAGGCATATTGTATCATATATCATTTATCAATGCACTGTTTGATTTAATTTACTAATTTGATAATTTGAACAAGTTTACATACATATATCAATGTAAACTATTATATGCACAAAATTTTTAACTTTAGAAAACATATTTCAATTCTATACGGAAAGAATTTTAATGCATGCTTATTTAACTCGCATGTATAAAGTAAACAGAAACAATTTAATCACTTTGCTACCCTCTATATATATAGTCTGCAAGAGAAAATCATAAAACCACATGTATGCATATTTACATTGGTTGATATTGTAATTTCAAATTGAAACAAATTCTTAAGGTTCTACCTGCTCAATCATAACATCCCAGAATACACAATTTAATTCGTCTCCTGTTGTTGTTAGCATGACAATAAATAAAATAACAAATTATATGAACAGAAATTACAAGAATGAGATCAAACATACATATATAAGTGTTCATAGCATTTCTAAATCTAAACACAGATTAAGTTTACCACGTTATTTTTAACAAATTCAACAGAGTCAATCAGATTAAATATAAAAGCGAAACATTGCAAGGTTTAAAATTGAGATTATAGACCTGAAATCTTGTGGAAGATTTCATGCGGAGAATATGTAAAACTTACAAAGGATTTGATCACCAAGCTCCAATCTCTCAAGTTGTTTTGCTAAAGCTTCGTGCTGATAACGTGTTAGAAATAAACTAGTGCTAGGAAATAAAGAAGATAAGAAGTGTTGTATTATTCTCTTCACTTGTGTGTGTTTATACTATAGCAAGAGTCCTATTTATAGGACACAAATAAGAAAGTGGATGGACAAAGGAAATTATGGTCCACTTATTGGTGGGAGTTATAGGAATTGGAAGAGGAAGAATGGACATCCACTATGACATATAATTATTCATAACAAAGTCTCTAATGTTTGTAATTTAAAAGATTAAAGTAAAACAAAAAAAATAAGAGATCAAACATTTAACACATGTAATTTGAGGGAATAAAATGAAATAAAAAAAAATTAAGGGGCCAAAGAAATATAAAGACTAGGGTGCAAAGGAAAGTATAATATAACCAATATGGATTCTGATATGTTATAATATTTGTTGAGGTTATATGTGTGCATATTAGAAGCGTTATTAACAATCCTATAATGTGTGTCTCCGATTAAAGGCAAACTGTAAAAATACAAAGCAAGATATTTCAAAAAAAATTGAGGGTGCAAAGAGTCGTTCTCTTATTTTTAAGGTCACTTTCATTTTTTACGATAAATATTTTTTTTTTATCACTTCTTCCTTTTATTCTCCTTGCAAGAAATAAAAGATAATTGTCGGTCTTATAAGTACAATTCAGTTGATAATTGTATGAATAATGATATGCATGGATCTAATTAAGTTCATAAACTAGATTATTCACTTCACCATGACAGGATAATTGTTGTTAAGATTAGATTTGGTCTCGTAAATACAATTCAGTTAATAGCAATATAAACGTTGATATGTAAAAATCTATGTTCAAAATAAATATAAAAAAAAATGTAATTATTGTCATGCCTAGAAGCCTCAAATTGAGTTGCTCAACATTGTCTTGCCCATAAAACCAAAAGTGTCAAATTCAGTTGGTTAACACCATCTTACCCATAAAATAAAATTAAGTTAGTATGGAGCAAATGATGTATATTTTGTGGTCCAACACATCTTAAATGGTCCAAATCAGACACTCAATTTGTTGTGAGATTGCCTTTGAAAACTCAAAATCTGAAATCTGGTGACTTCGTGAGGGCTTGGCTGGGCATCTGCTAGCCGCGCACAGCGCAGAGTGCCTTCGTGAGGTCTTGGGGCCTGGTTGTCTGCTGGCTGCGCACGGCGCAGAGTGCCTGGCGCACGGCGCGCCCTCGTGAGGTCACGCAAATATAAATGTTCTGTTTGCGTTTTCTGATTGTTTTAAGGGGATTTTAGGATTTCTAAAGCCAACATAAAGACTAGGGTTAATAGAGAAACATCTTGGGAAAACTCTAGGGTTGGGAGAAACATTATATCACCTTGGGAAACACTTGTTGATTGAATCTCTTGGTCACGGGGAGAGATTCTGGAAAAGGGTAGAATTAGGCAAACTCTAATTCTTGTAACTCTTGTGAAGAATCTCATTGTAATCAAGTATTCTATTGATAATGGAACAAAGATGTTGTTCTCTCCCCCAGATGTATGTTCATTAACACCGAACTGGGTAAACAATTGATTTTGTTTTCTTTATTGCTTTTCTTAGTTTTAGCTTTGTGATTATTATTATTGCTTGGTCCATTGTTGTTGTTGGTTGCTTTGTTTGTTTTGCCCCACACACTTAAAGGATTATTGGTGTGGTTTTCTATTCAAATTCACAACAATTGGCGCCCACCGTGAGGCAAATGGTCAATCGAATTAAGGCACCATGAGTGAGACTTTTCGGAAACAATTTTGAATTGTGGAAAGTGGAGATGGAAGCAATTTTAATGGTTGAGAATATGGATAAAACATGGAGTGACGTTATTCGGTGCCTCGAAGGTAAAAAGCTAAAGGAGATTGCGATGAAGGTCGGCCTGGAGAGGCGGTGGTAATAATACTCGGTATCGGCCTGGAGAGGCGGTGGAATAATACTCAACATCGGCCTGGAGAGGCGGTGGAATAATACTCAACATCAGTCTGGAGAGGCGGTGGTAATAATACTCAAGATTACGTTTTGAAACAACAACTTTATTATGAGAATTCGGATGCGCTAGTGGAAGTTGGGAATTGGTGGAGTTTCTTTAAGTCGTGGACTTTGGATGCTCCTATCACATGTGTTCAAGGAATGGATACTTTTGGACTCTAGAGCTAGTTGAAGGTGGAGTTAATCATTTTGGAGACGGGAAAGCTTGTAAGGTTCAAGGTATGGGTGAGGTTCTTTTAATTACATGATGTGAGGTATGTTCTTGAACTTTAATGCAAAGATAGTTGGTCCTACTATTGGTTATGCATTTGTTACTAGTGGTGATTCTCATGTGGTTGAGTTGTGTAACTTCGGTTGATACTTGTTAGTGACATATGTTTGGTTGGACTAGTGAAACGAAGTTTACTAGATGTTGGAACTAACCTGAAATTGTTGGATACTAACAATGGCCTAAAGCTTGTTTCAGAGCAGTTTGAAAGTTTTGCAGGTTACAAGGAGGTGTCGCGATGATTTTCGGACGCCACAACTATTGGTTAGCTTTGGTTCTCAAAAAATAATGATTCACCACCGAACTTTAATTTATCCAAGGGAAGGGGAAAAGATCGAATAAACCCATAAAATAACATGCAAAATTTAAAGAAGCGATGAAGCAATTAAATAATGCAGTTTTCAGAGATCAAAGGTACGGGGGTTAGTTATACAAAGGGAAGATATTAGCATCCTAAGTATCTGTAGTACTCTACAAGAAGCTCTTGTAAAATATGTATTTTTGTGCTAAACGTATTTGCTTGTAAATGATTGAGGTGGTGAGAAAAAAATAATTTTTTTTTATTAATTTTTGATTTGGGAAGACACAAGGCCCTTTGCACTACATACCCATTAAGGATCAAAATCCCGTAGTTCGGGGTAAAAAATAACAAAGTGGTTTGTTTGATTGTTTTTAGGAGAAAAGACGAGTTGTCATCTTAAGTCTTAAACTCTTTTTAATCCACCACAAACATGCTAATATGGATCTTTGCTTCACAATAGGGAAGCGCTCCAAACTCGGATTTCATCGACGAGTATGCCACTAACACTCCTAAGTGGAAAAGAATCAACATTTTTCTTGTCTAATGTTATGGGGAAAATGAATTCTCAACTAGAGATGACTCATGTCGAAACTCTTTGAAAAAAGGTTTTTAAAGCTAAAAGCCAAGTGGCAAAATGTTTGAATTGTTTTTGTGTTTTTTTTAGTCTTTTGAAAATGTTTGGATATGCTTAAGTGTGTTAAAGCATTTATTTGAAAAAGGTTTGAAAAAGTCTCTTGACGAAAGTCAAGGTTTTTAGAAAAAGGATTTCTTTTTGGAAGATTAAGTTTTTTTGAATGTTTTTTTTTTGGTTTTTTATGTTTTGAAAGTCTAAAAGAACAAAGAAGGACAAATACACAAGTGAGGATGCAAGAATTACACGATGATACAAAGTCAACAAAACAATCCCTTCCCTTGGATTTTTGATTGCGCAAAGAACGCGGAAAATTGGTTTGATGAGCCGAGATTGATTTTATTTTCGATGTTGAAAAGAAAAGATAATATTACATTAGACAACTTAAAAATAATATTTCTTTTAATAAGTTAGTTAACAAGAACTATAAATTTATGGATGGTTAGTAAAGATGAATAAATAAATAAATAAATAAATAAATAAATAAAAGGAAAGACCAATCGACCAGAAATTTCTGGATGGTCAATAAAGATAAATAAATAATAAAAAGAACCAATGGACCATAAATTTCTAGATGGTTAGCAAATATAAATAAATAAATAAAAAAACCAATAGACCAGAAATTTCTGGATGGTTAGCCAAGATAAATAAATAAATAAATAAATAAAACCAATGGACCAGAAATTTCTGGATGGTTAGCAAATATAAATAAATAAATAAATAAATAAATAAACCAATGGACCAAAAATTTCTGGATGGTTAGCAAAGATAAATAAATAAAAAATCAATGAACCAGAAATTTCTTGATGGTTAGAGCTGAAATAATAAATGTTAAGGAAATATTTATTTAGTTAGCGTGAATGTGTGTTTGAAAGGTGATGAAGGTTTAAGAGTTAAAGGAGAAGAGAAATTTACAGTGAAAGATGGAGTTTTGGGTGTGATGAACACTTTGAGTGATATGAACAATAAGCTTTGGATGAAGGAGATGGAGTTGATTATGAGTGGAATTGGTGTTTGTGGTTGTGTTGAAAAAGATTGTGTGGGTGATTTGAATATGGTTGAAGGTGGTGAAGGTGATGATTTTGTGGTGGAGGGAGGTGGTTGTTTGTGGTTTATGGTAGAGGATAGTGGTGGTGTGTGGTTTATGATGGAGGAAGAACAAGATGAGTGAATATGGACTTTTGAGACTTTTGAGAAGCTTGGAGCTCAATTATTGAGTTCATGTACTTTTTGAAAAACTCATACCATTCTGGTTGCATTCAGAGCACTATGGAGGCAGGCTGTGAGTGTTTTACTCATCCAGACCACTCTGGTCGTTTTGACCATGGTAGATGACAACTCATGATGAGTTGTAAAGGTCGACACCTCATAGATATTGCTAGATCCTTGTCCCCTTGTCCCATCTTGGTTGCATCCAGAGCATTATCGTTGTTGTGCAGAATTCGTCCAGAGCATTCTGGTTGAGTGAAGAATTTGTCCAGAGCATTCTAGTTGTTGTGTAGAATTCGTCCAGAGCATTCTGGTTGAGTGAAGAATTTGTCCAGAGCATTCTGGTTGCTGCGTAGTGTAACATTTCTTCTAAATGGGTTTTAAAATGTTGGCAAAATTTAGAGTATGACACACAACCATATATCTTTTTTTTGTATTTTTGTTAGTGATGTATAGAATGCAATGATGAGAATACGAGATGGGATCTTAGGTTCAAAATTGGGGTATGACAATCATATTTCAAAAATTTCACTATGGTGCTTCTGGACCATAAATTGTGAATCAATATTCAATCTTTATCCATTGAGATCTTCAGGAACTACATAATAGATCGCTATCAATTTACAATCCTTCAAGGATGTAGGAATATTGAATTCATCTGGAATTCATAAAAATTGATATTTTTCTAAGTTCTTCAGGAACTATTGTTGAATTCTTCGGGAATTCAAAAATTAAATTTGTCAATTCTTCAGGAACTAAGTTTCTTGAATTCTTCGGGAATTCATAGATTAAATTTATTTGTTCTTTAGGAACTAAGTTTGTTGAATTCTTCATGAATTCATATATTAAATTCATTAGTTCTTCGGAAACTATATAATAATATCTTTTGCAATCCTTCAAGGATGCATGAAAATATTTCTTATGGAATATATAAGGAATAAATAAATTACAGAAATAAAAAAACAAAATTAAAGGTAATATTAATTTTGGTTGGTTTGATTAAAATTGCATCATGTAACATTGATACATATTCTTAGAAATAAAAGTTGACACTAACTATTTTATTTATAAAGATCATGAATTAAGATGCAGCCCGTGTACAAACCACCAATTGATATATTAACAATCAGTCGAATAAAATTTCATGGTTTCAATAAAAAAACATATAAAACTCATACAGGTGATATCAGGAAAAAAATTCAATCTCTTGAATCATAAAGTATGTTGCCAAATATTAAAGGTAACCTCTAACTTAAATTCAAAAACAAGTATAAAATCTGAATCATATGATTCAAAGAAAACAGACTTAGATTCACGATAAAACTAGGGTTCTAAATCTAATCAACTATAAGAATTATGTACCTTTAAAATATGATCATAGAGTCTCGTGCTGATAACGTGTTATAAACTGATCTAAATAATAGGAATAATATAGATGAAGAGGTGGGAGAAGAGAGAAATAAGGGCCCGTTTGGTGCACATGATATGATAAAGATATGATAGGATAGTGACGTGATAAGCTCATATCTTTTCATCTGTTTGGTGCACTGACGAGAAATTTGCAAGTATACAAAATCGATCAAGTAGTACAAAGACATCGAACACGATGATTGCGTTAATCGAATCTAAACAAATGAAACTACACTAAAATGAACACTTGAAAACATAATTGGGGGGAAAAGTTGAGTAAATTCAAAGTTGCAAAGTAAACACAATTAAGGTGAAAACAAATTTGTTTTTGGAAAGAAAACAATCGGATCTCAATGTTTCACAAACTCGTAATGTATAGTAGCGAATCTATCATAATTGAACTCAATTCATGTAGGATTGATCAACATTAATTTTAAATTCAAATCTCTAAGACATTCACACTTCCTAATTACTAATTAATTCCTAATCTCTTAGGCAACTCAATTAATCAAAAGGAGATAAAGCTTGTTAATCACAAAATCACACTAGTTACCACAAAATCTCTAAAGTGATTAAAAGTGCTCAATTAATCTAGATCAATGGTTTAAAATCTATTCTCATAGGAAGAAAATCACTAATAACAATTCTATCATGATCAAGGACAGAAAGCATTAAGAACAAGATTAAAAGACTACATTAAATTGAATTCAACACATAGAAGATCTAGCTACATTAGAAATTGAGTTTGCTTCAACATGAGATCCAACCACAAGGATTTTAGCCACACATGATGATTCCCAAACTAAGAGCTTCAATGGAAATCATCTTCATCCTCACAAAGGTTCTTCACAAAGAGTAGACTTGAACACAGAACACAGCTCAATTATGACTTTCTTGGTGAAATTTTCGAAACCCTGCAACTGAGGTCTCAGGCCCCTGATCAGTAATGTACTTTCTTTAATCTTATTCTATATAAATAAATCGATTTCTCCCGTTACATTTAGTGTTTTTAATGTGTTTTCCAAGTTTAGGATAGTTTGGCTTTTATTTTGTTTTCAGTACTTATTTCATGAATAAACAACAGTTTGACCTCTTCTCACTCTACAGGCCATAAATTGAGCTACGAGTATCGGATTGAGGTCTGTGACCATGAGTTGGAAAGCTAAGAGAAATAGCTACAATTTTCGTGTTGAAGCCGAGAGCCAACTCTGAAAGCCTATCGTGCTAAGATGGGATCTCATCGTGCCACGATGAGAAGGAAGCTTAGCTGTTAAGAAAAAGGAAATCTTGTGCGCCAAGTAGCAGGCCCCACCGTAGTGCGATGGGCCTCATCGTAGCGCAATTTGCTTGGTCCCTAAGTCTAGAAATCCTATAAATAGATCCCCAATTCTCATATTTTATTCATTCCAGTTTCTACGAAACTCTTTTAGTCTCTAGTATTTCATGGCTTGCTAAACCACTAAGGTTAATATGCTGTAAGAGAATTTCTCCAAGACCTTGAGGTTATTTATATTATTCAGTTTTATTTATTTCTTTTCAATTATGTTCTTGTTCTTGTTTGCTTTATTCAAGTTTCATAGAATATAATTGTTAGTTTCGATTGATTTATATTTCCTAAGGCAGTCGTGTTTTAACTTAGCTTATTCGTTAATTCACGTGTTCTTAACCGTTTGCTTAATTCGGTAATCTAACAAAAGGAATATAATTCATATAGAATCGAATACGCTTGTTAATCGTTTCTATAAATCGAGAGAGAATTAAATCCGCTTAGGAACTGATAATATAATAACCGATGATAAGTCTGAAATTCCCGAAACAGTAGATTAATCCGTTCTTCATAACTGTTTTAAACCAGCTTATTTTCTTTGTTTCTAATTATTGAAACCAAACTTAAACCCCCCATATTTTATAGTTTTTAATTGATTATAATATTTCTAAGCTGATAAAGAGTCCTTGTGAGACGACCAAGGTTAACTACCTTGTTACTACATTTTTAAAATATAATTATTTTTGATCGCGTGCGACAGCGATCAAATTGGCGCCGTTGCCGGGGACTGTCAATTTTAGCCAATATTATTATAATAGTTCTTTTTTTTAAAATAAAAAAAAATTATTGTGTTTTTATAACGCCCCAACTAAATTGTCTAGAATATTTAGTCGAGACATAAATAACTGAATCTGAGTACATTAAAATTACGGAATAATTAATTGAATTACAACTTGACACGAATACAACGTGGTAATCCAAATACAATACAGCGGAATGAAAGAAATGAGTCTTAAACAGATAAGCAAAACAAGGAAGAAAATAATAATCTTCTAATCTGACAATCCAAGCTCAGCTCCAATCGTCAGTTCCCACCTGGTCCTTGCTCCGGTTAACCTGTCTACCTAAAAAAAAATTGGATGGAGTGGGATAAGACTACTAAGCCTCAGTGAGTCCTACTACCCACCTAATGATGACTACACCCGGGGCCACTAATCCTGAAACTAACTGCATGCATCATATTTTCATTTTACATAAGTACATGAAATAAAGGTGTGTCACAAAATTATTATCTTGTCAAATTGCTCTTCAAAGGTCACGTCGAGGCAAGCCGGTCTCGAGTGCCTGACTCTGCGTACTACCGAATATTGAGGTTCGGATTCCGACGTTGGCTCACATAATAAATAATTAGAATTCAGAGGAATTCTTTAAGATGGTACAAATGACCATTTAATAAAATGTCTGATGATATAATTATCTCAATCCTGATAAAGTTGTAAACTACCCAAAAATATCCCTTCCCGGGGCTTTTCTATCATTCAAATATTCCTAAGTTATCACCTATATTAGAACGTGGTTAACACTCTAATTATATAGTATAATTCTTAGGTTCGCTAAAATGACTTTGAAGGATAAAGGATATAAAACGAGTGGATTGTTTGTTAAAACAAAGATTCTGCAGAGTCCTGTTCGGTCACACTCACTTAGCCAGTTTGAAAGCTCGCTCAGTTAGTGCCACTGAACAACACTCAGCCTTAAGTTCTTCTTTAAAATTATAGTAAAGTATCCACCTACAATCCTTATTCTACAAAGTTGTGAACTTAAACACATATATTATATAATTAAAATGGAGCGGTGTTTGGGATTAACTCCTCTCACACGTTAATTTCCTATTATCCTAAAGTTATCATGCAAAGTTTCAATTTGGGGAAACTAACTAAACTAGCCTACAGAACCCACCTGAAAAGATGCGTAATTCTGACTCTGCGTGTTCCCTACGACTTTGAGGTCAATCCCGGTTGCTTCAAGGAGTCCCCAATAATGCCTCCAACACCCTAGCATCAAATTTTCACACTTATAGAGCATTTCTGCCCTGAGAGGCTCGCCGGGCGAGCTCTGTACTCGCCACGGCGAGTGCATCAGAATTTTCCAGCACAAAAACAGCTTCAGACCTCCAACTTCAAAATGACCTACAGACTTCGTTACTGCACCAAAATTCATGAAACTGGTGCCAAAATGACCGGAATTTCGTTAGCAAACCATAGAAACAAACCACACTAAATTCAGAGTTGTAGAGAAAGCGCAGTTACTGATTTAGTGAGACCCTGTCCAGAATACGGGTTTAACCCAAATTTCTTCATTCTCTAGTTTCACTTAATTTCTCCAACACCCATGACCTTCCAGACATCTCAAGGTTAGTGTTTTAGGGAGTAAATGTGCATACAAGGACAAATTTCAAGTATGGGGTTAAGATTGAGTGATTGGATTTAAAAGAGGAAAAACTCATGTGTTCATGGAGAGTGAGTTTCTTACCTTAACTTTCGGAGTAATATTGACTCAATCCAAATGTTGGCAGCTTAACAGAGAAGAGATGATCACCATGCATCCAATTCCTCTCATAGATGATGAAGGAATTGAAACTTGAGGGTAGGTACAATGAAAATGGTTTTTCGACCAAGAGGAAAAGAAATAGGAAGAATGGAGCTTACTTGGTTCTATATCTCATGGGGATTCTAAAACTGGAATTGCATGCTTCGTTTACTAAGAATCAGAAGGATTTAGAAGAGGGGTTGTTGTTGTTGTTGAATGTTTGTTCTAATTCATGTTTCTGTTATTAGCTTATGCATTCAGTTAGTTAGTTAAGCTTAGTGTGAGTTAGTTATGTCAGTTATCCAGCTAATGGATAGAGTTTGTTGTAACTAACTTGGATTATTTAGATGTGAAGTAATCTCTATAAATAGTGTTGTGTATAGGAGAAAGAGTAGCGTGTGTAACCAGAACCACAATTACTGATTGTAACCTTTTGATTTCTTGCCCCAATAAGTGGATGAATAAAAACTCTCTCTTTCTCCCAATTTTCTAAAGTGTTTGTTCATAGCTGTTTTCTTCCTTCATCTTCTCCTCATTCTCAGAACGTTCTCCTGCTACATCAGCGTTGAACGTGTGTGTGTGTGCATTACTTTGCAATTGAGTGTGTTAAAGTGTTTCCGCTGCGCTAACAGTTGTTGGCGTGAGAAGAAGAAGAGAGAAGTGGGTTGTTTTCTAAATTGGAAAATGAATACTGATACATGAAAGAGAGTAGTGGTGTTGGTCTTTTAAGGGAGGGGTGGGGTCCACTTTATGCTTTGGTTAGTAATTGGCTAGTGGGATAGGAGTGGAATTAACGTGAGAGAGAAAGATATGGAGAGTTTGGTTCAATTTTTCTGTTTTGGATATGTCCTTACATAATATCATGGCATGTCTCTTGTGTATCAATTCCATTTTGTCCCACCAATTGTCACCCATATACTTGTGTCCTTTAATTATTTTCTTCATTCACTTATTTTTCAATTAGGCTCCAACAATTCACTCTAATTAATATTCTTCTATTACATAAAGTTGGGATATTACAGTTTTGATCTTGCGTTCTTGCATTCTTGCACCTAAAGGAATTCTGGCTAGGACAAAGCTCGGTATTTAAGCGATCATCGATCCACCTCCCTTACCTGAGAATCCCCGCAGTGTGCTACTTGCTAAACGTTCGACCCGAACGCGCCCCAAAAAAATAAATAATATAAACTATTTTTCAAAAGAATCTTAATTTCCTTGTTTTTCTATTTCTTTATTATTGTTTCCATATTTAGAAAAAAATCGTATTTTCAAAAAAAAAAACTTTTTTTTTTCCTATATTCTTTTATATTTTTTTTTAAAAAATGAGCGATTCATTGGATCAGTTGGCTTATATCATTAATATGTTGGAAGCAAGAGAACAACCACAAGAATACTTTTAAAATCATATTCCACTTGTGATTTGCAATATTTGTTCTTCAAATTTTCATTCTAGCGATGCATGTCCTATATTGTTAGATACAAATATTTGTGGTGAGACCCAACTTATAGGTGATCTTCAAGGACAATATTATTGGGAACAAAATTCATATCTTGAAGAGCAACCTAATTGGCTATATCAACAATTTCAACAAAATGTATCAGCTGCAACACGATCCTACTTGGAAGATTGTATCAAGCAGATGGCTGAAGTTAATAAGCAAATGATTGAAGATGATTTGAAATTCCAACAGCATATGCAATCTCTTCAAGTTATAAAAGTCCAAACTAATCAAGTTGAACAAGTAGTCTCCATCGTCCATCAAATTCAAGAGAATAAGATGTCTCATGATGATGTACAACCCGTTTCACTATTGGAGGTAACACAATGTGATACATGTCTTGATGATTCTCCAGGTAAGCCCATTAAAATAGTGTTTGTTTCATCTAACGAGCACAAGGTAAGCGACAAAAATTCAAGTGAATGCGTGAAAGAAGATCTATTTGATAGTTTGATGGATGATGAGTGCATTGATGAGTTCAATGCTGATTTTCCATCTATCACTGGTTTTGATGACAATTTCACCTGTCAGAATTGCACTAATGCCGAAATATGCTCTATGTGTGCTGAATTTAATGATGATTATGTTGTTACTAATGACACTGACACAGATAACACATCCACTAACAACACAAATACTGTTGCAAATGTTGACATTCTTGCAGGTCCCTCCACTATACCTCAAGATTCCACAATTCAATCTGATTTGGATGAATTAAATATTGCTGTTGGAGTTGATAAATCTTCTGAAATATTTTCTTGTGAATGTGGTGTTTGTAATGCTTGTTGTGAGATTAATGCAGCCATTTCTGGTGAAGAAATTTTGATGCCGACAACCATTTGTGCAGAAATTCAAGGAAATTCAGCAACTCTTGAATTTGACACCAACGATGTGGATTTTAGCCACAACCAAGCATTCTCCATAGTAGAGAAATTATTGGTGGAGCCTCTGATTAAGCCACGCAAGTTGCTGTGGTCTTTTGTCATATGTGCATCTATTCCACCTATTTTATATGACTCACAAGCTAACTGTGGATTTTGTGATATCCATGTTTTTGTTAGTGCAGGTTTACAATATGTGCTGGCTATTCCTCCTAAGCCACCAAATTGATTCTAAAAGTCAAGTTCGCTTGCTATTTGCTTCTTCCTGTTACGTGTATTCGTAGTGTGGAAAGGCCTCCTCCAAAACCACCAGATAGGAAAGCTGCATCTTAACCTGTCGGGTGTGTTCCTACCTTATTCTCACTTTATGCTTATCGTTACATTGCGGACAATGTCTGATTTAAGGTGGGGGGAAACATTTTAGTTGTTTTAATTTTCTTTTAGAAATAAAAAAAATAAAAAAAAACAAAAATAGTTTCTAGCATGCATGCAATTGTAATGAGTAGTTACATGTTCTAGGACTAGAGCAATATAGCTGTAAGATTGGTGAAATTTTTGGAAATTCTTATTTTCATGCTGGATATGATAATCTTTGCACCCTAATGCACAACTACTGAAAACTTGCAAACTTAGTAGTGGCTTGATAAATCTTTAAATTACACAGTCATTAGCCTAAGTTATTTGAGTATAGAATATGATGAATGTAACATCCCATTTTATTTATTAGTCGTTTTAAGTTTAATTAATTGTGTTTTAGTGAGGTAGAATATTTTATTAGACGATAGTGTAAGATAATTAGTTTTACCGCGAAATATTAGTAACAAGTGAGTGTACCGTGTTAATGGGCCTTAAGCCCATTGGGCCTTAGACCAAGTGGGGCGCTACTTAATGGTTTGTTTAGTGAGAGAAAGTCATTTTTTTCTTTGTGTTCTTGTAAGAGTTAGAGAGAAGGAAGAGAAGAGGAGAGCTAGGGCAAGAGAAAGAAGGGAGAATCAAGAGGAAGGACCAAAGATTTCAACCGATCTAAGGTAAGAGAGTAGATTCATAGTCATGAGTGATCCGAGAAAGGGGAGAATGTCGATTTCTCCGTTCCCAAACTTTCTCCACTCATTTTCGTTTTTGGGGGTGGGAGATTTTCTTAAAGAAAGTTGAAATTGATGTTCCTAATATGTTTAATGGAACTATACTATGATGTGTATACGATTTTTAAGGGACAAATGGGAATTTGTAGATGTTTGAACTAAATTTCTTGAGTTTTATGAGTTTTTGAATAAATGTGTAAATTCTTACTTTATGGTATGAAATGGTGCAGATCTGTGAATCTAATAATGTTTTTATGTGTATAATCACATGGGTTAACTGGAAAGAAGCTCATTTATGAATTATAACATGAAAATAAATGGGTATTTTGAGTGTTCTTATGTATGAATATACTGCATGATAGTAGGGGTATCACCTGTATGATTATACTGCATGATAGTAGGGGTAATACCTGTATGAATATACTGCATGATAGTAGGGGTATTACCTGTAGAAAGTATTCTGCATGATAGAAGGGGTATTACCTGTAGAAAGTATCTTGCATGATAGAAGGGGTCTTACCTGTAGAAAGTATTCTGCATGATAGAAGGGGTATTACCTGTAGAAAGTATCTTGCATGATAGAAGGGGTCTTACCTGTAGAAAGTATTCTGTATGATAGAAGGGGTATTACCTGTAGAAAGTATCTTGCATGATAGAAGGGGTCTTACCTGTAGAAAGTATTCTGCATGATAGAAGGGGTATTACCTGTAGAAAATATTCTGCATAATAGAAGGGGTCTAACATGTAGAAGGAATACTGCATGATAGAAGGGGTCTTGCATGTAGAAGGGGTATTGTATGATAACATGTTTCATTGATATTCTTTTACAATGATTAATTGTTGGTATTGATGTGTGATTGGAGTATTATAACATGTTCATTGATATTCTTTTGCAATGATTAATTGTTGGTATTGATGTGTGATTGGAGTATTATAACATGTTTCATTGGTATTCTTATGCAATGATTAATTGTTGGTGTTGATGTTTAATTGGAGTATTGGATATGTGCATCTATATTGCAAATTATCTTGATGATGAAGTAAGTGGATTTGTGTTCTACTTAATTTATGGAGATGTCTAATACCTAGTGTATTGACTATGTGTGAGTATTCATGAGCATACATGCATTCATGAATTGTATGAGGAGTTAGAATTATATATTCTAAAAATGGAGAATTATCGGGTTATATGTAACTGATAATGGAGAATATTAGAGGTGAGATACTCTAATAAAGACGAATGGTACCACATGCATTAGTTGTGTCTAGGGTGACATAACATTGGTTGTGACATTAGATGCATTAGGAGAATGTGCATTTATATGTTAAGTGGTTAATTGTGTTTGTGTGGTGAATCTTGAATACTTGTATATGTGTTAAGATTATGTTAAGTGGTTAATTGTGTTTGTGTGGTGAATCTTGAATACTTGTATATGTGTTAAGATTATGTTAAGTGGTTAATTGTGTTTGTGTGGTGAATCTTGAATACTTGTATATGTGTTAAGATTATGTTAAGTGGTTAATTGTGTTTGTGTGGTGAATCTTGAATACTTGTATATGTGTTAAGATTATGTTAAGTGGTTAATTGTGTTTGTGTGGTGAATCTTGAATACTTGTATATGTGTTAAGATTTATGTTGATGAGTTAGAATTGAATTATGTTTATAATTTCATTGGAGTAGTAAGTATACCTTATACTTATGATTTGTGGATTATGTGACCTAACTCTCTTATTTTGTGTTAATTTACTGAACTTTGGGGTTCAGGTTCTCAGGTTGACGGTCCCGCTCTGATCATGACACGGGGAAAGGGTTTATATATATGTATATATGTAAATAAAGTCTTTGACTCTCTTATTTTAATTTATTTAACGATGTACCTTTTTAGGCATACTTTAGTAATAAGCGATATTTTTGCTAATCAAGTTATTAGTAATTATTTTGTTGAAGTATGTAATACTTGAACCATCAATTTTTATATAATATAATTTATTTCCGTTGTGCATTTTGAAATTAAATTTTATTGAGAATAGTATTTTATTAAATAAAGGGTTTGGGTGTTACAATGAAGAGGTATGATTAAGACTAAGTTTGGGGAAAAAGCTAGATTACTTGATTGTAGGATCATGGCTAGATTAAATGATGAGACACTACATTTAAGATAAAAATAAATAAGTTCCTGTGCCCGAAACTGGAGGAACAATAAGATATATGTGGAATTCCTGTGCCTAAAACTGGAGGACCAAATGTTGTGTAGGGTGCTCTATTCGGAGTAACAGGTTGGACTCATTACAAGTGAGATCCCGTCAGGTTAAAAGATAGAGTAGCACCTAAAGCCTAACTAAAATGAACTTAAGTAGTGTCCCTGCGTATAAAAATCAAAACAGCTTGTGAGAACATGAAAAGCGCAGCTCCCCCTCAAGCTGAAATCTGAACTCAAACTCTGATTTGTAGGAAGGAAAAGAAAGCTTAGTATCCTGACTGTGTAGTTTTCGAGAAGGATCATGTCATGACTCTGGTTGACAGTAATAGGCAGAACACACACACGCATGGTTATCATTGATGGTTGACATACAAGAGTTATGCCAATCTTTGAAATACAATCCGCGGTTTGAAGCCCGAATCCTGCAATGTGTTGATTATTTGTGACGTTGTAGAATGCTATGTTCTTGAGTTTTGCTCAGGAGAGCAAAAGAATAAGTGTGGGGGAATTTGATCAGTGCATTTCTAATGCACTTTCTTTAATCTTATTCTATATCAATAAATCGATTTCTCCCGTTACATTTAGTGTTTTTAATGTGTTTTCTAAGTTTAGGATAGTTTGGCTTTTATTTTATTTTCAGTACTTATTTCATGAATAAACAACACTTTGACCTCTTCTCACTCTGCCGGCCATAACTTGAGCTACGAGTATCGGATTGAGGTCTGTGACCATGCGTTGGAAAGCTAAGAGAAATAGCTACAATTTTTGTGTTACGATGGGATCTCATCGTGCCACGATGAGAAGGAAGGTTAGTTGTTAAGAAAAAGGAAATCTTGTGCGCCAAGTAGCAGGCCCTATCGTAGCGCGATGGGCCTCATCGTAGTGCGATTCGCTTGGTCCCTATGTCTAGAAATCCTATAAATAGAGCATCAATTCTCATATTTTATTCATTCCAGTTTCTACGAAACTCTTTTAGTCTCTAGTATTTCATGGCTTGCTAAACCACTAAGGTTAATCTGCTCTAAGGGAATTTCTCCAAGACCTTGAGGTTATTTATATTATTCAGTTTTATTTATTTCTTTTCAATTATGTTCTTGTTCTTGTTTGCTTAATTCAAGTTTCATAGAATATAATTGTTAGTTTCGATTGATTAATATTTCCTAAGGTAGTCGTGTTTTAACTTAGCTTATTCGTTAATTCACGTGTTCTTAACCGTTTGCTTAATTCGGTATGCCGTTTGCTTAATTCGGTATGCCGTTTACAAAAGGAATATAATTCATATAGAATCGAATACGCTTGTTAATCGTTTCTATAAATCGAGAGAGAATTAAATCCGCTTAGGAACTGATAATATAATAACCGATGATAAGTCTGAAATTCCCGAAACAGTAGATTAATCCGTTCTTCATAACTGTTTTAAACCAGCTTATTTTCTTTGTTTCTTATTATTGAAACCAAACTTAAACCCCCCATATTTTATAGTTTTTAATTGATTATAATATTGCTAAGCTGATAAAGAGTCCTTGTGAGACGACCAAGGTTAACTACTTTGTTACTTCATTTTTAAAATTTAATTATTTTTGACCGCGTATGACAGCGATCAGCCCCTTTTATAGATTTTCGAAACTGAGCCTTCAGCCAAGCAATTCGCCTCCCACGAGATCTGCTTCGCGCGAGGTGAACTTCCATTGATCCACAGTTCGTGCAGCCCTCGCCCCTAGTTCGCCTACGCGAACTTTCCAGAGGGACAAGATTTTTCCATCTTCAATTCTCGCGTACGCGTAATCTGATCTCGCGTACGCGAACTTTCCAGAGGAGGCAGGTTCTTTCACCCATCAAATCTTGCGCGCGCGTAACCTTGTTCGCTTACGCGAACTTTCCGGAGGAGGTCCCTGTTGGCACACGCATATCTCGCACACGCGAGCTCCACTTCGCTTTAGGAGAACTTTCCAGAGGCTTCACAACATTTTTGAACTACATTTCCCTCCTTTTGGCTCTTTGCTTGTGGCACAGGATAGCTCCTAAATATCTTTGATTTCTTAACAATTCGTAATTGTTTTATTACTAAAACTCTTAATTTTACCTTGAAAAGTCTCTTGGTTACAAGCAATGACGAGATGTCATCATGCACATAGGATAAGAAAGAGGATATTATTATTTAATCATATCCCGTGTTTGGTGCACACTTGATATTGACTTGATCAGATTAAATGAAAAATATATATATATATATATATATATATATATATATATTTTTAATTAACATAAAATAAAATAAATATAAAAAAAACTTAAAGAAATATATTGCCAAAATTTAAACTGTATCAAATTAAAATTGTCATACACATAAGTAGCAAGAAATCAACGAAGCAACAAAACAACGATAAAGCAACAATATATTGTCAAATATTTTTATCAAACCGTACTTAAATTATCATATCAAAGACTTAACAAATGCAAGACGAGTAGCATCACGACAACCCATAAATATGTGCAAATGATGTGGCACAGATAATATTTTGTCGGCAGCAATAAAATGCTCTTGTTCCGTTATTTCCACTTTCTCCAACTCAGCCATAATGTTTCTTGAATCATCAACCAAATCTTTACCAAATCCTAGTCGATTTGCAGCTTCACACATTCTCTCTGGGCTTTTTTCAACTATAGATCCGAAACTCTTTCCTAACTCAGATATACTCTGAGCAATTATACACGCTCCTTTGTTTCTTTTCCTAAATTGAATTTCCATGTTGTCAGCCTTTCTTTTAGATTGATTAATAGAAGGTGATTGAGGCATTTCTATTTCATTCCCCTCGCCCTTATCTTGATCTTCAGCTTCTTTATCTATCTCTTCAACGTTATCAGTAGGGGGTGCAACACATTTGCCAATAGCACGATCATTCCTAAACGCATGAGCAAGTTTGTCAGAGAGTGAAATTGGAGCATACCTATAATCTTTAGCATTTTGATGACTCTACACAAGAACAATAAATATAATATGATCAAGTAATCATAAGAAGCAAACAAAAAAAAAATTAGTGAAAAATAAATATTAATAAACGCTAACCTTTACATAGTCCTTCCATACTTCATCACTATCCACCATAATCATCTTTTTTTTCTTCATCCCAACCAAATCCACTTTGATTTAACATATCATAAACTATTGCATAAGTTGTCCTTAGTCTCTTCATAGTAGATTCAATATATGGTTTTACCTTAATTCCACATCCAGGAATTTTTTCCTCCAATTTTGTCTCAGCCGTTCTTAAAGTGTGTGCTTTGAATTGTCCATTATCACATCTTTGACCGTTGTTCACAGCTTCGATGAGTATATCAAGAAAGGCTACAACCTCCAAGTCAGACCATGGTCTACGATCTCTTTCGCTTGTTGTTTTGTTGCATGTTGATCTCAGATTTTATTCCTACTGTATAATCAAATTATAAATAACAAAAAAGGGAACAAATCATACAAGAAAAATTGACAATTTTGAAACAAAAAAAAAAAAAAACTAAAATAAATCACCATTTAAAACTAGAAAAAATGGAAACAACCATGTCTCAAATAAGTAGGCATTACATAATAAAAAGTAGTCCAACTCCTGAGTGAAATATTAAATAAATAAACTAATACTAATACAATCAATTCATGTGTCTAGCAAGCCATTCATTCCATGATTTTGTTGCTAAATCACTCTAAAATTAATGTTTGGAGCGCTCTGCTAGGGTTTCCCATGGAAGTGGACCACTGTCAAAATTTTGTTTTTACGGCACCGGCATGTAACAAACCACCTGATGAGGGAGTAGCAGCGAAGACTCCTAGCACTCAGAAGAAGATATCCTTCAAGGATATGGTCATGGGTAATAAGAAACCCATTGCTACAAGACAAAAGGTGGACCTTTTCAAAGACAAACTTGCAACAATTGAATACCAGGATGGAAATCCTCTTGCACCTATGGTACATATTGAGGATAAAGTCTTTGAAGGCCTTTTTGCACAATGGCAAGATGCCCTGGTGGTGAAACTACTAGGAAAGAATATTGGGTATCAACTTATGAAGGAGAGATTACAACGTATACGGAAGACTACAGCTGGGTTTGAAATCATGGACATAAATAATGGATATTATATGGTGAAGTTTGATATGGAAGCAGATAGATCAAAGGTCATGGAACAAGAACAAGGGCCTTGGATGATTTTCAATCATTATCTTTCGGTGCAATGCAGGAGTCCAGATTTTGCATCACCTAGTGCTACAATAGACAAGACAATGGTTTGGATACGCTTTCCAGGCTTGAATCTTATCTTTTATGATGAAAGTATTCTCCTTGCACTTGCTACAGCTGTGGGGACTCCTATTAAAGTAGATAGTAATACTCTTGATGTACGACGAGGAAGATACCCTAGAATGTGTTCAAGTTTATCTAAATAAGCCGGTTATTGGCAAGGTTTGGCTTAAAGGCCATTGGTACAAGGTTGAATACAAGGGTCTTCATCGCATTTTCTCTAAATGTGGTTGTTATGGCCATCTTGCTCGGGAGTGTCAAGTCTTAATGACCACGCCGACGATTACTAACGAGGGGGAGCGACCTACGTTCGACATAGTTCAAACCGAATTGAATGCATGTGATATTCCTCAAAAAGATATTACAGATTCCATGTCCCATGTGCCTAATATTCATGCAACAAAAATCATAGAACTTCACGGTGATTGGCTTGTTGTACGCAGCAAAAATAGGAAACCATCAACTCCAAAGAATATAAGTAACAATAATAATAACCAATATTCTAAGGGAAATATGTTTAAGGGCAATAATGCTGGGAAGAAAACAAACCAGTTTGCTATTTCCAAACAACATATGCAAACCTCTTATAAAGTGGATGAAGCACACATAGATAGAGAAGGGGATGGTAAAAACAAAAGACAAAGGTAGGACATAGATATGGTCTCAGGCCCAGCACAACAAATCAAACATAAGGGGCTGACTGCATTCTGGCAAGTGTACCAGTCTGTCGTCGAGTAATAATTCACACTCTAGGTGTCTAGAATGAGTTCGTATCCACAGGGATCGTGCCAAAGCTTCATTAGCGTTATTTAAGTTGGTAGTTTTGCATTCGCTTTGCGTTTTGAAAAAGGTTTTATAAAAAGAGCGATATGCTTGCAGAAAATAAAGATAGTGATTCAGAAACATAGATGATAGGTATGGTGGTTGGATTTACTCCCTTCTTCATACTTGGCATGAACGGTGTATAACATAGTTATTCAGATTATTATTCGGCGGTGACTTTATCCTTGTTGTGGTAATACCTTACTATTACCCTATGTATATTGAAGTTTCCCTACGTTAATAACTAAGGTACCTACGAGAGCCTAACCTCGCTGTGTCACACACCCTCATTACTAGGTGAGTTGTTCATTACACATGCATTATTACCTTCACCCATCCAATGCCTCTAGGTCCTAGTATCGGGCTGTTCAGCTTCTAAGTGCTCAGTTCACACCTAGTTCCCGATTCCTCCTCTAATTGCTCAGTTCACAATGCTTCGGGCTGTTCAGCTTCTAAGTGCTCAGTTCACACCTAGTATAATAATGCTTCGTATTTGGGCATGTCTTGGTCATTTTATTACTAAAAGTAATACTAAAAATACCATATAAATTCCTGTCATCACAACCCCAAACTTAAACTGTTGCTTGTCCTCAAGTAACATGCTGTCAGACAAGATCGTTAGCGAGTTAAGAGATAAACAAAGATGATAGGAATTTCACAACCTTGTATGATATTTCAGCAATGGTACCGCTGATTCTTACCGCAGCGTTTCATGCTCAGTCTTGCTAGGCTCAGGAGACGTTGATAGTAGCGAGTCGGAAAAATGTCTGCAAGAATCCGTGTTCAACCTTTTCTCTCTTTCACATTTTCGTTCGAAATTGAAAGGTTTACTCTCAATCATCGCACAACCTGCCATTTTACCACAGGCTTGCAAGAATTCTAAGCAACCGGTCAGAATTTAATAGTACATGCATTTTTAGAGGTATTTTCAGGGTTATAACGTGGCTTAGGTAAAGGTGGGACATTTTTGGGATAAGTAGGCTAAACTTGGAGTTAAGTTCTACTTTGTTTCCTTTTTGTGTACGCTATCTTATTCCTTGGGGTGCCTTTTTGTGTGTTGGTATCAGAGATTAAGAACCGGATGTGTCTTTGTGTGGTTCGTTTCTATCACTATTTTTGCCCTTTGGCTCTTTTCTTTTGCCCTTTGGCTCTTTCTTTTGCCTTTTGGCTTTTTTTCATTTTTTTTAAGAGACTATTTTTGGGTTAATAGGTCTTTACCCCCCTGCAAAGTAGGCGAGTTTTGCTTTACCCCCCTGTAATCTTAAAATTACAGGGAAGTAAAGCAAAACTCGCCTACTTTGCAGGGGGGTAAAAGCCTATTAACCCACTATTTTTTTAGGGAATTTTTTGATGTTTTCTCATCTCTTTTTCATTTATTTTTTTCTTTTGTAGTGATAGTTCTCTGTACACCCACCCCAAACTTAGAATGTTGCTAGTTCCATGAGCAACCCCAAACTTTGTTGTTGCCAAGACTAGAGAACTATTATCTACCTAACTCCAAGGAGGGTAAATCTTTGTTTTTCTGGTCTATGGGCTTATATCGCGGTTTGTCACCGAAACAAAAGGGATAATATTTTTTTACAGCTCAAAATTGGCTAGCAAAGGATAATAATAATCATAAAGGGTGGCTTGAAAGGCTCTGGGTTATAACAAACAATTGCCTCAATGCATATAAATTAAATTAACCAGTCACCAGAGAATTAGAGCAAGTTCTAGAAAATAAACAAGTGCACGGTACTCTCATAGTAGATTTGAAAGAAATTGGTTATACCGTGGAAATATTTGGCTCAAATCCTCACATGGCTCAGGTATCTAAAGGTATGAACATTTCTCTCGCAGACACCAGCTTCATCACTCGTCTCATTGTCTGCCGAACTTTCGCACTTCGGAGCAATCACCTTTGATATTTGTGTGAAGGCATGAAATTCGGATCATCAACATTCATAACTTACTTCGCTGCAATCTTACCTATAACAGTTTCTCATGCACAAGATAATAAACAGCAAACAGTTATTCAATTTTTTATAAGTTTTGAAGGCTGTTTACAGATAAAAGATGACATGCTGGAATTCATTAGTATTCTTTATGGAATTGAAAACTGAAAATGAAATACTGAAATGAAATTACTGAAATAAAATACTTATCCTTGGGTTGCCTCCCAAGCAACGCTTGTTTAGCCTCTCATTAGCTTGAGGCATTTCCTCCATTACAGAGGATAGGTTCGCATGTCTCTCTTCTGTAGGAGCTTTCGCCTTAGCTCCTCCCTTCTTGTTGCTCTTTCCATACTTCTCTGGGTTCTGTTGTTCTCTGAAGGTAGCAAAACAGAGTTGTCCATCATCTTCTGAAGATGTTGTTTTTATGATGGACTTCCCCTTGTTTTCTGGTGGATGTTCCTTCTTTTATTCCTTTTGAGCTCTAACCCAGTTGTTCTTCTTTCTTTCAGCAGCAGGCTTCTTCAGACGTGGCGTATTAACCCAAAACTTAGATCTTCTGGCCACTTTTTGGTTTCTTCCCCATGCTTTGACCCATGGTGACTGGATATCCACTTCAATAGTTAGCCTCTTTAATTTATTAGTTAGCCCCTCGGGTACCTCCTCTTCCCGAGCTGACTCTACCTGTAGCTGCGCCATTTCATTCTCCAGCTCCTCTATCTCTATCCTCACATGTAACTCTTGAGCTGAAGTCGGTGGTGTAGCTTCTTCCTCCTTCCACTCGAGCATGTAGCATTCCTCCCTCTTGGTCCTAGAAGCTTTGATGTTTCTTACCTCATCTCCACTCCTTATATCAATCTCAGCGAGCTCCACATTGATGAGTACCCTGCTGGTTGCTAAGAATGGTCTTCCAAGAATGATAGGATGGTCTTCGTCTTCTTCAATATCCAGGATCATGAAGTCTGCTGGAAATACCAGGTCTTCAACTTTCACCAAGACATCTTCTACTGTGCCCACCGAGCGTATCATTGACTGATTAGCCAATACGAGTTCTCGGGCTGTACCTGCAGTAGGTAATGCTAGTTTGAACTTATCTGCCAGAGATAATGGTATTACGTTCACACTTGAACCCACATCACATAATGCATTAACTTATGCTTTCCCAATCTGACAGATAATGGTGACGCTTCCAGGATCTTCCTTTTTAGGTGGCAGTTTCAATCTTTTTGCCAAGCTTTCTCTGAACTCGTGATCAGCTTTCCCTTCATGGTGCTCGCGCTTCATGTCTTTCAGTGCCTTGCACTGTTCTTTACGTTCGTCCTCCAGATCTTTCATCAGTGCACTTACAGCTTTGTCGTCAAAATCGACGTTGGTGTAGTCTTCTACAAACATTGTGCCGGACCTATACAACCATTCACGGACGGCGTTTTGTTGGTACTCTATCTTCCGGCGCATCTAACTGAGAGTGGTCTTTTCGCATAGAACTTGGTTTTTGGTGCCAACCTCATCCAATTCTTAAGCCACTTCTCACGATATTTCCACTTGTTAGCATTTGAAGGTATCATGGGTGGCAAGCTCCCCTCCATGGATTGTTTCGAGATATCAGAAAAGTTGTCCCCTTGAGATTCCATATCTAGGTCTGCCAGGTCGTCCCAAAATATCCCTTCAGAACTGTTGTGGTTGCTTGGTGATGGCCATTCTGTTGGAACAAAAGAGGTTCTGACATGACCTGATTGAGTTTTGATGATAACAATAGTATTAATATACAATACGGTACACTGATAATTTACTCTAAGTGTGCAGGTATATAAGCTAAAATTTTGTATACACAATGAGTACAACAGAAGCTCTGAAATGTCTAAGCAGATTCTAATGGAAGCACTAGAAGATGTTACTCATCAGAAGATGCAAGTTAAAGACTCATCAGAAGCTACATCAGAAGCTATGTTAGAAGACACCAGATTCTGATAAGAGCAGTGTTATCCGTTTTGTCAGAAGAACATTCTCTGCTACAATGATTGGAATTCATCAACCTCTGACAATTCAAATTGGAGAATCAACCTTATCCTCAGCGACAATGACGTTAGTACTATTGTACGAACTTATTACCAGATATGGGCGAATCTTCTCTCACAAGAATGGAATGGTACAATCGTTACTTGATTTGGCTAAAATACCATGTGAAGGAAGCGTACGATCTCCATCTGGCTATTCTCTCACTGCAACGGATTCAATTCATACGCTCCACCCTCTACTATAAATAAGAGATGAATTGAAGTTTTTGTACACAACAATTGAACAATTTGAAATGAGCTGTTACTCTGTCAAAATCATCTAAAGCACAAAAACAACTTGAATACAACTTGAACTCACTTGAACATCCAAGACTCTAGCTTCAGCTTCTGATCATTACAGTAGTTGAGCCTTAGTTTTCTTTCACTAGAATTCTAAGTTAAGTCTTGTTTTAGAGTTGTATTTATATTCTTTGAACATTGATTTTTGTATCAAGTGTTCATACACTTTGTTATTCTTTTGTAAGTTTTTTGAAGTCTCTTGCCTGTGTGCTTGAGCATAAGAAGTCTCTTGTAAGGTTTACTTGAGCATTGGAAGTCTCTTGCTTGTGTGCTTGAGCAATTGTAATCTTTTGTTATTATAATGAACTCCCTTGGAAGTGCAAGGGGACTGGAGTACTCTCGATTTGTGAGGGGAACCAGTATAAATCTCTGTCTCTCTCTCTCTCTCTCTCTAGCTCTTGCTTTTGTGTGTGTGATTTGTGTTATCTTTTATCCGCTGCAAAATCTGATAAGTTGTCAAACTTAGAAGAAGTTTTTAAACTACCTAAAACACAATTCAACCCCCCCTTCTTGTGTTTTTCACACCTTCAATTGGCATCAAGAGCCCGGTTCTGTTTTTATCATTTAACAGTGAGACAGTTTTTCTTTGAAAAACACTATGAATGATCAAAGTTTGAAAGCAGTTCCTCACAACTATGATGTTGAAGAAAAATCAAACAACAAACCACCAAAGTTCAATGGAGATAGCTCATGTTTTCTTGGTGGAAAGATAGAATATATAGTCATCTTATTGGTATAGATGATGAGCTTTGGGACTTAGTTGAAGAAGGGGTATCTTTCCAAGGTCTAGATGAAAGAGGAAAGTTATATGTTGAAGCAAGATAGAAGTTTATTGATACGGAGAAGAAGGCTTACAAGAAACATCACAAGGTCAAGGATATTCTCATTGGTTGCATATCTCACGATGAATATCTAAAGATTACAAACAAGTCTACTGCAAAGAGTATATATGACTCGTTATGTTCCACATATGAAGGGAACAAACAGGTTCAAGAAGCAAAGGCTACACTTCTGATCCAACAGTATGAACTTTTTAGAATGAAAGATGATGAGAACATTGAATCTATGTATTCTAGGTTCAAAGTTCTAGTGGCTGGTCTCCAAGTTCTAAAGAGAAGTTATACTACTTCTGATCATGTAAAGAAGATTCTGAGGAGTTTACCTACAAGGTGGAGGCCTAAGGTAACTGCCATACATGAAGCAAAAGATTTGGACACTCTTGGCTTAGAGGAATTGATAAGTTCACTCATGAGTTATGAGATTGAACTATCTTCTGATGAGCCTCAGAAGAAATTAAAGTCAGTGGCTCTGCCATCCACTTCGATTTCCTCTAAGGCTCTGAAATCTAATATTGTAGAATCTGATGCTGAGGAATCTTCTGTAGATGACCAAGAAGATGGATCGGATGATGATGTTTTTGCGCTCTTGTCCAAGAAGTTCCAGAAGTGGTCAAGGAGGGGCAAGAACTACTCAAGCAGAGGATTTGGCTCAAGAAATTCTGGTAACAAAGAGAAGAAGGATGATACAAAGAATTGTTTCAATTATCACAAGCCTGGACACTGAAGGTGGAAAAACACAAGAAGGGGGGGGGGGGGGGGGGGTTGAATTGTGTTTTTAAAAGTTAAAACTTTTTCTCAGATAAAAACTAAGTTTGCAGCGGATTAAACACAAAACAATAAAGAGTCAGAGGGAGAGAAAGAAAGACACAAAATTTATACTGGTTCCTCTCACAAATCGAGAGTACGTCCAGTCCCCTTGCACTTCCAAGGGCTTCTAACTAAAATCTCACAAGATTACAAGGTGCTCAAGCACAATAGCAAGAGACTTCTCTAATGCTCAAGTTACAACTAACAAGAGACTTCTCAAATGCTCAAGTTACAACTAACAAGAGACTTCTCAAACAAACTTAAGAATAAGAATGAATGTTAATGAACACTTGATATACTATCAGAGGTGTTTACAAATTACAACACAGATTTGCCTTAAGACTAAGAATGACAGATAAAAGCTGTAATGTCAGAATATTTTAGAGTCTTAAACGCCGTAATAGAACAGTAGTCATTTCTTCCATTTGAGTCCTTTATTTATACTTGAATGGAATGGTAATGACCGTTGCAGAGAGATAAGGTGCCAGCTGGATTTTGCTCGTACGATTTGATAGCTGTATATTGCCTTCTTTGGTAAAGAAATCCAATTCCACTACCTTGCAATTTGAAATATCACTCAACCATTTTGAGTAATAATAGTACGATTGTACAATCCTCAAATGCGCTCCACTTATGGATAAGGTTAACGTTATACCAACGAATATTCTTTCCCGTGGATATGATAGAGTCCTTAAGTAGACTATTCTTCAATCATTGATTCTGATTCTGTCAGTTCTTGAGTGACGTAAATTCCTTTTGCTTCAGAGTCTGTTGTCGTAGCTTCTTAAGGTCTTCAGCTTCTGAGCTTCTCAGAGTCTAGCTTTTGTCCTCAGAGCCACTAACTTCAGAACTTGAATTTTAAGCTTCTGATGATCAGCGATACGCTTTCAGAGCTTCTTAGCTTGGCTTCTCTGCTTTTGTTCGTAGTGCTTCTGAATGAATTTTAACTTATAATTCTGCACACTAGAACAATCATTAGTAATACCAATTGTAATTTTAATACTTTGTTATCATCAAAACCAATTAAAAACTTAGAGATTTATGTCAGACCCACTTTGTTCCAACAATCTCCCCCTTTTTGATGATGACAAACTTAAGCAATAAAATTTAATTGTTGTTGATTTAATTATTTATGTTGACTTCAGGTTTCAGAGGTTTGCAATCTCCCCCTGAGTCTGATAATCCATAGGGTTAGGTTTGTAAGCTCCCCCTAAGTCTTATCCATAATTAATTAAAACAGTTTTAGGAGTTAATTTATTAACTTGAAATAAGTTTTCATATTTAACTCTCAGAGGCAGAGGTTTGTAAGCTCTTCCTTCAGAGTCTGATAATATTCAGAGAAGGTTTGCAATCTTCTCTCATTTTATCTATGAAAATGTATTTCAAATCTTAAATTTTCTCCCCTTTCAATAAAGTCCAGAATGAATGAATCATTTAATCTTTAGTTCAGAAGGGATAGAAATTGATTCATAATACATGAGTATAACAGTTTCAGGTCTTTGAGCAGTTAAGAAACCAATTAACATTAATTTTAACACTATTCTTACTCCCCCTTTTGTCATTATTCAAAAAGTAACGAAAAACGAAATAAATGAATCAAACAACGCATATCTCAAAGCAGTCAAGTCAAGAATTGGTTACAACTATGTTCAATTAAATGAACTGTGTTGATGACCATTGTTTAAGAGCATTATAAAAGGAGATGATTCTTCTCACTTTATTCACAACGAATAATCAAAGAATATAATATCAAGCATACAAAGGAAAATCAAGCAATGAAGAAAGCTTCAGGATCCAAGAAGGAGATCAAGAAAGAAGCAACATCTTCACGCTCAAGAAGAAACAAGCAATCAAAAGAAACAACCAAGCAAGTGATTGAGATATCAGATTCTGATGAAATAGATTCTAATTATGCAGAGTTCCTTAGAACATATGATCCTGAGGAAGAATACTCAGACTCCGAGATCCATAAAGCCATTCTTGACTCTCTTTCTGATGCAAGTTCTGCTTAGAAGCCAGAAGTGCCCAAGGAAGAAGAGTCAGAGGCTAAATCTGATGTAGAGTCTAAGTAGTTTTCTCACTATCCATGTAATAAGACTTTGCATCAATAAAAAATTTCTTGCTTTTTAAATTGTTTATTTTCCTTGCATGTTTCTTATATTCAACTTAAAATATCAGAACACCAGTTACCAGACACGCCTCATTTGGTATTGTTGCCCCGTTTATAAACAGACGATAATACTAAGAAGCTATTTCATGAGTAAACAGGAATACTGATGTGGGGGAACCTTAGGTTTTCAAAAGCCTATATAAGTTTAAAAACAAGATGTTCTTCAACACCTTACTCTAGGTTCAGAAGCCACAAGAGTATCAGATATAATAAGTGAATATAAATTTTAGTTTTGGAAAACAAAATAAAATAAACACACATACAGATACGCAATCACATAAGCATGGATAATCAAACGTTAATTAATCAAAAGAAAATTATCCAGGAATTACATAATCAAAGCATTAAAAAGTGCTCAAACATAACAGGTTAAGGTTTGTGCATTTGACTGACCAGATTCTTCAGAAATTCCATGATCTCATCAAGCTTCTTGTTGGTAGCTTCAGTAGATGCATTCATATCAGTTCTCATATCAGCCCTTAGTTCATCCATTTCATTCTTCATATCTTCTTTTATTTCTGATAGTTCATTCTTCATCTCAGATTTCATCTCATCTAATGCTATTTGTACTGCTGGAGGTATAGCGCAAGATGAAGATCCAGAGTCTCTGAATAGTCTGACTGGAGAGTTCGGAGGGGTAGTGTCAACAACTATATGTTTGCCCCTATCAGAAGCTTGCTCATCAAAAATTTGATCATGCATTATGGTGTCCTCACCCTGATGTGGACCCATTGCTTGAGCTTCAAGTAGCTTCTGAGTTTCGACTTCAGCAATTCTAGCAGCTCTTTCAATTAACATCTTAAGAGCCTCTTCATCAGCTCTTCTCTTAAGTTCAGCTTCAGCAGCTATCCTAGCCTGCTCAGCATCAAACACTCTTCTAATATATTCTGCTTCCTCCTCTGCTAATCTCTTAGCTGCTTCAAGAGATGTTCTTATGCTTTCATTCACAGCAGCTAGCAGTTCTAAACGTTGTCATTCTTCTTCATGATTAAAGAAAGTGAGCTTCGGAGCATGAGATCGTTCAGCAGCATCCATTATTTGAGACAGAGCATTCATTCCTCTTCCTTGAATTATGCTCTTTAGATAACCTCCCAAGAGCCTCAGAGACTGACTGAATTTATTTTCCATCTCCCTGATCTTAACATCAACATCTGCAGGGAAAATCAGAACTTCTTCCTTCATTCCTTTGAATTTCTTAAGATTAATACTAATAGCATTATCTAACAGCTCAAGGTTTGGTTCAGAATTGGGATTAAGGAAGGGCCGATTTCTGTTGAAGGGAATGGTGGGTTCAGGTCTCTTTCTTTTGAGAGGAATGATTTTGATTTTTCTAAGTTCATCGAAAGGGTTCTTAGAGGTTGTTATGATATCATCATCAACATTTATACCTGCTTTTAACAGAGCCTCAAGAATGGGTAGAGCAAAATCAACTGGTAGGTTTAATTCATCTATGGTCAAAGGTTTATAATTTGGACCAAAAATGAGAGGTGAAGATGGGAGTGAATTATTGTCAAAGGTTTCAGTGTGTGCTGGTGATGTAGGAATGTGATGCTCTTGATCGTTAGAGGGAATGTCATCTCATTGTTCTGAGCGTGGATTTTGTAATTCAGAAGTGTTTTGAGGAATGTAAGGTTCAAATTGTGATTTTTCATCATTTTGAGGGGGTGGTTGATTGTCAGGTTCAGAAGTGACGGTTGTGTTTGGATTTTCTTGTTAAGGAGAAGCAAAGTTCAAAGGTGGTGTTTGAACAATGATTATGGGTGGTTCTTGAAATGTTTCAGTGGTAGCATTCACAAATTTGTTTATGGGGTGATTTGGAGAGTTTAGGTTTGAGGTGGTAAAGGCATCACCTGAAAGATGTGGTGTGAGATGGTCTAAGAAGGAATCATCTTCAGAGACAGATTCTTTGGGAGGTGGAGTTCTGGTTTTCTGTTTGGGCTTTGGTTTTGGTGCTCTCTTGATGATTTCAGAGATGGTTCCACTACTAGAGTCAGTGAGTATGCCTTCAGATGATGATGATGATGATGAGTCAGATGATATTGGGGTAGGTATAATCATTCTGATAGGTTTGGTGAAGTCTATTGAAGTGCTAGGAGGAGGTTGGTTTTGAGTTTGAGCTTCAGAATTGCTACTAGTATTAGGCTCAGAAACATTACTGACTACGGTCTGGCAAGTGTACCAGTCTGTCGTCGAGTAATAATTCACACTCTAGGTTTCTAGAATGAGTTCGTATCCACAGGGATCGTGCCGCAGCTTTACTAGCGTTATTTAAGCTTGTGATAGTTTGCATTCGCTTTGGTTTTTGGAAAAAGGTTTTATAAAAATAGCGTAATGCTTTGCAGAAATATAAATGCGGAATGTATAAATATAGATTCAAGAAATATAGAGGCTAGGTATGGTGGTTGGAATCCCTCCCTTCTTCATATTTGGCATGACCGGTATATAACATAGTTACTTAGATTATGTTCGGCGGTGAATTATCCTTGTTGTAGTAATACCTTACTATTACACTATGTCTATTAAAGTTTCCCTACATTAACAACTAAGGTACCTACGAGAGCCTAACCTCGATGTGTCACATACCTTAATTACTAAGTGAGTTGTTTATAAACATGCATTATAACCTTCACCAATTAACCTCTAGGTCCTAGTATCGGGCTGTTCATCTTCTAAGTGCTCAGATCACACCTAGTGCATGATTCCTCCTCTAACCGCTCAGTTCACGACTAGTTCAGGATGTTACCGTCTCTATACACCTAGCATTATTTACTACGAGTTCCGGACTAATACCAAGTCAAAACCTGATATCAATTCTAAGGGCGCTCCCGCTTATCCGGCCAGATTACGAGAATACGTTATTAAAGTGCACGAAAGCAAATAACAAACATAATTACTAAATATCATTTATTATAACTTAGACTCAATCACAGACTCCAAATATTCATAGGGGAGTTCATCTTCTCCACCACAACCTAAGGCATAAATTATAAAGACTACATATTTAAATTACAAGAAATTATAACCTAAATACAAAAGCCTAAAGAAATCATACCTTGCTGAGTTAATTTTCCCGTAAGGGGAGAAAACTATGCCCAATAGAGCTCCTCTGAACCTCTCCTTATAGTAGAGAGTGTTCTACTATTTCTGAATGAATAAAACAATGAATGGGAGGCTCTATTTATAGTTTTCGTAATGGGCCTCAGCAAGGCATCGCAGCACGATATGGCCATCGTATTGTGATGTGAAGATTTATTTCAGAATTATAACTGATCCTGGGCATTTCATCAGCTTGGGCGTCAAGTAACATCATCGTACTGCGTTGTAGGGCATTGTACTGCGATGGAAGATTTTCTCAAGATTTATTTCTTCTGATTGCTTGGCGCGCAAGGAGCTTTCATCGTGGCACGATAGCACACATCGTGCTGCGATGGAATGCTGTATTTCTTCACTTTTTGGGCTTTTTCTTGTCTTTTTGCATCTTGGACTCTGTCTTGATGCTTTTTCTTGCTTTTGTAGGTTTTCCTTCGTATTTGGGCCTGTCTTGGTCATTTTACTACTAATAATAATACTAAAAATGACGTAGAAATTCCTGTCATCAATTACCTTTTGAAGTGTCAGCAGCCTTCCTTGGAGGTCTTTTAGCCATAATCTTTGTCCTCTTAGCAGGTCTAGCAGGCATAGTCTTTTCTCCTTCTTCAGAAGGTGGAGGTCTTTCATTTCTCTTCTTAGATCTCCTTTCCTTCTTAGCAGCACCTACCCTCTCAGGTGCTGTAACCTCAGCTCTGACCTCTTGATCTTTAGATACTTCAATAGTTTCTTCAGCAGCTGTTGAATTCTTAGCATTATCCACCGTCTTGTAGCGGGCTGGAAAATCAATTCCATGTTTCATACAATGAAGTCGCCATCGACGTTTATTTATCCCGTGGGGGGAAAGGAAAATATCGCTAAAACCTTGGTTTAGGTTCGGGAGTTGGTTATGCGAGAGGAAGGTGTTAGCACCCCTCGCATCCATCGTACTCGATGGGAACCGTTTAGGTGGTTTGGGGTTTGTTCGCGCAGGTTTATCAAATTAATCTGTCACTTGGCTAATCTCTACTTCGTTTCCAAATAAATTTAAAAAAAAAGGGTTTTTATTAGTTGAGTTTGACGGTTGTAGGAGCCCGCTCCTACGTATTCCCCGGTGCAATGGGAAACTCAAAACTCACGTAGTTCTGGTAAAAAATGTTTGTGTGGTTGGTTAATTTTAGTGGATAACGCTTATTTCGTATTCCGCTGACACAACGACGCTTGTATGCTCCACTTGGAGGCTTAAGCTGTGTATGTGTCAGAGGAATAGATAAAACGTGTATCCATTATTAAAAGGAAAGTCTGATTAACGGATGTGACTTAACTCGCATTCCGCTGATACAACGACGCTTGTATGCTCCACTTGGAGGCTTAAGCTGTGTATGTGTCAGAGGAATGGATAAAGCGTATATCCATTGTTTTCTTGAAAAGAAGTTTAAGTGTGTAGGGTTAAGTTTTAACGCTTGTTTTTGGAATGAGAGCAGCTTGAGTGACTAGTCAACTGTCCGGTCACCAAGACTGTCCGGGGAAGAACGAAGCAACTGCCAGGTTCTCCCTTTTTCATTCATTATTGTGAAATCCTTTGATTAAGTTTGTTCAGAAATAATGTTTGAAAGAAATACGGGGGTTGGTTTATTTTAAAGCTTATTTAAGAATGAGAGCAGCTTGAGTGACTAGTCAACTGTCCGGTCACCAAGACAACTCAGAGAAGAAAGAAGCAACTGCCAGATTCTCTCCTTTTCATTCTTTAGTTCTTATGAAAAGCCTTTGATTAATTTTATTAAGAAATAATGTCCGAAAGAAAGACGATTGTTAGTTTATTTTAGAATTCATTTTAGAATGAGAGCAGCTTGAGTGACTAGTCAACTGTCCGGTCACCAAGACAACTCGGGGAAGAACGAGGCAACTGCCAGGTTCTCCCTTTTTCATCCATTAGTTATTGCAAAAAGTTTGATTAATTTATTATGAAAAGCAAAGTCCAAAAGAATAGATCAAGAGAACCAGAGCAGACACAATAGCAAAACAGATAATAATAATAAAGTAAATCATGAAATATGCAAAACACAAATGCAAATGTGTAGATTGAAATGATACAAATGATTAATGCAAATATGCAATGCTAAATAAACATGTATGAAGCAATAAATTAAATATGGTACGAAAATTAAATTGCGAGCAATTAAATTAATATATGTGAGTATGAGATAAATAAACAAACATAAGCAAACATGATTGACCTAAGCTAATTAGGGGTAGACAAAAATATGTGCAAGAGAAGGTGACCCAAAGGTACTTAAAGAAGTAATTTGGATTACTTAAGCACTTATTAAAATAAGCTAAAAAGCAACTTAAGCTAAAATGACTTATGAAAATAAGTTGGAAAAGCAAAATAACATTCATATATAAAAGCCACTGCATTTGAAATAATGTTGTGCAAAAATTTGGGTCAAATAAGCTAAAAAGCTCTTTGAAAACCCAAATAAGCACTTATTCACAAAACGATTTAATTCAAAAATCACTTATGAAAATAAGTTGAAAAAGTTTGAAAAAAATTGTATACAGTGACTACTGTATATGAATTAATTTTGTGCAAAACTTTGGATCAAATAAGCTAAAGAGCTTAATGAAATCTCAAATAAGCACTTATGAACAAAATCACTTAATTCAAAAATCACTTATGAAAATAAGTTGAAAAAGTTTGGAAAGTAGTCAAACATGACTTACAAGATTTTAGCATAACTATGTGGACAAAAACTTAATTAAGCTAAAGTCCACAAAAGTGCTTTTGCGAATAAGCTAGAAAAATAGTAAAAATCAAAATAAGGGGGCTGTAGATTATAGAGACGTAGCAAAACAGGGGGTGTACATAGCAACTCTGGGCCAGAAAGCCCAGCCCATGTCCAGAGTCAAACAAAAAAACCAAGGTCAGCCAAAAAATTATCTAGTGCGGTACGCAAACGAGGAACACGGTAAGAATTTGAAACCTGGGTGGACAGATGCATCCAACGCGTGTGATTTAAAAATCACGATATAATCTGGACCGTCCATTCACGCGCGCGAGAACCAACGGCTGATGTGCGACCTGGAGAAAGAATCATGATCTTCATCTTCTCCGGCGGACCCAGGGTCTCCGACACGGTGGTCCGGTCGCCGGAGAAACCAAACAACATCGATTCAGGCAAGGGAGTAGTCCATCTTGCTCGAAATTTCGCAAGGATCACGAATCCGTGCTTAGTTTCTTGAAACAAGACCTGCAAAATGAAACACGAACCAAAAACCAAACGAACATAAAAATGGAAAATCACGATTTGGCAAAAATTGGCTGAAACTAATTTAGGATTATGCTTCTATGGTCCTGTACGAACATGAGGGAGTTGAAATCATGTCAAATGGTGCTCTGAATCTCTCTATCGATTACCCATGGTTTCAAGCTTTTTTGAGGTTCGGTTATGGTATTTTTGAACGGTTTAGATTGCGATTTGGCACTGGTATAGGCTACTGGAAGTGTTTGGAAACTTATTTGATGAAGAAATTGAAGTTTGAAGGTGCTTTAATGGATTTTGGATTTTTTGAGAAAAATGGAAAAATGGAATTGTTCTAAGGTGGGTGTAGCAGCCGTTTTCTGAGGTTCTTGGCTCTCTCTAGGGCACTGAAATTGAGGTGTTATATATAGGGAAGGATTAGGTCAAGTGGCATTGTGGTTTGTGAGAATTAGGGAGGGCAAAATGGAAATTGTTTCATGGGATCTTTTTGTACTATTTTTTTTATTCTCTTTTGTTCAAAAAATTGGTGGTGAGTGGGCTAAGGATAGAAGGTTCTAGGTTTATGGTGAGGTGTAATGGGGATGAGAAATTTTGCTACCTTTCCTTGATTTTTTTTATCATTTTTGAATTAAAACAAAATAACAATAATACATGATATAATAAAAAAATATGGAATAAAAATATGCATGATGTAATATGATTATGTGAAATATTTACACATTAAAAATAGGAAGAAAAAGAATTGAGAAATTGATTTTTAAAAGGTTTCTTGTAATACAAGTAACTAATTAAAAATAAATGATAAATAAGAAATAAAAATAATGCAAGGGCAAAATGGTAAAAATTTGTCACTTATGACCATGCCATGCAAAATCATGCAAGAAAAATAATTCCATGTATTTTTTATGTCAACATTGATTTTCTAATCAAAAAGGGGTTTTGTTGACTTTTTTCTAAAAAATGCAAAAGTGAAAAATATCATGGGGCAAAATTAGGGTATGACACGTCTCATCAATGTTATCCTGCTCAGTGTCTTCACCGTGCTCTTCATTTGCATTCTCAGCATCTTCCTCAACCATAGCTTGCTCAAATACTATTGGCTTCTTCCTTGATCTTGTGATATCCTTGGGACCATTGAAGATATCCCAATCTGATACATTAACTACCATACTTCTATCCACATATTCTCCACTGTCTTCTCTAACCATTTCCAAAAAAATTTCAATGATTTCATCATTGTCATGTTCTGAGATGGTTGGAAATCCATCACACCAGAAGTACTTCTCCCAGACCTTCTTGAGAGGATGTTCTAGCTTCTTTAAATCTTCTTTCTTAACCAGCTGCATATTCACTAAGATGGTTGCATCAAACTTTGCAGTGCAGAAGACTCTTAGCTTTTCCTTGGTCCTCAGAATCTCTATCAGTTTTGTTTGTCGAAATATCTCTGAGATCAACCTTGGATGATGAATTGTTGTTGTTGTCATTGATGGCCTAGCAGAGATGCTCAAACAACAGACCAGCCAGATTAATCTTAACTCTTCTATGCATAAACCATATGAAATGCCTGTGAGGCCAAGAGATTGTATCTTTTCCTCCTTCTCTTGTAATGATAGAAGCAAGAAAAACTTTGAAGGCAAAGTTAAATTCTTTCTTCATGAACTTAGCCTTTCCAAGTTCAGCATCTCTTGTTCTAGTAGGGTAGAGATCTTCTTTGATAGAGTCAGCATATTTACTTTTTACCTTGTACAGATTAACGTTTTCACCCTCATTATCCAAACCTAGGACCTTTGCCACATGCTCTTGAGTGATCAATACATTGATACCCAGAAGGTTAGCCCTAATTTCTTTTCCTTTGAAGGGTCTTAACCCCAATTGAACTCTTGTCTTTCCTTTAAGACTCTTATCCTTTGCAACCATTTTTCTAACTTCCTCTTCAGCATTGAACTCATCAAACACAGTTGCCTTGTTCCAAAAATTTTTGACGATGTCGTACTATACAAACCCATTTAACATATCAAAATAATTACCCCATTGTTGATCATAGAATAGCTTCTGAATATCAATATCATTTAACTTCAGACTTTCGAAATCTACAAATTTTTCAGTGAGAAATTCCACAGCCTCTCTACCACAGTCATTTGAATTTGGGGGTTCTTCGAGTGAGGCTTGGGAGTTTAAGTCAATTACAGGAGGTAACTCAGGGTCGAAAGGTCGTTGAACAATGTTGCGAGACGGTTGAGCAGTCATTGTTGCAGAATTTTTGAAAATGTTGAGAGAATTTTGGATTCTGAGTTTTAGGGTTCGTGTAGGTAGTGATTTGTGTAAAAAATTGTGCTATGTGAGTGAAGTGACTATATATAACAAGTAACACATATACACATAGAAAACAAACTAAAGGAGGGAGCGCGAACAGTTTAAAATTAAATTTAAATTGTATATAACTGTAAATTCATCATTAACTGTTCTCCATCCAATCATAAACTAGACACGTGCACGAGAGAAGATAACAAACTGACACGCGTAAGGACAACTGTTTTACACTTACTAGTACAAAGCGTTTCACTTTCGCTTAATTCAGTGCCTGACTCATTAGTATCTTACACCTCATCAGAACCTGTTATTCTTCATAACTTCCTTCACTTAAGAGATTCCCATTAGAGGCTCTGAGCGTTAGAGACTCTGAAGAAGTTTCAGACCCTGATTCTATTTTACATCTCAGAGCTAGTTTTCTTCAGAGATAAAATGCATGTTCAAATTCTTTTTAATAAAATCAAATCGTTCAATAGCTAAAGGTTTAGTAAATATATCATCCCATTGATGGTCAGTGTCAATGAATTGAATATTTATTGTACCTTTTTGAACATGATCTCTTATAAAATGATGCTTAATTTCAATATGCTTAGCTCTGGAATGTAAAATTGGATTCTTAGATAAATGAATGGCAGCAGTATTATCACAATAGAGTGGAATACTACTCTCAGTTATGTTATAATCTTCTAACTGATATTTCATCCAGAGAAGTTGTGTGCAACATTTAGCAGCTGAGATGTATTCTGCTTCTGCTGTAGACAAAGCAATAGTTGTTTGTCTCTTGCTGGCCCAAGATATGAGATTCTCACCAATAAATTGGCAATTTCCACTAGTGGATTTTCTCTCAATCTTGTCTCCAGCATAGTCAGCATCACAGAATCCAACTAGCTTACTATCTAGGGATTTTTTATAAAGAAGTCCTAGATTAGTTGTTCCTTTCAAATATCTAAAGATCCTCTTAACTGCAGTTAGATGAGGTTCTCTAGGATCTGATTGAAATCTTGCACATAGACATACACTGTATAAAATGTCAGGTCTAGAAGCTGTTAGATAGAGTAAAGAACCAATCATACCTCTATATAGCTTCTGATCCACTTTGCTACCAATTTCTTCCTTGCTTAAGCTGCTTGTAGGATGCATGGGTGTTGACATTATCTTACAGTCTTCAAGATTAAATTTCTTCAGAAGCTCTTTTGTATACTTGCTTTGATGAATGTAAGTTCCATCTTTTCCTTGGTTGATTTGGATTCCAAGAAAGAATTTAAGCTCACCCATCATACTCATTTCAAATTCATCCTGAATAAGCTTGGAGAAATTTTTGCATAGAGAAGCATTAGTTGAACCAAAAATTATATCATCCACATATATTTGAATAATTAAGATGTCTTTCTTAGTTGTCTTTCTGAATAGTGTATTGTCAATTTGACCTTTTTGAAAACCATTTTCTAAAAGGAAATTACTTAGTCTTTCATACCAAGCTCTTGGAGCTTGTTTGAGACCATAGAGTGATTTCTTAAGTTTAAAAACATGTTCAGGATTTTTTAAGTCCTCAAAACCTGGAGGTTGTTTGACATACACTTCTTCAGAAATAACACCATTTAAAAAAGCACTCTTAACATCCATTTGATATAAGGTTATTCCATAATTCACAGCATACGATAGCAATAACCTGATTGCTTCCAGTCTTGCTACTGGAGCAAAAGTTTCAGTGAAGTCAATGCCTTCTTGCTGACTATAGCCTTGTGCTACAAGTCTGGCTTTGTTTCTCACTACTTCACCTTGTTCATTGAGTTTATTTCTGAATACCCACTTGGTTCCAATAATGTTCTTATGTATTGGTCTTGGCACTAGATCCCACACATCATTTCTTTGGAATTGGTTGAGCTCATCTTGCATTGCTACAATCCATCCATCATCGGTTAAGGCTTCATCAACATTCTTAGGTTCAATCATAGATATAAGTCCTAATAATGAATCACTTTGTTGATAAGCTGATCTGGTTTTTCTTGGACTTTCTTTGTTTCCAAGTATGAGATCCTCTGGATGTGATGATTTATATTTGAATTTCCTTTTTGGAGCTTCAGCATTTTCTTGCATTTCATCTTCTGAGATATCATCATGTTCTTCAGATGCTTCTATGGGAGATGCTTCTTCAGAGATTACTTCCATTTCAGCTTCTGAAGTTTCATTAGCTTCTGATGTTTTCTCAGCTTCTGGATAGTTGTATTGATATGGAACTCCTGCATAACTATTCTCTTGCTCTCACATTTTATTGTCAGGCTCTTTGTCATCAAATCTTACATGTATAGATTCCTCCACTGTGTTAGTTTCAGAATTATACACTCTGTATGCCTTTGAGCGTTCAGAGTAACCTATAAAGATTCCCTTACAAGCTTTGGCATCAAATTTCTTTTTATAGACCTTATTGTTTAAGATGTAACAAGTACATCCAAACTGATGAAAGTAAGAGATGTTAGGTTTTCTTCCTTTGAAGAGTTCATATGTTGTTTTATTCAATATAGGTCTGATGTAGATCCTATTTTGAATATAACAAGCTGTATTCACTGCTTCTGCCCAAAAATACTTAGCAAGTTTAGTCTCATGCATCATGGTTCTTGTCATCTCTTGTAAAGACCTGTTCTTTCTCTCTACAACACCATTTCTTCTTCATCTTCAAACTCAACCTCATGACCTTCTTCAGAAGCTTCGTCTTCAGATTCTATAACCTTAGCTTTCAGAGCCTTTGATGAACTCTTAGAGCTTAAGGCTATCCCTTTTATTTTCTTGGTTGACTCGTCAGTCATTAACTCCATTTCATGAGTCTTTAATGAACTAATTAGATCTTCACGAGATACTAGATCCAAATTGTAACGCCCCGTTTTTTAGAATAATTAATTATTTGGAATTTCGCTAGTTTCTAATTTAGTTCACTAGAATTTGTTTGTGTTGATGTGTTTGCGTGATTATTTAATTATTATTTATCATGATTGATGATTGATTTATGGGGTATTTAGATAAGTATGAAGAATAATAAAAATAAATAATTTATTTAGGAAGTAGGAAAATCCTATTAAATTAATTGAGCGTAGAATAGTAGAGAAATAAGATTAGAAAGAAATAATGTGAGGGGTGCAAAGTTAGTTAGCGCGTAAAAAGACGGGTGTGCTTTAGTAAAACGGTAGAAAATAAATTAATGAATATAGTTTTGAAATACACTTTGGTTTCATAATTTTGAAATATATTTTGGAGATATACTGTAGGAATATATTTTCAAAACATATTTAGAAAGATATAATTTTAATTTTATAAACAAAATAATATATTTTCGTGATAATTAATGAGATGAGGATTCTTAGGAAAATAATAATTAAAAATAAATCAGAATTTCTTTGTTGAAAAACCTATTGTCTTGAGGAGAAAGTAAACCTAATATTTTTCTATAAATAGATAAGTTTAAGAAAAAAAATAGGATTGCCACTTTTTACAAATAGAAAATAGAAATCGAAAGAATTCGCGTGGGAATCAAAGGGAAGGAGAAATTCATCGCTAATTTGGAATTCACTGCAAATCAAGGTAAGGGGGTTTAACCACTCACTCGATAACTCTGAATGTAGATAGTACTAAGAAGATAACTTTTATTTCCTCTTAAATTACTACTGCCGAGTTGTTGTTGTTATTTTCTATTGTTGAATTTTTTTTTTATGTTCATCGATCATTGACTATTGATTCCTGATGTTTTGTTACTGAGTTTGCAAGCTTGGTTCTCAAAGTATTCATATATGCGGTCCTGAGTGCTATGGTGGTGTGGTTATAATGTTTATTTGTTTTCAAGAAAGAAAACTATGATTCACGGATAGGAATTGATAAGTAAAAGACCAAATTCCCGTAAGGTCGTAAGATTCTAACTAGTTTAAAATTAGTCCTGGGAGGTCTATATGCCTGCTGGAAGTGATTTAGGATCGTGTACGTGAAGCTTGGATACGAACCGTGAGTTAAAGCCCAACTTTCGTGAGAACTCAATCCCTTTTTCCGATCGCCGATTTTAAAAACTAAGAATAGGGATCTCTCAGAAATCCAATAACGATCAAAACGGTATAAGATTCGTCGTCTCACGTTGAGAAACGAGAGAGAACCGGTCGGGTTAAGGAACTGGGTCGCGTGACCCGTTTAGCAGAAAAACGGGTGAAGATGGAGCTGGTTGGTCCAGCTGCGACGCCCAGTCGCACCTGCCGCGCGTGGGGGCGCGTGCGTGTCCTAAACGATTCCAATTTTTTTTAATTTTTTTATAGAAAAATCATAAATAATTTTCTGAGAATTTTGATACCTATTTTGTAATTTTTGGACACCTGTAGCTATTTTTAGTTAATTATCAAAGTTAAAAGGGTAATTAAAAATAGTAAAACCTCATAGAAATTTCCAGAAATTTTATATATGGTTCTTTGAATATTTAGTAACCTTCTGATGTTGGTCACTCTCCCTGGTTCATGAATTTGAATCTAATTAATAATTGTCGTCAATTAAATCGAAATAGATTTCTAGCTAATTCGTCAAATACTTTTTAAATTAAATTACTTGAGTCGGAGCTGTTTCGGGTATGGGATAGTCGTTGTTCAGAGTGGTTAATAAATTAGTTTAATTTAAAATTGAAGTTGGACCTATTAGATGTCGAATTAAATTGGTTATTAATTAAATTAGTTTTCGAATTAAATCGGTGGTTAATTAAATTGGTGGTTAATTAAATTGTTGTCGAATTAATTGGTGTTTAACTTATTTGGTGTTGACTAACGATGTTGTTATTAATTGATGTTAATGATGTTGATGCGAAGGTGTAGTTGAATTTATTCCCCTAATTATTTAATTAAAATTCGTATGTTTTGTCGGTGAATTAAATCAATTTAAATTGAATCGAGATAGGGTTGGAGGGAGATACTAACTGTTGTTTTGAGAGCTGTGAGTAATTAATTAAAACCTAATTATTTTAATTGTGCCTTGTTTGGTGTTGCCTATAGTTGTGGTGTGTCGGTGTTGTTGCGGTGTTGTAATAATTATCGAATATATGTTGTTGATTGCTTGGTGTTGTTGAATTGGTGTTTGATTGAGCTTTAGGTGTTGTCTAAGTAGGACCATGCATTCATTCATGTGTCAGTCCTCGGTGGTGATAAAATCGGTGGTGATAAATCGGTGGTGATAAATCGGTGTTGATAAATCGGTGTTGAAATGGTACCACATGCATCTAGGGAGTCTATTGGGTGTATTGCATTCTAGATGGTTGAGTTGAAGTTTAATTATTCTATTGAAATGATATGGTTGATGATTATGTTTGATTATGTGTTTCTTCGTCCCAAAGGATGATGCGCCATTTATTACTTCTTTATGTTTAGCTATTATGTTGCACTATTGAACTCAGATGTTTATGTGATGACGTTACTCACCCCTTCTGGTTTGACCCTACGACGTAAAACTCGTAGATGTTCAGGTAAATGACCAGCTTTAGCTTCGAGCTTGGAGACGGCCTAGGAGCTGTCTATTTTCTATCTTTTCAATAAAGAGTCGCTCTGAATAGGATCATGGAGGGGAACTTATTATTTAAATTTTTGCATTGATATTTTCGAGAAATTGAACTTTGTCGTTTGCTTCAGTTATTTCAATTTAAATTTTTAAGACTTATATCTGCTTCGTTTTATATCTCTATATTCCGCTGCTTATAAATTTGTTCGGTAAACGTTGAAGTTGAATAACACTCTTCTAAAGATAAAAATAAATCAATTTTTGGTAAATAAAAATAAAGGAAATTAGAGGGTGTTACACAAATCACTGGCTTCTTGAAAAGCAGTCACCTTAGGTCTCCACTTTGGGGGTAGGCTTCTGAGAATCTTTCTAACATGATCAGTAGTAGTATAACTCTTGTCCAGTACTTGAAGTCCAGAGACCAAAACTTGAAACCTAGAAAACATAGCTTCAATATCCTCTCCATCCTTAATCTTGAACAACTCATACTGATGAACTAACAAGTTTGCTTTAGCCTCTCTAACTTGTTTGTTTCCTTCATATTTAGATTTCAGAGACTCTCAAATAGACTTAGCAGTTCTTTTGTCCACAATCTTGAGATACTCATCATGCGAAATCGCATTTGTCATCATACCTTTTACATTGTGATGCTTCTTGTACTCTAGCTTCTGAGAAGGTGTGAAAGATTTTCTATGTAGATGGCTAACCACTCCTTCTTTATCCATGTTGTCAAAGACAACGCCTTCTTCTACCAAATCCCACAAATCAACATCTATACCTATGATATAACTATACATCTTTGTTTTCCAGAATGGGTAAGAAGTAGGATTTCCATTAAAGAATGGAATTCTGTCAAAAGACTTCCTATCGTTTGAGTTTGTGTCATAATCAAAAGGAATCTCACTACCTTTCTTTCCTCCATCATTTCCAGCAGCGTCAGTCATGTTTTTCCTTTGGATCTTTTGCTGTTTCACTGTAAGGTGAGTTAGGCAACAAACCAGACTCTGATACCAATTGAAGGTGGAAAAACACAAGAAGGGGGGGTTGAATTGTGTTTTTAAAAGTTAAAACTTTTTCTCAGATAAAAACTAAGTTTGCAGCGGATTAAACACAAAACAATAAAGAGTCAGAGGGAGAGAAAGAAAGACACAGAATTTATACTGGGTCCTCTCACAAATCGAGAGTACGTCTAGTCCCCTTGCACTTCCAAGGGCTTCTAACTAAAATCTCACAAGATTACAAGGTGCTCAAGCACAATAGCAAGAGACTTCTCTAATGCTGAAGTTACAACTAACAAGAGACTTCTCAAATGCTCAAGTTACAACTAACAAGAGACTTCTCAAATGCTCAAGTTACAACTAACAAGAGACTTCTCAAACAAACTTGATATAAGAATGAATGTTAATGAACACTTGATATACTATCAGAGGTGTTTACAAAATACAACACAGATTTGCCTTAAGACTAAGAATGACAGATATAAGCTGTAATGTCAGAATATTTCAGAGTCCTAAACGCAGTAATAGAACAGTAGTCATTTCTTCCATTGGAGTCTTCTATTTATACTTGAATGGAATGGTAATGACCGTTGCAGAGAGATAAGGTGCCAGCTGGATTTTGCTCGTACAATTTGATAGCTGTATATTGCCTTCTTTGGTAAAGAAATCCAATTCCATTACCTTGCAATTTGAAATATCACTCAACCATTTTGAGTAATAATAGTACGATTGTACAATCCTCAAATGCGCTCCACTTATGGATAAGGTTAACGTTATACCAACGAATATTCTTTCCTGTGGATGTGACAGAGTCCTTAAGTAGACTATTCTTCAATCATTGATTCTGATTCTGTCAGTTCTTGAGTGACGTAAATTCCTTTTGCTTCAGAGTCTGTTGTCGTAGCTTCTTAAGGTCTTCAGCTTCTGAGCTTCTCAGAGTCTGGCTTTTGTCCTCAGAGCCACTAACTTCAGAACTTGAATTTTAAGCTTCTGATGATCAGCGATACGCTTTCAGAGCGTCTTAGCTTGGCTTCTCTGCTTTTGTTCGTAGTGCTTCTGAATGAATTTTAACTTATAATTCTGCACACTAGAACAATCATTAGTAATACCAATTGTAATTTTAATACTTTGTTATCATCAAAACCAATTAAAAACTTAGAGATTTATGTCAGACCCACTTTGTTCCAATAGACACTTCATAGCTGATTGCCGTGAACTCAACACCAAGGGTAAAGGAAAGAAAAGCACAATAAAAAATAAGGCTAAGAAGAGTCTGATGGCTACATGGGAAGATATCAATGAACTATCTGATGATGAAGAAGCTGAAGAAGCAAATCTGGCACTCATGGCCACATGACCATCAGATAATGAAAGTGACTCAGAATCAGACACTGATGATATTGAAGAGGTAATTTCTCAAATGTCTAGTACTCAAGTCACTAAAGCTTTGAAAGATGTTATGATGAAATACATGGAAAAATCAAATGAGCTAGATCTTTTCAAACAAAAATTTAACTTGCTCAATGAAAAAGTCAACCATATTCAAGCAGATTATCAAAAATCTCTTAAAACTATTAAAGTGCTTGAATCTGGTTGTCGATCATGTCACAAACCCTATGATGTGCTCTTCAAGAGTTTGTTCATCATAACATTGACAAAACTAAGATATCTTCTATGATTTATGGTGGAAGTAATTATTATAAGAGACAAGGACTTGGTTCCCTTACATCTTCTGATAAAGGGAACACAAGCAAATCTGTCTGCTTAAGCAAACCACCTTCTGGACTTTATTCTAATCTTACTAAAGGTAGTTCAGAACCTCTGACTGTGTCTGATACTCTAGTGACCTCTGAACCGCGAGATAAGGTACCAGAAGATCACACATCTTCTGATCTTCAGTCTTCTAAAACTAAGGTTCCACTCACTTCAGTATCCATGTCTACTCAAGTTAAAGCTATCAGAGTACCAACATAAAAGAGGAGAATAAAGTCTCAGGAGGAGAATCTAAGAGACAACATAAGCCTAAACCTTTTCCTAAAGGCTCAGTTGACTCTAGATCTTCTGAACAACCTAAGAAGAAGAATAAATTTCATAAAACTAACCAAAATGGACCCATTGTAGGAACAAAAGAGGTTCTGACATGACCCAATTAAGTTTTGATGATAACAATAGTATTAATATACAATAGGGTACACTGATTATTTACTCTAAGTGTGCAGATATATAAGCTAAAAATTTTATATACACTATGAAGCTCTGAAATGGCAAGCAAATTCTGACCAGAAGATTCTCTTCAGATGATGCAAGTTAAAATCGCGTCAGAATCTATATATCAGAAGCTACATATCAGAAGCTGTGTTTGAAGACACCAGATTCTGATAAGAGCAATGAGAGCCGTTTTGTCAGAAGAACATTCTCTGCTACAATGATTGGAATTCATCATCTTCTGACAATTCAAAATTGGAGAATCAACCTTATCCTCAGCGACAATGATGTTAGTACTATTGTAAGAACTTATTACCCGATTTGGTCGAAACGTTCTCCCCAAGATTGATCGTATACAATCGTTGCTTGATATGGTTAAGGGACTGTACTATCTCCAGCTGGCGAAATCTCACCGCAACGGATTCAATTCAAATACGCTCCACCCTCTACTATAAATAGGAGCTGAATTGACGTTTTTGTGCATCACATTATTTAACAATTTTGAAACGAGCTGTTACTCTGTCAAAATCATCCTAAGCACAAAAACAACTTGAATACAACTTGAACTCATTTGAACATCAGAGACTCAAGATACAACTTCTGATCATTACAGTAGTTGAGCCTTAGTTTTCTTTTGTTAGAATTCTAAGTTAAGTCTTGTTTTAAGAGTTGTAGTTATTTTCATTGAACATTGATTTTTGTATCAGTGTTCATATACTCTGTTTTCTTTTATAAGTTGTTTGAAGTCTCTTGCGTGTGTGCTTGAAAATGGAAGTCTCTTGTAAGAATTACTTGAGCATAGGAAGTCTCTTGCCTGTGTGCTTGAGCAAGTGTAATCTTTTGTGATTATAGTGAACTCCCTTGGAAGTGTAAGGGGACTGGAGTACTCTCGATTTGTGAGGGGAACCAGCATAAATCTATGTCTCTCTCTTTCTCTCTTGCTCTTACCTTTGTGTGTGTGAATTGTGTTATCTTTTATCCGCTGCAGAATCTGATAAGTTGTCTAACTTAGAAGAACTTTTAAAAACTACCAAAACACAATTCAACCCCCCCGCTTCTTGTGTTTTTCACACCTTCAATTGGCATCAAGAGTCAGGTTCTGTTTTTATGACTTAACAGTGGACAGTCTTTTGTTGAAAAACACAATGACTGATGCTGCTGCGGGTGCGAATATGAAAGCAGTTCCTCATGACTATGATGTTGAAGATAAGTCAAACAACAAAGCACCAAAGTTCAATGGAGATAGTTCTATGTTTTCCTGGTGGAAAGATAGAATATATAGTCATCTTATTGGTATAGATGATGAGCTTTGGGACTTAGTTGAAGAAGGGGTATCTTTCTAAGGCCTAGATGAAAGAGGAAAGTTATCTGTTGAATCAAGAAAGAAGTTCACTACCACAAAGAAGAAGGCTTACAAGAAACATCACAAAGTCAAGGATATTCTCATTGGGTGTATATCTCATGATGAATATCTCAAGATTAGAAACAAGTCCACTGCTAAGAGTATATATGACTCCTTGTGTTCCACTAATGAAGGGAACAAACAGGTGCAAGAAGCAAAGGCTACTCTGTTGATCCAACAGTATGAACTCTTTAGAATGAAGGATGACGAGAACATTGAATCTAGGTATTCTTGATTCAAAATTCTAGTGGCTGGTCTCCAAGTTCTGAAGAGAAGTTATACAATTTCTGATCATGTAAGGAAGATTCTGAGAAGCTTACCTTCAAGGTGGAGGCCTAAGGTAACAGCTATTCAGGAAGCTAAAGATTTGGACACTCTTGGCTTGGAAGAATTGATAAGTTCTCTCATGAGTCATGAGATTGAACTATCTTCTGATGAGCCTCAGAAGAAACTAAAGTCAGTGGCTCTGCCATCTACTTCAGTTTCGTCTAAGGCTCTGAAAGCTAAGGTTGTAGAATCTGATGCAGAGGAATCTTCTGTAGATGATCAAGAAGATGGATCAGATGATGATGTCTTTGCACTCTTGTCCAATAAATTCCAAAAGTGGTCAAAGAGAGGCAAAAACTACTCAAGCAAAGCATTTGGTTCAAGAAATCATGTCAGCAAAGAGAAAAAGGATGACACAAAGAATTGTTTCAATTGTCACAAGCCTGGACATTTCATACCTGATTGTCCTGAACTTAACTCCAAGGGTAAAGGAAGGAAAAGCACAATAAAAAATAAAGCTAAGAAAAGTCTGATGGCTACATGGGAAGATATCAATGAATTATCTGATGATGAAGACTCTGAGGAGGCAAATCTGGCACTCATGGCCACTGGCGCATCAGATAATGAAAGTGACTCAGAGTCAGACACTGATGATATTGAAGAGGTAATTTCTCAAATGTCTAGCACTCAAGTTACTAAAGCTTTGAAAGATGTGATGATGAAGTACATGGAAAAATCAAATGAGCTAGATCTTGTTAAACAAAAATTTAAACTGCTCAATGATAAAGTCAACCACATTCAAGCAGATTATCAAAAATCTCTTAAAACTATTAAAGTGCTTGAATTTGGTTGTCGATCATGTCACAAACCCTATGATGAGTATGAAATTGCTCTTCAAGAGTTTGTTCATCATAACATTGACAAAACTAAGATATCTTCTATGATTCATGGTGGAAGCAATTACTATAAAAGATAAGGACTTGGTTCCCTTACATCTTCTGATAAAGGAAAATCAAGTAACTCTGTCTGTTTAAGCAAACCACCTTCTGGACTTTATTCTAATCTTACTAAAGGTAGTTCAGAACCTCTGACTGTGTCTGATACTCTGGTGACCTTGGAACCACAAAATAACTCATCTTCTGAACCTAAGTCTTCTAAAACCCAGGTTCCCCTCACTTCAGTATCTATGTCTACTCAATTTAAAGCTATCAGAGTACCAAAACCTGTTAATAAGCGGGGCACCAGTACTTCTAAAGCAAACTTGGTAACTGGTTCTCTGACACACTCAAGAGGAGTATCTCAGAGACAACATAAGCCTAAATCATTTTCTAAAGGCTCAGTTGACTCTAGATCTTCTGAATACCCCAAGAAGAAGAATAAAATCCATAAGACTAACCAAAATGGACCCATCAGAATATGGGTACCAAAATCTGAAATAATGTACACTGCAGGTATGCACCCAAAGAAGAAATGAAAGCTCATGGTATCTAGACAGTGGTTGCTCACGTCACATGACAGGAGACAAGCTCTTATTCCCCACCCTGAATCAGCAAGAGGGTGGAACAGTAGGGTTTGGTGGCAACCAGAAAGGAAAGATCATTGGTATAGGTACAGTTGGTAATTCTTCTTTGTCAATTTCTGATGTTTGGTTAGTAGATGGACTACATCATAACTTACTTAGCATATGTCAATTGTGTGATAGTAATTATGATGTCATGTTTAATAAGGATTCATGTACTGTAATTAGAAACTCTGACCAATCCATTGTTTTCAAAGGTAATAGAAAAGGTAATGTGTATAAAGTCAATTTTTCTGATTTAAAGGAACAACAAGTGCTTTGTCTCTTGACACTGAGTGATGAAAAATGGGTCTGGCATAAAAGATTGGGTAATGCTAACTGGAGATTAATCTCTAAGCTTAGTAAAGACAATCTTGTCAGAGGCCTTCCAAAAATTAAATATCACTCAGACTCACTTTGTGGTTCCTGTCAGAAAGGGAAAATTGTCAAAAGCTCTTTTAAGACCAAAAACATTGTCTCTACCTCTAGACCTTTAGAACTCTTACATATTGATCTTTTTGGACCAGTTAGCACTGCTTCGATCAATGGTAAGAAGTATGGATTAATTATAGTTGATGATTATAGTAGATGGACTTGGGTTAAATTTCTGAGAACTAAAGATGACACATATGAAGTGTTTAGCATCTTCTGTACCCAAATTCAAAATGAAAAAGGCTTCAAGATTTTGAAAGTAAGAAGTGATCATGGTGGTGAATTTGAAAATGAACTTTTTGAAAAAAATTGTGAAGAACATGGAATTCTCTTCTCCTAGAACTCCACAACAAAATGGAGTTGTAGAAAGAAAGAATAGATCTTTGCAAGAAATGGCACGCACCATGATGCATGAAAATAATTTAGCAAAATTCTTTTGGGCAGAAGCTGTTAACACTGCTTGTTATATTCAAAATAGAATCTATATAAGACCTATCTTGAACAAAACAACATATGAACTCTTTAGAGGAAGGAAACCCAATATTTCTTATTTTCATCAATTTGGTTGTACTTGTTACCTTCTAAATAATAAAGTTCATCTTAAAAATTTTGACTCAAAAGCCTGTAAGGGTATCTTCATTGGATACTCTGAACGCTCTAAGTCATACAGGGTGTATAATTCTGAAACTAAGACAGTGGAAGAATCTATGCACGTAAAGTTTGATGATAAAGAGCCTGATGATAAAAAGTCAGAGCCTCTTAAAGACATTTCAGGATCTGATGATTCAGAAGATGAAGCTCCAGAATATGATGACTACTCAGAACCTGTAGTAGACTCTGGCTCACATGAGGCTACACCTTCTGATGCTCCTCAAGAACATCAAACTGATGATGATAACACTGAAGCAGCTAATATTCCAAGAAACACCTTTAAATACAAATCTTCACATCCTGAAGAGCTCATCCTTGGAAACAAGAATAGTCCAAGAAAAACAAGATCAAACTTCAGAGATGAAGAATCACTATTTGGACTAGTTTCTTTAATAGAACCAAAGACAACAAATGAAGCCCTCTCAGATGATGCTTGGATCGTTGCTATGGAAGAAGAGTTAAATCAATTCAAGAGAAATGATGTATAGGATCTGGTACCCAAACCCAAGCATAAGAACATTATTGGAACAAAATGGGTATACAGAAACAAGCTGATTGAGCAAGGTGAAGTAACCAGAAATAAAGCAAGACTTGTTGCACAAGGATATAGTCAACAAGAAGGAATTGACTTTACTGAGACATATGCTCCAGTAGCTAGACTGGAAGCAATCCGGTTACTCTTATCTCATGCAGTTAATAATGGTATCACTCTCTATCAAATGCATGTAAAAAGTGTATTTCTTAATGGTGTAATTTCTGAAGAAGTATATGTCAAACAACCTCCTGGATTTGAAGATTTAACAAATCCAGACCATGTGTTCAAACTCAAGACATCACTCTATGGACTCAAACAAGCTCCCAGAGCTTGGTACGAGAGACTGAGTACTTTCTTAGTAAACAATGGTTTTGAAAAAAGTCAAGTTGATAATACATTATTCAGAAAAACTCTAACGAAAGACATTTTGATCATTCAAATCTATGTTGATGATATCATTTTTGGATCAACTAATGCCACTTGAGATGAGCATGATGGGAGAATTAAAGTTCTTTCTTGGTATTCAAATAAATCAAACAAAGAAAGGAACATTCATTCATCAATCAAAATATATAAAAGATCTTCTGAAGAAATTCAATTTGGAAGATTGCAAGCCCATGAACACTCCAATGCATCCTACATCAAGCTTAAGCAAAGAAGAATCTGAAGGCAAAGTTGATCAGAAGCTCTATCGAGGTATGATTGGATCTCTTCTTTACCTAACTGCCTCAAGACCTAATATTTTATTCAGTGTATGCTTGTGTGCAAGATTTCAATAAGATCCTAGAGAATCTCATTTCACTGCTGTGAAGAGAATCCTTAGGTATTTAAAAGCTACTTGTAACATTGGATTACTGTATCAGAAATCCAATGACTACAAACTGATTGGATTCTGTGATGCTGACTATGCTGGTGATAAAATTGAAAGAAAATCCACCAGTGGCAATTGTCAGTTCATTGGTGAGAATTTAATTTCATGGGCAAGTAAAAGGCAAACCACCATTGCTATGTCTACAGCAGAAGCAGAATACATATCAGCAGCAAAATGTTGTACACAACTACTTTGGATGAAATATCAATTAGAAGATTATCAAATAAGCAGTAACAATATTCCTTTATATTGTGATAACACTGCAGCCATTCATCTTTCCAAAAATCCTATTTTACATTCAAGAGCTAAGCATATTGAGATTAAACATCATTTCATAAGAGACTATGTTCAAAAGGGAGTAATTGATCTCAAGTTCATTGAAACATAAAAACAATGGGCTGATATCTTTACAAAACCCTTAGTTGTTGAACGTTTTGATTTTATAAAAAAGAATTTGAATATGATGGAAATCCCTGAATAGCTAAGACTCTGATGTAAAATTTGTTTTTATTAGAATCTAATAGTTATCAGATGTTGAAATCATCAGAACCTTCTGTATCAGAAGTTGTGACGAGAACATCTTCTGATGCACTATCAGAATTTCCAAAAAGGAATGGTTCTGGCGCGTAAGGAAAGTCTTTAATAAAAGAAACCGTTCGTTTTCCTCTCACTTACGTGTCAGTTATTTAAATAAACTTCTAATACTCGTGTCCTGTTGCAAGTGGAAAAAGAAGTTGGTTTATGATGATTAGTGTTCTAATCCCTATTTGATATGTAAAAGACTTTGCTACCCCTATGTGTCTGTACTATTTTTTTTTGCGCGAAATTTTCTATTTAAACACATAACTGTTCACATTCACACTTTTGCACTCTCACAACCTACACTTTTATTCTTCAAAAACTCAGAGCAATTTCTTTCTCTCTCAAGTTAGCAAACCCTAACCCCCAAACTTCATCAAATGGCTAATTTTCCAACCGTGAAACTTAATGCTTGTATGATTGAAACGGAAAACTCCATCCCCACAAAGTTTGCAAAGGATCAACGCCCGTACAAATATGATGACCTTCAATTCGCCGTTGAGAATCCTGTTGATTTTGAAAGCCTAAGAGCGGATGGTTTTCCTGAAGTAAAGGAACTATTCGAGAAACAAGGTTTGATGTATTACTTTGACATTCTGAATGGTCCTACCTACACGGAACTGATCAAAGAGTTTTGGATGAAAGCGTCTGTTGTTACAAGGGAATCATACAATGCAAACTTGAAGAAACTGATTAAGGAAAGACCGGAGTTACAAGGTAAATCTCCTGCTGCTATGGGTTTAAGACCTTTTGTTAGTACTGAGATTGAATCCTACGTGGCTGGATTCAGAGTTTCAATTAGATTAGAACATATCTACGAGGCTCTGAAGCTATCTTCTGATGGACTCTTTCTCAAGACAACAGATTCCATTGCCCCAGATGTTGAACAATTCATCTACAAGGATAAACCTAAGCTAGAAGCTAAACCTGAACTGTTAAATATCTGCAAGGTTATCTACAAAATCTTCATTGACTGTATTATACCCAAGCTGGGAGGTACTGATCAATTATCTGTGGTTCAGAAGCTGTTCACATTTCATGTTGGAAAGGGTAATTTATTAGACGTTGCTAAGCTCATCTTCATTCATCTTCTGGATGCTATAGACTCTGTTAAACCTATCATCCATCACAGCAGACTCCTAAGTCATATGTTTGCTCAGTGTGGTTTGTTGGATGCTGTCAAACCATTCTTTCCTGGGTATGGTACTTATTTGACTTGTTCTAAAGTGGTTAATAGCACTACTCTGAGGTATCTACATCTGGTGAAGAATGCCAAGATAGTCTATCCAACACATCCTCTGATCATTAGAGAGACTGAAGATGGCATTGGTGAATGTAGATTGGTTCATGTGAGTGATCTTGCTAAATTATAGAATTATAGCAGAAGCTCATGCTAAATTCTTGAATGATCTTGGAGCTGAAGTTGGAAGTGGAGAAACAAGGAAATTGTCTGTCAGACAATCAAGGATTCTGAATCAACCATCCAGAGTCTTTTTGAAAAGGAAAGCTGCTAAGAGCCCTGCAAAATCTCGTGACAAGAAGGTTGTCAAGACAAGTACTGGACCAAGGAAGTCCAGAAAGCCAAAAGTTTCTAAGAAAGTGTTGGTGGATGCAACTGAAGAAGACAAGGAAAAAGCTGAGATTGAAGAAGCAATTTTGAAGGTTGCTGAATTAGAGGAAGAAGAAAAGAAGTTGGAAGATACCTATGAGTGTCATATTGATCCAAGTGAATTTGATGAGATGTACTCTAAACTTCCATCAAGAGATGATCCTCAGACTCTGACCGCAAATCAGAAGATATATGGGCCAATAGGTAATGGTAAGTCTTCTGATAATCTTGATAATAGCTCAGCTCTTATTAATGTCTTTAAAAAACCCACCTTCAAACAACCAATTTTGATTCCAGTTAAATGTGCTTATGATAGAATTTTCAAAGGTGTTAATTCTAAGAAAGATCTTACTCTTTCTGAGAATCAACATAGGCCAAAGCCATTTAACCCACTTCAAACTAACCCATCAGAATCTCAAGCTAATATAATATCTAATGATGCAGCACAAGCAACTACCTCATGTACTGCACCAGTCATTCACTCTGTGGATGATGATGAAGATTCTGAAGCTAAACCATCATCACCCCCACCAGAAAAAGAACCTCACAAATCACCTAAACCTCGCAACTCAAATTCTGAAGCTGCTCAAGATCCAAATTCTCCAGTGATTGTTGTTGAAAAATCTCAACATCATGTGGCTATGGACAATACCTTCACTACTTCTCACACACTCAACCCTCGTCTCCAAGAAATCTCTAGGACCTTGGATATGGACCTAGTTATCAAATCACCTCCTCACACCTCTGACCTAAATAACCTCATGACAGATTACTCTAATGAGTGTATCTATGTTCCTCCTCACCTACCTTCTAGGATCCTAAATGAACCCATTAGTGACACTAAGGAAGACATTACTAAGTTGCTGCAAGCTGTTGACAAGAATATTAGGCGAATTAACATTGCTATTCCTAATATGTCAATTGATTCAGCTGCCATTGACAAAGAGTGTGGTCTAATGGAAGTAGAGTTTCAGAACATGATGAAGGCAATCAGAGAAGCCTATAAATTGGATTTGGAATTTAGGAAGGAACTGGCAAGATTAGAAGCTGAGAGGCTAGAAAAAGAGAAGAAAGAAGCTGAAGAAAGAGAAAGGAAACGACTAGAGGATGAAAGGATTGAGAAGGAGAGACAAAAGGCTCTGGCAAGAGAGCAAGCTAGACTAGTAGAGGAAGCTAGAATAGCTGCTGAGCAAGCAAGACTAGAGGAGTTTGCTCGGAATGCTCCAGAGTTTGCTTTGTTCACGAGACAAGATCAAGAAAATCTGAAGAGAACAGTTGATGAACATTCCACTATGTTGGCCACTATCCTTACTACTCTTCAGAGCATTAATGCAAGATTACCTCCTCCTCCTCCTCAACCTTAGGATTCTATGCACTTTATTTAAATCTCTTTTGTAATATTTCAGAATCTTGTTTACCTATGTTTGATTAATTTTGTCTTTAATGAAGTACTTGCCGTTTAATTGTTAATTTAATCTTGTGGATTTATATTCTGTTATTTATTTATTTATGCACAAATGATTTTGAGACAAATATCAAAACATAGATTTCACACCAACATAAAGAGTTTTATTCCAAAAGTAATTGTTGATTACATAAGTTCTAATCCAACTTTTCACTTGGATTCTACATAAGAAACAGCTAGTTCTAAATCTAGCTGATTAGAATCAGAGGGAGAAGAAGAGTTATCTTCTCTAGGTGGAACATATGTACTTAAGAATTCCTTCCAGTCAGAATCCCATTCAGATTCTGACTCAGATACGAACTCTGGCAGTTTGGTCTTGGATCTTGTTTGATAATTGACTCTGACAGGAGCAGAAGTTGATGCTTTCATCTTCTGAAGATTCTTCTTAGACTCTGAATCTTGTTGAATCTTCTTTTTCTTCTTCTTCTCCTGTGGTTTCTTACTTTTGATCACTCTTCTATCCTTATCCATCTCTGTATTTTAACATACAATGGAAGTGTTGAGTGAAATGACAAAGGTTTATGGTCCTTATATAGTGTTTCAAAACCGACAAGTTTATGGTTTTACGACAAACCATGAAATTGGTATAGTTGTAACCACCAGTATCTTAACTTGACTGTCTTGAAACTCTCTCTTTGACCATCTTTTTCAAACTTGTCATTTATTCCCTGTCTGTTTTTAATCTTTTTGTTTAATGACAACAGGGGGAGTAAGAGTAAATTAATTTATGGAACGCTAAACTGAAGCCAACTTGCTAACTTTTAAATTTGTCAACTTATTTTATCTTCTGATATATTTACTAAGGAAAATTTTTATTTGAAATCTAAACTTCTGATACATGATACGTATAAGAGAAGAGTGCAATTTTCTCTTATGAGTATCAGACTTAGGGGGAGAGCTTGCAAACCTAGCCTCTGAGAGTCAAGTGTATAAGCTGAGTTCAGAAGTTAAATAAATTTTTTTAAACTAATATAATTAATCATTGCTGAAATCAGGGGGAGCTTGCAAAACTCATAAACCTGAGAGAGGCATGATATAATTAATCAACAACCATTGTAAATTAATACTTGGTTTGTCATCAATCAAAAAGGGGGAGATTGTTGGAACAAAAGAGGTTCTGACATGACCCAATTAGGTTTTGATGATAACAATAGTATTAATATACAATAGGGTACACTGATTATTTACTCTAAGTGTGCAGATATATAAGCTAAAAATTTTATATACACTATGAGTACGTTTGAAGCTCTGAAATGGCAAGCAAATTCTGACCAGAAGATTCTCTTCAGAAGATGCAAGTTAAAATCGCGTCAGAATCTACATATCAGAAGCTACATATCAGAAGCTGTGTTTGAAGACACCAGATTCTGATAAGAGCAGTGAGAGTCGTTTTGTCAGAAGAACATTCTCTGCTACAATGATTGGAATTCATCATCTTCTGACAATTCAAAATTGGAGAATCAACCTTATCCTCAGCGACAATGATGTTAATACTATTGTACGAACTTATTACCCGATTTGGTCGAAACGTTCTCCCCAAGATTGATCGTATACAATCGTTGCCTGATATGGTTAAGGGACTGTACTATCTCCAGCTGGCGAAATCTCACCGCAACGGATTCAATTCAAATACGCTCCACCCTCTACTATAAATAGGAGCTGAATTGAAGTTTTTGTGCATCACATTATTTAACAATTTTGAAACGAGCTGTTACTCTGTCAAAATCATCCTAAGCACAAAAACAACTTGAATATAACTTGAACTCATTTGAACATCCAAGACTCAAGCTTCAACTTCTGATCATTACAGTAGTTGAGCCTTAGTTTTCTTTTGTTAGAATTCTAAGTTAAGTCTTGTTTTAAGAGTTGTAGTTATTTTCATTGAACATTGATTTTTGTATCAGTGTTCATATACTCTGTTTTCTTTTATTAGTTGTTTGAAGTCTCTTGCGTGTGTGCTTGAGCAAAAGAAGTCTCTTGTAAGAATTACTTGAGCATAGGAAGTCTCTTGCCTGTGTGCTTGAGCAAGTGTAATCTTTTGTGATTATAGTGAACTCCCTTGGAAGTGCAAGGGGACTGGAGTACTCTCGATTTGTGAGGGGAACCAGTTTAAATCTCCGTCTCTCTCTTTCTCTCTTGCTCTTACCTTTGTGTGTGTGAATTGTGTTATCTTTTATCCGCTGCAGAATCTGATAAGTTGTCTAACTTAGAAGAACTTTTAAAAACTACCAAAACACAATTCAACCCCCCCCCCCCCTTTCTTGTGTTTTTCACACCTTCACCCATCAGAATATGGGTACCAAAGTCTGAAATAGTGTATACTGCAGGTATGTACCCAAAGAAGAAAAGAAAGCTCATGGTATCTAGACAGTGGTTGCTCACGTCACATGACAGGAGACAAGCTCTTATTCCACACCCTGAGTCTGCAAGAGGGTGGAACAGTAGGGTTTGTTGGCAACCAGAAAGGCAAAATCATTGGTATAGGTACAGTTGGTAATTCTTCTTTGTCAATTTCTGATGTTTGGTTAGTAGATGGACTACATCATAATTTACTTAGCATAAGTCAATTGTGTGATAGTAATTATAATGTCTTGTTTAATAAGGATTAATGTACTGTAATCAGAAACTCTGAGCAATCCATTGTGTTTAAAGGCAATAGAACAGGCAATGTTTATAAAGTCAATCTTTCTGATTTAAAAGAACAAGTGTTTTGTCTTCTGACACTGAGTGATGAAAAATGGATCTGGCATAAAAGATTAGGACATGCTAACTGGAGATTAATCTCCAAACTTAGTAAGGACAATCTTGTCAGAGGCCTTCCTAAAAATCAAATATGAAGTATTTAGCATCTTCTGCACCCAAATTCAAAATGAAAAAGATTCCAAAATTTTGAAAGTAAGAAGTGATCATGGTGGTGAATTTGAAAATGAACCTTTTGAAAAATTTTGTGAAGAACATGGAATTCTCCATGAATTCTCTTCTCCTAGAACTCCACAAAAAAATGGAGTTGTAGAAAGAAAGAATAGGTCTTTACAAGAAATGGCACGCACCATGATGCATGGAAATAATTTAGCAAAATTGTTTTGGGCAGAAGCTGTTAACACTGCTTGTTATATTCAAAACAGAATCTACATAAGACCTATTTGGAATAAAATAACATATGAACTCTTTAGAGGAAGAAAACCCAATATTTCTTATTTTCATCAATTTGGTTGTACATGTTACATTCTAAATAACAAAGTCCATCTCAAGAAATTTGACTCTAAAGCCTGTAAGGGTATCTTCATTGGATACTCTGAACGCTCTAAGTCATACAGAGTGTATAATTCTGAAACTAACACAGTGGAAGAATCTATGCATGTAAGGTTTGATGATAAAGAGCCTGACAATGAAAAGTCAGAGCCTGTTAAAGATATTCCAGGTTCTAATGATTCAGAAGATGAAGCTCTAGATTATGATGACTACTCAGAGCCTGCAGAAAACTCTAGGTCGCTAGAAGCTACAACTTCTGATGCTCCTCAAGAACATCAAACTGATAATGATAACTCTGAAGCAACTGAAATTGTAACAACCCGTTTTTCAAAGGCCAGAAAAGGCACTATGTTTTTTTTTTGTACACAATCAGAGTTACGCATAAAAGATTTTAAATGAGCCGACATTCAAATATACAAAAGAACTCATTACCAAAAGGTGCTTCGACAAGCAAAGTGTTTTCCTGAATAATTACAATCCAAGTCTAAGTATTCGAATACTTACAACCAAAACAAGTTAGAAACCCTATGCTAACCAAAAAGCACGGTGTACAACACACACCGGCGCATAGTCTAACTACTCTAAGCTAAAGCTCCAACCGCTCACTGGGCCTGGAATAGCCACCGTCGTCACCACGACCTAACCCCTCACTTGGGTGGGATGAGCCCGCAAATGAAAGAAAGGGTCACCACAAAATAAAAGTATATATATAACCGGTGCGAAAGATTGTACACATAACAATAATTCCACAAACACAAGAGAAAGCTCTTAACCACCAAAGCAATTCCCACCAACGGGTTTATATAAGCAATGCACACATAGCCTATAATGCAACCTCTACAATGCGTGGTACTAACCCTAGCTACCACAATGCATGAGTTCCGGAATCGTAGGTCCAACCCACTAACAATATCAATGAAAACCCCGTAGCTCTCCCGATCACTACAAACCATTAGAGTGGGCTCTCCCGATCACCACACTCCTACCATAAGTATCAATAGAATCTCGTAGCTCTCCTGATCACTACAAGGATTAGAGTGGGCTCTCCCGATCACCACACTCCGTAGCTCTCCCGATCACTACGTATCGATCTCAACAAAAACCTCGTAGCTCTCCCGATCACTACAAACCAATAGGGTGGGCTCTCCCGATCACCACACCGGCACGCAACTACCAAATGCATGAGCATACGCTTCCCCATATATGCTAATGCAATGAATACATACCTCTCTAGCATATGTAAACCAAACATAACAACATACATACATTTCTCATCATATCTATTCCAAACACCTGTTCATACATATATTCTCATAATCATATGTAAACAGCGCAAGCATTGTAAACACTTTCTCATCACGAGAATACATAACACATACATGCCAAACACACAAACACGCATCACCGAAGATAACCAACAAACATGTTATAACTCAGTGAAAAGACAGAAATAAAGTGGAGCCCTTACCTCTGCAAGCTTCCGTCAACAACACACGTCCAAACAACACAACGCGCTTCCTAAAACAAGCAGCGTACCATCAATACATTGTTCTCTAACCAATCGTATTGAAACTAAACCAAAGACCCCAAAAACTTAAAGGTTCCTAAGGAAAATCCCTCTTTCGGATACCATACCAAAAACTACCGCATTGATCAACCACCATGAGTTATCTGTACTATTTTTAGGACCCAAAACAATAGTCAAAAGTCTTAAATAATTTGACATGCAAAATGGCCGTTTTCTTGCGTTACAAGCTACGTACTTTCCGAGTACCCGAAAAACTCGTTTCCAATCCCAACCACTTCCATAAATTAATAAAAAGGGATTAGAAAGCTAAAAACCAAGTTTTAGAAATCAGAATCCAAAATCTCAACTCCCAGAGCTCGCCCTGGCGAGTTGGTGGCGAGTGAAGGCAGGGAGTACTGGTCTTACTCGCTCTGGAGCTCGCCCTGGCGTGTTGTCATGACCTGTGACACTCGCCCTGGCGAGTAACCACTCGCCCAGCGAGTTGCACCTGTCATGACAGCAAAAGATAGCAACTCACACCACCTTTTTCCACCCAAGCCTAGTTTGATTCTATTAGTTCCCAACACCTTTTCAAGGCACAAAAGCAAACCATTTTTCATAAGCAAGCAATTCGTTTCCGAAAGCTTGTTGGTTGCTTCGAGTGCAAGTTATTTGATTTTCATTTCCAAAATCAAAACCAAATCCAAGCACAAGTTTTATTACGGGCCTTAACCGTCCGGTAATCCTTTTCAAACATGTTTTCAAGGTAAAAAGCAACAGCACATGTCACAAGAGTTTTAAACCACTTGGACCCCAAAATACCACACAAAACACTTGGTAAATATTTTCATAAACTCCAAAATATTTTTCATCGGATTTTCTAAAACAAAACCATACAACGCATTTCCCTTTTGCCCAAAGGTTCAAAGACAACTTTTCTTTTCAAAACCTTACAACATAACCTCATGTAATTGATCAATACATAACCAACTCAAAACCCTAACTTTTCTCATGAGATTTTTCACCAACTCATGGAAAACAAAAACAACAAAGCCTACACATGCTTACTAAACCCTCATGAACAACTTTCATGGAACAAGAACCATTCACAACCAATTCTTATGAAATTTCTCCCAAGAACATAATCATAAAATCTCATGAATCTCTAAGAGTTTAGCCAACTAAGAGAGGAAAGAAGTTCTAGTTACCTTAGGAAGAAGAATCTCACAACTCCAAGCTTTCCAACAAGCTTATGATCAAGAGAAATGGTGAAGGAATGAAATTTCCTCAAGATGGAAGGTGGAAAGAAAGCCACGGCCAAGAGAGAAAGAAGAAGTGAACTTGTGATAATTCTAAGTCCACCACTTATAAAAGTCTTGCTAGATTTAGGCCATTGGATCAAATAGGATAAAGTTCTAAGATCACATCCTAGCCATTGGATCAAATCCAAGTCTATCCTCACGAGATATTTCCCATAAACTCTTACAACGAAACGCACGCTCAGTTCTCGCGCATCGCGACGAACGAAACTCGCAAAAATAGAAAACCTACAGAAAGAACGTCTATCGTTTTTCCATTCCAAAACTTATTGCCGAATCTTTTTCCGCGACTGTAATTTTCTTCCATACCTTAGAAAATTAATCTCAGGACATATCCTAACTCGCGCAGATATATAAAACTCCCATCCGAAACCTCACTCAAGACAGACGCAGTAAGATTTTCCATCCGCGGGTAAAATCCTACTCGTTTTTCCAAAAACAAAAATAATCCAAAACTCGTTATTCTAAGACCACAGAAATCTCCTCATACTTAAAAGAGTATCACGACCCGAAAGTCTGTGCCTTTCCAGCGCACGAGCACAAAACAGGCTCCGTTTCAGCAAAAATCTCATTAATGTGACGATATTCACAGAACCGCCTCACCAAAAACCCTAAAACTCGTAGCCGACACTAGAGTTCCTTAGAAAACTGTACAGTGAAATCTTGGGTCTTACATTACTACCCTCCAAAAAGAAGTTTTGTCCTCGAAACTAAAGGTAAGAGTAACAACTCAACTAATTATTACCATCACCAACACAACAAAATCCCTTCGGATTAGGTGCAGCCACACAGATGCTAACACCGGGTGAAGTCACACAGATACTCTCACCAACACACTGGCACACCCGTGCACCAACCGCAACTCCCAACGAGTTCACCACTCAAAAATTTCCTAGGGTCCACACACAAAATTTCCAAAGTCACTTCTTTTGCCTCCGCGACATAGCCTATTCCACTAGGCTCACACAAAGTGGTGACGGCTACCCTCCAAAAAGAAACACTGAAACTCTCTGCACATCACCAATTCCTTTTGATTAGATCCTTAATCAAACAATTCTGAATCCTAACAGAATATCTCACTCCACGGATTACTAACTCATAACCCGACACAGAACAAACACTAGAACTGACACTAGAATTGACACTACTCTAGCTAAGTTCTAACCGACTCTGGACTAACGACTCAAGTATACACTTTCCCTTTGAAGATTTAAAGCCGTGCTCTGATACCAAATGTAACAGCCCGTTTTTCGAAAGCCAAAAAGGGCATTATTTTTTTTTTTTTTCAACTAACACTCAGAGTGCGCATAAAAGATTTTAAATGAGCCGGCATTCAAATATACAAAAGAACTCATTACCAAAAGGTGCTTCGACAAGCAAAGTGTTTTCCTGAATAATTACAATCCAAGTCTAAGTATTCGAATACTTACAACCAAAACAAGTTAGAAACCCTATGCTAACCAAAAAGCACGGTGTACAACACACACCGGCGCATAGTCTAACTACTCTAAGCTAAAGCTCCAACCGCTCACTGGGCCTGGAATAGCCACCGTCGTCACCACGACCTAACCCCTCACCTGGGTGGGATGAGCCCGCAAATGAAAGAAAGGGTCACCACAAAATAAAAGTATATATATAACCGGTGCGAAAGATTGTACACATAACAATAATTCCACAAACACAAGAGAAAGCTCTTAACCACCAAAGCAATTCCCACCAACGGGTTTATATAAGCAATGCACACATAGCCTATAATGCAACCTCTACAATGCGTGGTACTAACCCTAGCTACCACAATGCATGAGTTCCGGAATCGTAGGTCCAACCCACTAACAATATCAATGAAAACCCCGTAGCTCTCCCGATCACTACAAACCATTAGAGTGGGCTCTCCCGATCACCACACTCCTACCATAAGTATCAATAGAATCCCGTAGCTCTCCCGATCACTACAAGGATTAGAGTGGGCTCTCCCGATCACCACACTCCGTAGCTCTCCCGATCACTACGTATCGATCTCAACAAAAACCTCGTAGCTCTCCCGATCACTACAAACCAATAGGGTGGGCTCTCCCGATCACCACACCGGCACGCAACTACCAAATGCATGAGCATACGCTTCCCCATATATGCTAATGCAATGAATACATACCTCTCTAGCATATGTAAACCAAACATAACAACATACATACATTTCTCATCATATCTATTCCAAACACCTGTTCATACATATATTCTCATAATCATATGTAAACAGCGCAAGCATTGTAAACACTTTCTCATCACGAGAATACATAACACATACATGCCAAACACACAAACACGCATCACCGAAGATAACCAACAAACATGTTATAACTCAGTGAAAAGACAGAAATAAAGTGGAGCCCTTACCTCTGCAAGCTTCCGTCAACAACACACGTCCAAACAACACAACGCGCTTCCTAAAACAAGCAGCGTACCATCAATACATTGTTCTCTAACCAATCGTATTGAAACTAAACCAAAGACCCCAAAAACTTAAAGGTTCCTAAGGAAAATCCCTCTTTCGGATACCATACCAAAAACTACCGCATTGATCAACCACCATGAGTTATCTGTACTATTTTTAGGACCCAAAACAATAGTCAAAAGTCTTAAATAATTTGACATGCAAAATGGCCGTTTTCTTGCGTTACAAGCTACGTACTTTCCGAGTACCCGAAAAACTCGTTTCCAATCCCAACCACTTCCATAAATTAATAAAAAGGGATTAGAAAGCTAAAAACCAAGTTTTAGAATTCAGAATCCAAAATCTCAACTCCCAGAGCTCGCCCTGGCGAGTTGGTGGCGAGTGAAGGCAGGGAGTACTGGTCTTACTCGCTCTGGAGCTCGCCCTGGCGTGTTGTCATGACCTGTGACACTCGCCCTGGCGAGTAACCACTCGCCCGGCGAGTTGCACCTGTCATGACAGCAAAAGACAGCAACTCACACCACCTTTTTCCACCCAAGCCTAGTTTGATTCTATTAGTTCCCAACACCTTTTCAAGGCACAAAAGCAAACCATTTTTCATAAGCAAGCAATTCGTTTCCGAAAGCTTGTTGGTTGCTTCGAGTGCAAGTTATTTGATTTTCATTTCCAAAATCAAAACCAAATCCAAGCACAAGTTTTATTACGGGCCTTAACCGTCCGGTAATCCTTTTCAAACATGTTTTCAAGGTAAAAAGCAACACCACATGTCACAAGAGTTTTAAACCACTTGGACCCCAAAATACCACACAAAACACTTGGTAAATATTTTCATAAACTCCAAAATATTTTTCATCGGATTTTCTAAAACAAAACCATACAACGCATTTCCCTTTTGCCCAAAGGTTCAAAGACAACTTTTCTTTTCAAAACCTTACAACATAACCTCATGTAATTGATCAATACATAACCAACTCAAAACCCTAACTTTTCTCATGAGATTTTTCACCAACTCATGGAAAACAAAAACAACAAAGCCTACACATGCTTACTAAACCCTCATGAACAACTTTCATGGAACAAGAACCATTCACAACCAATTCTTATGAAATTTCTCCCAAGAACATAATCATAAAATCTCATGAATCTCTAAGAGTTTAGCCAACTAAGAGAGGAAAGAAGTTCTAGTTACCTTAGGAAGAAGAATCTCACAACTCCAAGCTTTCCAACAAGCTTATGATCAAGAGAAATGGTGAAGGAATGAAATTTCCTCAAGATGGAAGGTGGAAAGAAAGCCACGGCCAAGAGAGAAAGAAGAAGTGAACTTGTGATAATTCTAAGTCCACCACTTATAAAAGTCTTGCTAGATTTAGGCCATTGGATCAAATAGGATAAAGTTCTAAGATCACATCCTAGCCATTGGATCAAATCCAAGTCTATCCTCACGAGATATTTCCCATAAACTCTTACAACGAAACGCACGCTCAGTTCTCGCGCATCGCGACGAACGAAACTCGCAAAAATAGAAAACCTACAGAAAGAACGTCTATCGTTTTTCCATTCCAAAACTTATTGCCGAATCTTTTTCCGCGACTGTAATTTTCTTCCATACCTTAGAAAATTAATCTCAGGACATATCCTAACTCGCGCAGATATATAAAACTCCCATCCGAAACCTCACTCAAGACAGACGCAGTAAGATTTTCCATCCGCGGGTAAAATCCTACTCGTTTTTCCAAAAACAAAAATAATCCAAAACTCGTTATTCTAAGACCACAGAAATCTCCTCATACTTAAAAGAGTATCACGACCCGAAAGTCTGTGCCTTTCCAGCGCACGAGCACAAAACAGGCTCCGTTTCAGCAAAAATCTCATTAATGTGACGATATTCACAGAACCGCCTCACCAAAAACCCTAAAACTCGTAGCCGACACTAGAGTTCCTTAGAAAACTGTACAGTGAAATCTTGGGTCTTACATTACTACCCTCCAAAAAGAAGTTTTGTCCTCGAAACTAAAGGTAAGAGTAACAACTCAACTAATTATTACCATCACCAACACAACAAAATCCCTTCGGATTAGGTGCAGCCACACAGATGCTAACACCGGGTGAAGTCACACAGATACTCTCACCAACACACTGGCACACCCGTGCACCAACCGCAACTCCCAACGAGTTCACCACTCAAAAATTTCCTAGGGTCCACACACAAAATTTCCAAAGTCACTTCTTTTGCCTCCGCGACATAGCCTATTCCACTAGGCTCACACAAAGTGGTGACGGCTACCCTCCAAAAAGAAACACTGAAACTCTCTGCACATCACCAATTCCTTTTGATTAGATCCTTAATCAAACAATTCTGAATCCTAACAGAATATCTCACTCCACGGATTACTAACTCATAACCCGACACAGAACAAACACTAGAACTGACACTAGAATTGACACTACTCTAGCTAAGTTCTAACCGACTCTGGACTAACGACTCAAGTATACACTTTCCCTTTGAAGATTTAAAGCCGTGCTCTGATACCAAATGTAACAGCCCGTTTTTCGAAAGCCAAAAAGGGCATTATTTTTTTTTTTTTTCAACTAACACTCAGAGTGCGCATAAAAGATTTTAAATGAGCCGGCATTCAAATATACAAAAGAACTCATTACCAAAAGGTGCTTCGACAAGCAAAGTGTTTTCCTGAATAATTACAATCCAAGTCTAAGTATTCGAATACTTACAACCAAAACAAGTTAGAAACCCTATGCTAACCAAAAAGCACGGTGTACAACACACACCGGCGCATAGTCTAACTACTCTAAGCTAAAGCTCCAACCGCTCACTGGGCCTGGAATAGCCACCGTCGTCACCACGACCTAACCCCTCACCTGGGTGGGATGAGCCCGCAAATGAAAGAAAGGGTCACCACAAAATAAAAGTATATATATAACCGGTGCGAAAGATTGTACACATAACAATAATTCCACAAACACAAGAGAAAGCTCTTAACCACCAAAGCAATTCCCACCAACGGGTTTATATAAGCAATGCACACATAGCCTATAATGCAACCTCTACAATGCGTGGTACTAACCCTAGCTACCACAATGCATGAGTTCCGGAATCGTAGGTCCAACCCACTAACAATATCAATGAAAACCCCGTAGCTCTCCCGATCACTACAAACCATTAGAGTGGGCTCTCCCGATCACCACACTCCTACCATAAGTATCAATAGAATCCCGTAGCTCTCCCGATCACTACAAGGATTAGAGTGGGCTCTCCCGATCACCACACTCCGTAGCTCTCCCGATCACTACGTATCGATCTCAACAAAAACCTCGTAGCTCTCCCGATCACTACAAACCAATAGGGTGGGCTCTCCCGATCACCACACCGGCACGCAACTACCAAATGCATGAGCATACGCTTCCCCATATATGCTAATGCAATGAATACATACCTCTCTAGCATATGTAAACCAAACATAACAACATACATACATTTCTCATCATATCTATTCCAAACACCTGTTCATACATATATTCTCATAATCATATGTAAACAGCGCAAGCATTGTAAACACTTTCTCATCACGAGAATACATAACACATACATGCCAAACACACAAACACGCATCACCGAAGATAACCAACAAACATGTTATAACTCAGTGAAAAGACAGAAATAAAGTGGAGCCCTTACCTCTGCAAGCTTCCGTCAACAACACACGTCCAAACAACACAACGCGCTTCCTAAAACAAGCAGCGTACCATCAATACATTGTTCTCTAACCAATCGTATTGAAACTAAACCAAAGACCCCAAAAACTTAAAGGTTCCTAAGGAAAATCCCTCTTTCGGATACCATACCAAAAACTACCGCATTGATCAACCACCATGAGTTATCTGTACTATTTTTAGGACCCAAAACAATAGTCAAAAGTCTTAAATAATTTGACATGCAAAATGGCCGTTTTCTTGCGTTACAAGCTACGTACTTTCCGAGTACCCGAAAAACTCGTTTCCAATCCCAACCACTTCCATAAATTAATAAAAAGGGATTAGAAAGCTAAAAACCAAGTTTTAGAATTCAGAATCCAAAATCTCAACTCCCAGAGCTCGCCCTGGCGAGTTGGTGGCGAGTGAAGGCAGGGAGTACTGGTCTTACTCGCTCTGGAGCTCGCCCTGGCGTGTTGTCATGACCTGTGACACTCGCCCTGGCGAGTAACCACTCGCCCGGCGAGTTGCACCTGTCATGACAGCAAAAGACAGCAACTCACACCACCTTTTTCCACCCAAGCCTAGTTTGATTCTATTAGTTCCCAACACCTTTTCAAGGCACAAAAGCAAACCATTTTTCATAAGCAAGCAATTCGTTTCCGAAAGCTTGTTGGTTGCTTCGAGTGCAAGTTATTTGATTTTCATTTCCAAAATCAAAACCAAATCCAAGCACAAGTTTTATTACGGGCCTTAACCGTCCGGTAATCCTTTTCAAACATGTTTTCAAGGTAAAAAGCAACACCACATGTCACAAGAGTTTTAAACCACTTGGACCCCAAAATACCACACAAAACACTTGGTAAATATTTTCATAAACTCCAAAATATTTTTCATCGGATTTTCTAAAACAAAACCATACAACGCATTTCCCTTTTGCCCAAAGGTTCAAAGACAACTTTTCTTTTCAAAACCTTACAACATAACCTCATGTAATTGATCAATACATAACCAACTCAAAACCCTAACTTTTCTCATGAGATTTTTCACCAACTCATGGAAAACAAAAACAACAAAGCCTACACATGCTTACTAAACCCTCATGAACAACTTTCATGGAACAAGAACCATTCACAACCAATTCTTATGAAATTTCTCCCAAGAACATAATCATAAAATCTCATGAATCTCTAAGAGTTTAGCCAACTAAGAGAGGAAAGAAGTTCTAGTTACCTTAGGAAGAAGAATCTCACAACTCCAAGCTTTCCAACAAGCTTATGATCAAGATAAATGGTGAAGGAATGAAATTTCCTCAAGATGGAAGGTGGAAAGAAAGCCACGGCCAAGAGAGAAAGAAGAAGTGAACTTGTGATAATTCTAAGTCCACCACTTATAAAAGTCTTGCTAGATTTAGGCCATTGGATCAAATAGGATAAAGTTCTAAGATCACATCCTAGCCATTGGATCAAATCCAAGTCTATCCTCACGAGATATTTCCCTTAAACTCTTACAACGAAACGCACGCTCAGTTCTCGCGCATCGCGACGAACGAAACTCGCAAAAATAGAAAACCTACAGAAAGAACGTCTATCGTTTTTCCATTCCAAAACTTATCGCCGAATCTTTTTCCGCGACTGTAATTTTCTTCCATACCTTAGAAAATTAATCTCAGGACATATCCTAACTCGCGCAGATATATAAAACTCCCATCTGAAACCTCACTCAAAACAGACGCAGTAAGATTTTCCATCCGCGGGTAAAATCCTACTCATTTTTCCAAAAACAAGAATAATCCAAAACTCGTTATTCTAAGACCACAGAAATCTCCTCATACTTAAAAGAGTATCACGACCCGAAAGTCTGTGCCTTTCCAGCGCACGAGCACAAAACAGGCTCCGTTTCAGCAAAAATCTCATTAATGTGACGATATTCACAGAACCGCCTCACCAAAAACCCTAAAACTCGTAGCCGACACTAGAGTTCCTTAGAAAACTGTACAGTGAAATCTTGGGTCTTACAGAAATTCCAAGAAATACTTTCAAGTACAAATCTTCACATCCTGAAGAGCTCATCCTTGGAAACAAGAATAGTCCTAGAAAAACAAGATCAAACTTCAGAGATGAAGAATCTTTATTTGGACTAGTATCTTTGATTGAACCAAAGACAACAAATGAAGCTCTATCAGATGATGCTTGGATCGTTGCCATGGAAGAAGAGTTAAATCAATTCAAGAGAAATGATGTATGGGATATGGTACCCAAACCCAATCACAAGAACATTATTGGAACAAAATGGGTATACAGAAACAAGTTAAATGAGTAAGGTGAAGTAACCAGAAACAAAGCAAGACTTGTTGCACAAGGGTATAGTCAACAAGAAGGAATTGACTTTACAGAAACATATGCTCCAGTAGCTAGACTAGAAGCAATTAGGTTACTTTTATCTTATGCAGTTAATAATGATATCACTCTCTATCAAATGGATGTAAAAAGTGCATTTCTGAATGGTGTCATTTCTGAAGAAGTATATGTCAAACAACCTTCTGGATTTGAAGATGTAACAAATCCAGACCATGTGTTTAGACTCAAGAAGTCACTCTATGGACTCAAACAAGCTCCCAGAGCTTGATATGAGAGATTAAGTACCTTCTTAGTCAACAATGGTTTTGAAAAAGGTCAAGTTGACAATACGCTATTCAGAAAAACACTTAAGAAAGACATTTTGATCATACAAATTTATGTTGATGATATCATTTTTGGATCAACTAATGCCACTTTGTGCAAGAATTTTTCTAAGCTTATGCAGGATGAATTTAAGATGAGCATGATGGGAGAATTGAAGTTCTTTCTTGGAATCCAAATAAATCAAACAAAGAAAAGAACTTTCATTCATCAATCAAAATATATCAAAGATCTTCTGAAGAAATTCAACTTGGAAGATTGCAAACCCATGAACACTCCAATGCATCCTACATCAAGCTTAAGAAAAGAAGATTCTGAAAGAAAAGTTGATCAGAAGCTCTATAGAGGTATGATTGGATCTCTTCTTTATCTACTGCCTCAAGACCTGATATTTTATTCAGTGTATGCTTGTGTGCAAGATTTCAATCAGATCCTAGAGAATCTCATCTCACTGATGTGAAGAGAATCTTTAGGTATTTGAAAGCTACTTGTAACATTGGATTGCTGTATCAGAAATCCAATGACTACAAGTTGATTGGATTCTGTGATGCTGACTATGCTGGTGATAAAATTGAAAGAAAATCCACCAGTGGCAATTGTCAACTCATTGGTGAAAATTTAATTTCATGGGCCAGTAAAAGGCAAACTACCATTGCTATGTCAACAGCAGAAGCAGAATACATATCAGCAGCAAAATGTTGTACACAACTACTTTGGATGAAATATCAATTAGAAGATTATTAAATAAGCAGTCATAACATTCCTTTATATTGTGATAATACTGCAACCATTCATCTTTCTAAAAATCCTATTTTACATTCAAGAGCTAAGCATATTGAGATTAAACATCATTTCATAAGAGACTATGTTCAAAAGGGTGTAATTGATCTCAAGTTCATTGAAACTGAAAATCAATGTGCTGATATCTTTACAAAACCCCTAGCTGTTGAACGTTTTGATTTTATCAAAAAGAATTTGAATATGATGGAAATCTCTGATTAGCTAAAACTCTGAAGTAAAATTTGTTTTTATGAGAATCTAATGATAATCAGAAGCTGAAGTCATCAGAACCTTCTGTATCAGAAGTTGTGATGAAAACATCTTCTGGTGTATTATCAGAATCTTTTAAGAAAGAATGGTTCTGGCGCGTAATGGAAATAATTACAAAAACCCTTTCAGTTTCCTTCCACTTACGTGTCAGTTATTTAAATAACTTCTAATACACGCGTCTTGTCGCAATTGGATCTAGAAGTTGGTTAGTGATGATTAGTGTTCTAATCCCTATTTTGATAGGTAAAAGACTCTGCTACCCCTATGTGTCTATACTTGTTTTTTGCGCGAAACTTTCTATTTAAACACAAAACTGTTCACATTCACACTTTTGCACTCTCACTACCTACACTTTTATTCTTCTGAAACTCAGAGCAAAATTTCTTTTTCTCCCAAGTTAGCAAACCCTAACTCTAACTTCATAATGGATACTTCTTCTTCACCAAGAGTTAACGCATGCATGATCGACATTGAAAACTCCATAACAAATAAGTTTGCAAAAGATCAATGTTCTTTCAAGTACGAAGATCTTCAACTCGCCGTTGAGAAACCCGTCGATTTCGAAAGTCTTAGAGTAAATGGTTTTCCCAGTTTAAGAGAGGCGTTTAAGAAACAAGATTTACTATATTACTTTGACGTACTGAATGGACCTATCTACACTGAGTTGGTGAAAGAGTTCTGGATGAAAGCGAAAATCATCACCAGAGGATCTTACAATGAGGCTATTGCTATGTTGGTTAAGGAGAAACCAGAGTTACAAGGCAAAAACCATAAAGAAATGGGTGTTCGACCGTTCTTAGGAGTGAAAATTGAATCCTATGTGGCTGGTTTAAGAGTCTCCATCAGAATGGAACATATTCTAGAGGCTCTGAAACTATCGTCTAATGGACTAGTTCTAAAGACTGCAGATTCTGTTGAACCAGAAGTTCAACTAGCTTTATATGGAAAAGAAACTTAGTCAAAATCAAATGTTGATTTGACCAGGTTCCACAAGGTTATCTACAAGATCTTTATAGAGAGCATTGTACCTAAGTTGGGAGGTACTGATCAAATTTCAGTGGTTCAGAAGTTGTTCATGTACAATGTGGCCAGAGGGAATTTAGTTAATGTTGGAAGACTTATCTTTCTCCATCTTCTGGAAGCTATAAATTCAGGGAAAGCAACTATTCATCATGGCAGACTCTTGAGTCACATGTTTGTACAAGTTGGCTTATTGGATGCTGTCAAACCATTCTTTCCTGGTTTTGGTACCTTTATGAATTGTACTCAAGTTGTCAACAATACAACTCTGAGGTATATAAAACTGGTGAAGAATGATGAGATAATTCATCCACAAAACCCCCTGCTGTGTAGAGAAACAGAAGATGGCATATGAGAATGTTTTCTGGTGCCTGTCAATGAGGAAGAAGCTAAGAAAATTGCAGAAGCTTATACAAACTGTCTAAACAAAGAATTTGGAGTGGAAGAGCATCTGACCGCTAGGCAGAAGAGATTGCTGGGAGAAGCGTTGAAAGTCACCGCCAAGAGAAAAGCTACTAAGAGCCCTTCAAGATCCCGCCAAAAGAAAGCAGCAAAAGTAACCACTGGTAAGAGAAAGCCTAGGAAACAAAAGTTGGTACTTCTGGATACTACAGAAGAAGAAAAGGCAAAAGCTGAGGAAGAAGCTTTAGTGAAAGAGGTAGCTGAATATGATGCTAAGGAGAAAGCAAGGGAAAAAGAGTTGGAAAACAGCTGGGAGTGTGATATTGATCCACAAGATTTTGATGCTATGTATGAAAAACTTCCCCAAAAGGATGTTGAACAGACTCTGGCGCTTCAGAAGATATATAAGGCTATAGACAATGGTAAGTATCCTAATTATATTGTTAATGGCTCAGTACATGCTAGTGTCGTTGAGAAATCCACCTCTAAACAACCACCTTTGGTCCCAGTAAAACGTGTGTTTAAAACTCTGATTGGTGATGTTGATCCTTCTAAAGGTTATCAAAAGAATCGTTCTTATGCAGAAATGCAATCTTTAAGAGGACTACAACCCACATCTAATCAATCAGAATTTCAAACAAAACCACCAGAATCTCAATATAAACCCCCAGAATATCAAACTAATACATTATCTACTGTTACAGCAACAAGTGATGCATCTAAACTTCACAAGGTGAATGATGATGAAGATTCTGAAGCAACCCATCCACCTCAATCTCCACCTCCACGAAAAGACACCCCACCTCAAAAATCCATCTTCTATATTAGTCCAAATACTTTAAAACTGGTAGCTTCACCAGAAGCTGATCAATCAAAACCTTCATCACCAACCTCATCAGTAGCTAAACCTCCACCAGAGAATCAACGCACACCAGAACCTGAACAACAACCAAACCCTGAACCAAACTCTACCATTATTATTCATAGACCAGATCCTACAGATGAAACTCATCATGTTAATATGGATAATACCTTCACTTTAAACCAACCAAACAACCAACACCTCCAAGAGATTTCTAGAACCTTGGATTTAGAACAAGCTGACAAATCACCTTCCCACTCTTCTGCTCTCAATAACATCATGGATGATTATTCCCATGAGTGTATCTATGTCCCTCCTCACCTACCTGCCAAATTCCTAAACCAACCCATTAACACCACTCAAGATGACATTGAGCTTTTACTGAAAGCTGTTAACAAAAATATTAGGAGACTTAACATTGCTATTCCTAAAATGTCTGTTGACTCTACTCATATTGATCAAGAGTGTGATCTTATGCAAACTGGTGTTCATGATATGATTAAAGCTGTCAGAGATGCTCACAAGAAGGATCTTGAGTTTAGGAAGGATTTGGCTGAGAGGATTGAAAGAGAGAAGAGAGAAGCTAAAGAGCGAGAGAAGAAAAGATTGGAAGATGAGAGGATTGAGAAGGAAAGGAAAGAAGCTGAAGAAATAGAGCAAGCAAGACTAGCAGAGGAAGCTAGAATAGCTGCTTAACAAGATAGGCTAGCAGAATTTGCTCGGAATGCTCCAGAAATTGCTTTGCAAATGAGGGAAGATCAGGATGTTCTGAAGAAAATAGTCTCTGAACATTCAGTCTTGTTAGCCAAGATGTTTGCTACTCTTCAGAGCATTGAAGCTAGATTACCTCCTCCTCCTCCTCAACCTTAGGATCTTTATGCACTTTTATATGTTTTATTTTGTACTGATTAATTATAACAATGTTCTGTTGGATCTTTTTGTTAATCTTTAATGAAGTACTTTGTTGTCATTTCTATGAGTGTTTGTCTTATGTAATTTATTTATTTATTGTTTTAATCAAACAAATGTTTTTGAGTCAAATATAAAACTAAGATATCAAAATCAAAATACAGAGTTTTATTCAAAAAGAAATTGTTGATTACTTAAGTTCTAATCCAACTTTTCTCTTGGATCCTCATCAGAAACAGCTAGTCCTAAATCTAGCTGATTGGAACCAAAGGAAGAAGACGAGTTATCTTCTTTGGGTGGAACATATGTACTTAAGAATTTCATCCAGTCAGAATCCCAATCAGATTCCGACTTAGATAAGGACTCTGGTTGTTTTGTCTTGGATCTTGTTTGATAGTTGCCTCTGACAGGAGCAGAAGCTGATGCTTTCATCTTTTGAGGATTCTTCTTAGGTTCTGAACTATGTTGAATCTTCACTTTCTTCTTCTTCTCCTGTGACTTATTACTTTTGATCACTCTTCTATCCTTATCCATCTCTGTATTTTTAACATACAATGGAAGTGTTGAGTGAAATGACAAAGGTTTATGGTCCTTATAGAGTACTTCAAAACACACAACTTTATGGTTTTACGACAAATCATTTAATTGATATAGTTGTAACCACTTTTCTTTTGACCTGACTGTTTTGAAACTCTATATTTTGACTTTTTTTCAAACTTGTCATTTATTACTGTTCTGTTTTTACTCTTTTTGCTTAAAGACAAAAGGGGGAGTAAGAGTAAATTAATTTATAGAACACTAACTGAAGCCAAAATGCCAATTTTTTTTTAAATCTCATTATTTCATCTTTATTGATCTATTTACTAAGGAAAATTTCTATTTGAAATTTGAACTTCTTATACATGGTACGTATAAGAGAAGATTGCAATTTTCTCTTATGGGTATCAGACTTAGGGGGGGAGCTTGCAAACCTAGCCTCTGAGAGTCTAGTGTATAAGCTTAGTTCAGAATTCAAATAATAATTTTTAAACTGTTTTAATTAATCATTGCTGAAGTCAGGGGGAGCTTCCAAACCTCATAAACCTGAGAGAAGCATGATAAATTATATCAACAACCATTGTAAATTAATACTTGGTTTGTCATCAATCAAAAAGGGGGAGATTGTTGGAAAAAAAGAGGTTCTGACATGACCTAATTGAGTTTTGATGATAACAATAGTATTAATATACAATAGGGTACACTAATAATTTACTCCAAGTGTGCAGATATATAAGCTAAAATTTTATATACACTATGAGTACAACAGAAGCTCTGAAATGTCTAAGCAAATTCTAATGGAAGCACTAGAAGATGCTACTCATCAGAAGATGCAAGTTAAAGACTCATCAGAAGCTACATTTCAGAAGCTACACATCAGAAGCTGTGTTAGAAAACACCAGATTCTGATAAGAGCAGTGTTAGCCGTTTTGTCAGAAGAACATTCTCTGCTACAATGATTGGAATTCATCATCCTCTGACAATTCAAATTGGAGAATCAACCTTATCCTCAGCGACAATGACGTTAGTACTATTGTACGAACTTATTACCTTATATGGGCGAATATTCTCTCACAAGAATGGAATGGTACAATCGTTACTTGATTTGGCTAAAATACCATGTGAAGGAAGCGTACGATCTCCAGCTGGCTATTCTCTCACTGCAACGGATTCAATTCATACGCTCCACCCTCTACTATAAATAGGAGAGGAATTGAAGTTTTTGTACACAACAATTGAACGATTTGAAATGAGCTGTTACTCTGTCAAAATCATCTAAAGCACAAAAACAACTTGAATACAACTTGAACTCACTTGAACATCCAAGACTCTAGCTTCAGCTTCTGATCATTACAGTAGTTGAGCCTTAGTTTTCTTTCACTAGAATTCTAAGTTAAGTCTTGTTTTAGAGTTGTATTTATATTCTTTGAACATTGATTTTTGTATCAAGTGTTCATACACTTTGTTATTCTTTTGTAAGTTGTTTGAAGTCTCTTGCTTGTGTGCTTGAGCATAGGAAGTCTCTTGTAAGGTTTACTTGAGCATTGGAAGTCTCTTGCTTGTGTGCTTGAGCAATTGTAATCTTTCGTGATTATAGTGAACTCCCTTGGAAGTGCAAGGGGACTGGAGTACTCTCGATTTGTGAGGGGAACCAGTATAAATCTCTGTCTCTCTCTCTTTAGATCTTGCTATTGTGTGTGTGATTTGTGTTATCTTTTATCCGCTGCAAAATCTGATAAGTTGTCAAACTTAGAAGAAGTTTTTAAACTACTGATGACAGGAATTTCTACGTCATTTTTAGTATTATTATTAGTAGTAAAATGACCAAGACAGGTCCAAATACGAAGGAAAACCTACAAAAGCAAGAAAAAGCATCAAGACAGAGTCCAAGATGCAAAAAGACAAGAAAAAGCCCAAAAAGTGAAGAAATACAGCATTCCATCGCAGCACGATGTGTGCTAGCGTGCCCCGATGAAAGCTCCTTGCACGCCAAGCAATCAGAAGAAATAAATCTTGAGAAAATCTTCCATCGCAGTACGATGCCATACAACGCTGTACGATGATGTTACTTGGCGCCCAAGCTGATGAAATGCACAAGATCAGTTATAATTTTGAACTGAATCTTCACATCGCAGTACGATGGCCTTATCGTGCTGCGATGCCTTGCTGAGGCCCATTACGAAAACTATAAATAGAGTCTCCCATTCATTGTTTTATTCATTCAGAAATAGTAGAACACTCTCTACTATAAGGAGAGGTTCAGAGGAGCTCTATTGGGCATAGTTTTCTCCCCTTACGGGAAAACTAACTCAGCAAGGTATGATTTCTTTAGGCTTTTGTATTTAGGTTATAATTTCTTGTAATTTAAATATGTAGTCTTTATTATTTATGCCTTAGGTTGTGGTGGAGAAGATGAACTCCCCTATGAATATTTGGAGTCTGTGATTGAGTCTAAGTTATAATAAATGATATTTAGTAATTATGTTTGTTATTTACTTTCGTGCACTTTAATAACGTATTCTCGTAATTTGTCCGGATATGCGGGAGCGCCCATAGAATTGATATCAGGTTCGGACTTGGTATTAGTCCGGAACTCGTAGTAAATAATGCTAGGTGTATAGAGACGGTAACATCCTGAACTAGTCGTGAATTGAGCAGTTAGAGGAGGAATCATGCACTAGGTGTGATCTGAGCACTTAGAAGATGAACAGCCCGATACTAGGACCTATAGGTTAATTGGGAATCTTTAATAGACATAGTGTAATAGTAAGGTATTACTACAACAAGGATAATTCACCGCCGAACATAATCTAAGTAACTATGTTATACACCGGTCATGCCAAATATGAAGAAGGGAGGGAGTCCAACCACCATACCTAGCCTCTATATTTCTTGAATCTATTATTTATACATTCTGCAATTTATATTTCTGCAAAGCATTACGCTATTTTTATAAAAACCTTTTCAAAAACCAAAGCGAATGCAAACTATCACAAACTTAAATAACGCTAGTAAAGCTGCGGCACAATCCCTGTGGATACGAACTCATTCTAGACACCTAGAGTGTGAATTATTACTCGACGACTGACTGGTGCACTTGCCAGACCGTAGTCAAGTTTTTGGCGCCGTTGTCGGGGATTGTGTTTACAAAGCCTTACTAGATTTATTTAAGCTTGTCAAATTTTTTTTTTCAAAAATACAAGAAAATTAAAAAATCAAATAAATCTTGTTGATGATTGTGGATTTTGATCTGTGAAAGTTTTGGCTAAGGATAAGTCTTGGTATTTAAGCGATCCGTTGTGATCCACCTCACTTACCTGGGAATTTTCATAGTGACAAAGATACATGAGACAAACCAAAAATAGTTCCACAAGAAAAATATTTATCCATTGCTACTGAGGTATTTGTTTAAAGTGCATGCAGACAGGTACTCCAGAGCTAAGGATTATAAAGGCTGGCAACAGCAAAAATCAAAGACAGCATTCTCATAGGAAAACTCTCAAAGTGATGAGGGATGGAGCAAATTGAAAAAGAGAAGCTGCAACCAAAAAGTCAATGGTCAGGAGGATCATTTGACTGAGACTTCTATAGGAAGTAAAAGAGTAAAATGGCTGTTTACAGAAATGGTTCGGAAACACAGGAACCATTGGCGAAGATGACAAAAAAAGGAGAGAAAGGCCATCAAGGAAAGAAATAATTCAATCAGGAGAATCAAGCTGTAAAATCACCTCTAAAGAACAATTTCCTCCTCAAGAAGAAAGCGCAAAAGAGAAAGACATGCACGAGTATATGTTTGGGGTGAAATTACTGTGTTTTATGAAACTGCACCGGTAAATAAGTCGCCAACCGGATAGTTGAAAATATGGTGAAATGGACCTGGTCCTACCAAAGATTGTAAGAATTTACGGAAGATGGCCAAGTGCTTCAAGCTGGAAGAAGGAAGCACAAAAGAGAGAGACATGCGAACCTATCCTCTGTAATGGACGAAATGCCTCAAGCTAATGAGAGGCTAAACAAGCGCTGCTTGGGAGGAAACCCAAGCATAAGTATTTTATTTTTCAGCATTTTCAATTCAAAAAAATGTACTTAAGAATTCTTGTGTGTCACTTTCATCTATCTAACCCTTATTCAAACTTACAAAAAATTAAATAACTGTTTGCTGTTTATTATCTAGTGCATGATACATTGTTATAGGTAAGATTGCGGCGAAGTAAGTTATAAATTCTAATGAGCCGAATTTCACGCCTTCATAAAGAAACCAAAGGTGATTGCTCCGAAATGCGAAGTTCGGGAGACAGAGAGACGAGTGATGAAGCTGGTGTCCGTGAGACAAGTGTTCAACTTTCAGATACCTAAGCCATGTGAGGATTTGAGCCAAATATTTCCAAACGGTATTACCACTTTCTTTCGAATTACTATGAGAGTACCGTGCACTTGTTTATTTTCTAGAACTTGCTCTAATTCTCTGCTGACTAGTGATTTGATATTATATGCATTGAGGCAATTGTTTGTTATAACCCAGAGCCTTTTCAAGCCACCCTTTATATATTATTATCCTTTGCTAGCCAAATTTGAGCCGTAATTATTATTATCCCTTTTGTTTCGGTGACAAACCACGATATAAGCCTATAGACCAGAAAAACAATGATTTACCCTCTTTGGAGTTAGGTAATAGTTCTCAAAGTCTTGGCAACAAAATAAGTTTGGGGTTGCTCATGGAACTAGCAACGTCTAAGTTTGGGGTGGGTATACGGTGAACTATCAGTACAAAAAAAGAAAAATAAATGAAAAAGAGACGGGAAAAACATCAAAAAAGATCCCTAAAAAAATAGTCTCTTCAAAAAAAAATTAATGAAAAAGAAAAAAGGAAAAAAGAGCCAAAGGGCAAAAGAAAGAGCCAAAGGGCAAAAATAGTGATAGAAAAGAACCATACAAAGACACATCCGGTTCTTATTTTCCGATACCAACACAAAAAGGCACCCTAAGGAACAAAGGTTGGGTACACAAAAAGGAACAACAAAGTAGAACTTAACTCCAATGTTTAGCCTACTATTCCCAAAAATGTCCTACCTTGACCTAAGCTACGTTATAACCCTGAAAAGACCTCCAATAATGCATGTAAATTAAATTTTGACTGGTTGCTTAGAATTCTTGCAAGCCTATGGTAAAATGGCAAGTTGTATAATGATTGAGAGATAACCCTTTCAATTATGAGCGAAAAATACAAATGTGAGAGAGGGAAAAAGTTGAACATAGACTCTTGCAGACATTTGTCCGATTTGCTACCATTGACGTCTCCTGAGCCTAGCAGGACTGAGCATGATCGCTGCGGTAAGAAATCAGCGGTACCATTGCTGAAATATTAAGCAAGGTTGTGAAATTCCTATCATCTTATTTATCTCTTATTTCTCTAACGATCTTGTCTGATAGCATGTTACTTGAGGACAAGCAACGGTTTAAGTTTGGGGTTGTGATGACAGGAATTTCTACGTCATTTTTAGTATTATTATTAGTAGTAAAATGACCAAGACAGGCCCAAATACAAAGGAAAACCTACAAAAGCAAGAAAAAGCATCAAGACAGAGTCCAAGATGCAAAAAGACAAGAAAAAGCCTAAAAAGTGAAGAAATACAGCATTCCATCGCAGCACGATGTGTGCTATCATGCCACGATGAAAGCTCCTTGCACGCCAAGCAATCAGAAGAAATAAATCTTGAGAAAATCTTCCATCGCAGTACGATGCCATACAACGCAGTACGATGATGTTACTTGGCGCCCAAGCTGATGAAATGCACAGGATCAGTTATAATTTTGAACTGAATCTTCACATCGCAGTACGATGGCCTTATCGTGCTGCGATGCCTTGCTGAGGCCCATTACGAAAACTATAAATAGAGCCTCCCATTCATTGTTTTATTCATTCAGAAATAGTAGAACACTCTCTACTATAAGGAGAGGTTCAGAGGAGCTCTATTGGGCATAGTTTTCTCCCCTTACGGGAAAACTAACTCAGCAAGGTATGATTTCTTTAGGCTTTTGTATTTAGGTTATAATTTCTTGTAATTTAAATATGTAGTCTTTATTATTTATGCCTTAGGTTGTGGTGGAGAAGATGAACTCCCCTATGAATATTTGGAGTCTGTGATTGAGTCTAAGTTATAATAAATGATATTTAGTAATTATGTTTGTTATTTACTTTCGTGCACTTTAATAACGTATTCTCGTAATTTGTCCGGATAAGCGGGAGCGCCCATAGAATTGATATCAGGTTCGGACTTGGTATTAGTCCAGAACTCGTAGTAAATAATGCTAGGTGTATAGAGACGGTAACATCCTGAACTAGTCATGAATTGAGCAGTTAGAGGAGGAATCATGCACTAGGTGTGATCTGAGCACTTAGAAGATGAACAGCCCGATACTAGGACCTATAGGTTAATTGGTGAAGGTTATAATGCATGTTTATAAACAACTCACTTAGTAATTAAGGTATGTGACACATCGAGGTTAGGCTCTCGTAGGTACCTTAGTTGTTAATGTAGGGAAACTTTAATAGACATAGTGTAATAGTAAGGTATTACTACAACAAGGATAATTCACCGCCAAACATAATCTAAGTAACTATGTTATACACCGGTCATGCCAAATATGAAGAAGGGAGGGAGTCCAACCACCATACCTAGCCTCTATATTTCTTGAATCTATTATTTATACATTCTGCAATTTATATTTCTGCAAAGCATTACGCTATTTTTATAAAAACCTTTTCAAAAACCAAAGCGAATGCAAACTATCACAAACTTAAATAACGCTAGTAAAGCTGTGGCACGATCCCTGTGGATACGAACTCATTCTAGACACCTAGAGTGTGAATTATTACTCGACGACAGACTGGTGCACTTGCCAGACCGTAGTCAAGTTTTTGGCGCCGTTGTCGGGGATTGTGTTTACAAAGCCTTACTAGATTTATTTAAGCTTGTCAAATTTTTTTTCTTTCAAAAATACAAAAAAATTAAAAAATCAAATAAATCTTGTTGATGTTTGTGGATTTTGATCTGTGAAAGTTTTGGCTAAGGATAAGTCTTGGTATTTAAGCGATCCGTTGTGATCCACCTCACTTACCTGGGAATTTTCATAGTGACAAAGATACATGAGACAAACCAAAAATAGTTCCACAAGAAAAATATTTATCCAGTGCTACTGAGGTATTTGTTTAAAGTGCATGCAGACAGGTACTCCAGAGCTAAGGATTATAAAGGCTGGCAACAGCAAAAATCAAAGACAGCATTCTCACAGGAAAACTCTCAAAGTGATGAGGGATGGAGCAAATTGAAAAAGAGAAGCTGCAACCAAAAAGTCAATGGTCAGGAGGATCATTTGACTGAGACTTCTATAGGAAGTAAAAGAGTAAAATGGCTGTTTACAGAAATGGTTCGGAAACACAGGAACCATTGGCGAAGATGACAAAGAAAGGAGAGAAAGGCCATCAAGGAAAGAAATAATTCAATCAGGAGAATCAAGCTGTAAAATCACCTCTAAAGAACAATTTCTTCCTCAAGAAGAAAGCGCAAAAGAGAAAGACATGCACGAGTATATGTTTGGGGTGAAATTACTGTGTTTTATGAAACTGCACCGGTAAATAAGTCGCCAACCGGATAGTTGAAAATATGGTGAAACAGACCTGGTCCTACCAAAGATTGTAAGAATTTACGGAAGATGGCCAAGTGCTTCAAGCTGGAAGAAGGAAGCACAAAAGAGAGAGACATGCGAACCTATCCTCTGTAATGGACGAAATGCCTCAAGCTAATGAGAGGCTAAACAAGCGCTGCTTGGGAGGAAACCCAAGGATAAGTATTTTATTTTTCAGCATTTTCAATTCAAAAAAATGTACTTAAGAATTCCTGTGTGTCACTTTCATCTATCTAACCCTTATTCAAACTTACAAAAAATTAAATAACTGTTTGCTATTTATTATCTAGTGCATGATACACTGTTATAGGTAAGATTGCGGCGAAGTAAGTTATAAATTCTAATGAGCCGAATTTCACGCCTTCATAAAGAAACCAAAGGTGATTGCTCCGAAATGCGAATTTCGGGAGACAGAGAGACGAGTGATGAAGCTGGTGTCCGTGAGACAAGTGTTCAACTTTCAGATACCTAAGCCATGTGAGGATTTGAGCCAAATATTTCCAAACGGTATTACCACTTTCTTTCGAATTACTATGAGAGTACCGTGCACTTGTTTATTTTCTAGAACTTGCTCTAATTCTCTGCTGACTAGTGATTTGATATTATATGCATTGAGGCAATTGTTTGTTATAACCCAGAGCCTTTTCAAGCCACCCTTTATATATTATTATCCTTTGCTAGCCAAATTTGAGCCGTAATTATTATTATCCCTTTTGTTTCGGTGACAAACCACGATATAAGCCTATAGACCAGAAAAACAATGATTAACCCTCTTTGGAGTTAGGTAATAGTTCTCAAAGTCTTGGCAACAAAATAAGTTTGGGGTTGCTCATGGAACTAGCAACGTCTAAGTTTGGGGTGGGTATACGGTGAACTATCACTACAAAAAAAGAAAAATAAATGAAAAAGAGACGGGAAAAACATCAAAAAAGATCCCTAAAAAAATAGTCTCTTCAAAAAAAAATTAATGAAAAAGAAAAATGGAAAAAAGAGCCAAAGGGCAAAAGAAAGAGCCAAAGGGCAAAAATAGTGATAGAAAAGAACCATACAAAGACACCTCCGGTTCTTATTTTTCGATACCAACACAAAAAGGCACCCTAAGGAACAAAGGTTGGGTACACAAAAAGGAACAACAAAGTAGAACTTAACTCCAATGTTTAGCCTACTATTCCCAAAAATGTCCTACCTTGACCTAAGCCACGTTATAACCCTGAAAAGACCTCCAATAATGCATGTATATTAAATTTTGACTGGTTGCTTAGAATTCTTGCAAGCCTATGGTAAAATGGCAGGTTGTATGATGATTGAGAGATAACCCTTTCAATTATGAGCGAAAAATACAAATGTGAGAGAGGGAAAAAGTTGAACATAGACTCTTGCAGACATTTGTCCGATTTGCTACCATTGACGTCGCCTGAGCCTAGCAGGACTGAGCATGATCGCTGCGGTAAGAAATCAGCGGTACCATTGCTGAAATATTAAGCAAGGTTGTGAAATTCCTATCATCTTATTTATCTCTTATTTCTCTAACGATCTTGTTTGATAGCATGTTACTTGAGGACAAGCAACGGTTTAAGTTTGGGGTTGTGATGACAGGAATTTCTACGTCATTTTTAGTATTATTATTAGTAGTAAAATGACCAAGACAGGCCCAAATACGAAGGAAAACCTACAAAAGCAAGAAAAAGCATCAAGACAGAGTCCAAGATGCAAAAAGACAAGAAAAAGCCTAAAAAGTGAAGAAATACAGCATTCCATCGCAGCACGATGTGTGCTATCGTGCCACGATGAAAGCTCCTTGCACGCCAAGCAATCAGAAGAAATAAATCTTGAGAAAATCTTCCATCGCAGTACGATGCCATACAACGCAGTACGATGATGTTACTTGGCGCCCAAGCTGATGAAATGCACAGGATCAGTTATAATTTTGAACTGAATCTTCACATCGCAGTACGATGGCCTTATCGTGCTGCGATGCCTTGCTGAGGCCCATTACGAAAACTATAAATAGAGCCTCCCATTCATTGTTTTATTCATTCAGAAATAGTAGAACACTCTCTACTATAAGGAGAGGTTCAGAGGAGCTCTATTGGGCATAGTTTTCTCCCCTTACGGGAAAACTAACTCAGCAAGGTATGATTTCTTTAGGCTTTTGTATTTAGGTTATAATTTCTTGTAATTTAAATATGTAGTCTTTATTATTTATGCCTTAGGTTGTGGTGGAGAAGATGAACTCCCCTATGAATATTTGGAGTCTGTGATTGAGTCTAAGTTATAATAAATGATATTTAGTAATTATGTTTGTTATTTACTTTCGTGCACTTTAATAACGTATTCTCGAAATCTGGCCGGATAAGTGGGAGCGCCCATAGAATTGATATCAGGTTCTGACTTTGTATTTGTCCGGAACTCGTAGTAAATAATGCTAGGTGTATAGAGACGGTAACATCCTGAACTAGTCGTGAATTGAGCGGTTAGAGGAGGAATCATGCACTAGGTGTGGTCTGAGCACTTAGAAGATGAACAGCCCGATACTAGGACCTAGAGGTTAATTGGTGAAGGTTATAATGCATGTTTATAAACAACTCACTTAGTAATTAAGGTATGTGACACATCGAGGTTAGGCTCTCGTAGGTACCTTAGTTGTTAATGTAGGGAAACTTTAATAGACATAGTGTAATAGTAAGGTATTACTACAACAAGGATAATTCACCGCCGAACATAATCTAAGTAACTATGTTATACACCGGTCATGCCAAATATGAAGAAGGGAGGGAGTCCAACCACCATACCTAGCCTCTATATTTCTTGAATCTATTATTTATACATTCTGCAATTTATATTTCTGCAAAGCATTACGCTATTTTTATAAAAACCTTTTCAAAAACCAAAGCGAATGCAAACTATCACAAACTTAAATAACGCTAGTAAAGCTGCGGCACGATCCCTGTGGATACGAACTCATTCTAGACACCTAGAGTGTGAATTATTACTCGACGACAGACTGGTGCACTTGCCAGACCGTAGTCAACTACCTAAAACACAATACAACCCCCCCCTTCTTGTGTTTTTCACACCTTCACATTCTGGTTCTTGCTTAATGCTGACCTTTCCGCAGTAACCTCTCATTGGTTCTTTTTGCTCGTCCCCAATGGCTTTGGTACTAGACTCTCCTTCTTTGTTGGAAAGGGAAGTTGTTAAGTAGAGTCGGCAGAGTAACTCTTGCTAGGTCTGTCTTGAGTTTAATGCCTATTTATACTATGCAAAATCTTTGGGTTCCTGAAGGAAATTGCGATAAGATTGATTCCTGCATTAACCAATTTATTTGAGGCAGTAAAGGTTGTCACTGGGTAAAGTGGGACAAAGTCACTCAACCTAGGAATAAGGGTGGCCCTGGGATAAGAAGATCTTGATACATCAACATTTCTATGTTAAGAAAACATGTTTGGGAGCTTCTTCATCACCGTGATAAGTTATGGGTTCAACTTCTTTCTGATAAATATCTTCAAAACTCTCACATCTTTTAGGAATGTGCATATATTGGAGCATCTTACACATGGAGATCTATAACTAAGGCTGCTGCAATTTTGAAAAGCGGGTTTATTACCAGAGTTGGTTGTGGGAATGTATCCTTGTGGTATGCGAGGTGGCTTCATAAAGGTAGATTGTGTGATAGACTTCCCTTTGTTCATATAAGCGACACTACTCTCCAGATTTGTGACGTGGTTCATTCTGGAATTTGGAATTTCAATTTGTTAGCTACTCAAATTCCTTTAGATATTAGGTTGGAAATGCAAAGTGTTATTTTGACCAATGCTTCAGCAGACCTTCTTATTTGGGAACCTGCTATATCAGGCACTTACTCTGTCAAAAGTGCTTATACATGGCTTTTGGATAAGGATGATTATAGGCTCCCTCATGACTCCAATTGGTCATGGATTTGGAAGTTAGAAGTTTCTGAAAATACAAGGTTCTTTGTCTGGCTTATTGTACATGGAAAAATACCAAACAACTCTGTCAGATTCTGTAACACCCCAAAATTTAGAAATAGTTATTTATTTAGAATATGGTTTATTTAGGTGTTTATGTGCTAAGTTAATTATTTGATAAGTTAGAATTTATTTAATTTAGTGAGAACAAGAGAATTATTTGAAAAATAGAATTAATTAAGATATATTTTAGAGATATAATTTAGAGATATATTTTAGGAATATTTTATGAAAATAAAAGATTAGATTTTTATGAAAAATAAGATGAGAGTTTTTAGGAAAATATATTGTGGAAACAAATCCGATAAGAATATCTTTTCTTCTAGGAAAAGAAACCTAGTTAGTTGCTTATAAATAGACTAAAGTGAGAAGAAATTAGGAGAGCAAAATCAAATAGAAACCTGAGGAGACCTTGGAGAGCTAGGGCAGCACGAGGGATCGCCAACAATCAATCATTAAAGAATTTCAGCATAATCGAGGTAAGGGGGGAGATTGTTCACGCATAGGGGTAGTGTTAACCATAAGAATAGTCGAGGGGACCTTGCCCTCCTTCCCATTCCCTTTTATTTTCCCTTTTCTTTTTTTTCTTTCTTTTGATGATCATGATTTTCTATAAATTCCTTTTAATTGTTGTTGTTGTTGTTGTTGTTGTTTATTTTATAATTTGAAGTTCTGGAAACTATAAGTAAAGGAGTTTAACCATCTCAATAGAAATCTTTGAATTTTATAGTAATTAAGCGAGGCTTTTCTCTTTCTATTCTGGACATTCAATTACTTGTTGTTGTTTGTGTTGCTGTTTGATTACTTTAAAATTTAAAGATTAGGTTCCGAATAAATCATTAAAATCAAATGAGATTAAAGTATAATGATGATCATAAGATAAAATATACTTGTTTATGTCCCTATGTACGATCGAGATCATGCTTGTAGGAATAAGTGAAATTCTATTTTTTTTTATCTTGATTATTCAACGTGATGTGTGTCTTGATGGGTCTTTAATTTTAATAAGTCATTACGGTAGAACAAGTAAAAGCCCTATGGTATTGTAGGACCATGTTTTTATAATATGCACTCATATTAGTACGACTTGGTCACATGTCAGTGAATTTAATCGTAAGTTCTGATTCTTTGGATTAATCCATTAATCATGTTATAAGATGTATTTTCAATTCCGAGTTTTTGACTATTTTTAGAATTAAGTTTTATAAAATATTAGTGACTAAAGTATGTCCTTGATTTAAAATAAATTAAGATAATTTTCTAGCGATCTTTGAGAGACAGATTGTATTAAATTACATTGTGACGGGACTGTTTTGGGATAGTCTTAGTTGCTAATCAGAGAAGTCAAAAGTCTAATTAAAAAGATTCAAGTGATAGCTGTGAGTGTAATTGGTGTTGGATCTATTTTGTCTTAATTAATTTGGTGATTGAGTTTAATTGGTGTCGAGTTTATTTGGTGTTGAGTTTAATTGGTGTCGATCATATTTGGTGTTGAGTTTCTTTAAGAATTAAATATTGGGTGTGTTGAATAATGACGTTGATTTAATATTGTAGCCAGATATGGCAATGAAGTAGTAATATTGTAGCCAGATATGGCAATGAAGTTGTAAAACTGTAGCCAGATATGGCAATGAAGGAGTAACAATGTAGCCAGATATGGCAACGAAGGAGTAATATTGTAGCCAGATATGGCAATGAAGGAGTAATAATGTAGCCAGATATGGCAATGAAGTTGCAATAATGTTAGCTACGATGTAGCAATGAAGTTGTTAATGATGTTGTGATAGTGGTTACAGATTCAATCATCATATGACTAATGATGCTTCTTGTCCGAGATGTGGGGCGGCTGAGGAGACAATTTTGCACACTCCGAGGGATTTTCCGAAAGCCAAAAGAATTTGGGATATGATGCGTTTCTCTGGTTCTCAAATCTTTCTAGTATCCAGTTGTTATGATTGGTTTACTCACTGTGCTTCTGAGAAAAATGGGCAACTTTTTTTGATCTCTTGTTGGTACATTTGGAAAGCTCGTAATGAAGAGCTATTTTCTGACACATTATGGGAAGATTGGAAAGTTTTAAATCTTACTAATACACATCATGAAGCACGTTTGGTCTCTTGGAAACCTCCATCAGGTGCAGCGGTTAAATTGAATGTTGATGGTAGCTCTCTTGGTAATCCAGGACGCTCTGGTTTTGGAGGCTTGATTCGTGACACAAATGGCAATTGGTTATTGGGTTTCTCAGGCAGTTGTGGTATTACTACTAATATTAACGCAGGGCTGCAAGCTATCTTCTACGGTCTTGAGAAGGCTTGGAGTCATGGTTACCAACATGTGGAATGTGAATCTGATTGTCAGTCGGCATTAAAATTGATTAAAGAAGGGGTCCCTACAACCCACCCGTATGCACCTATTATTGATCTTATCAAGAGGTTTATTGATTATCCTTGGCTTTTGTCCTTTCATTATTCATTGAGGGAAGGTAATAGTTTTGCGGATTCGTTAGCAAAGTACGGAGCAAGTTTGGATGGTAACTCGATGATGACAGGAATTTCTATTGTATTTTAGGTAGTATATTTAGTAGTAAAATGAGCAAGACAAACCCAAATACGAAGAAAAACCTACAGAATCAAGGAAAAACATCAAGACCAAGTCCAAGATGCAAAAAGACAAGAAAAAGCCCAAAAAGTGAAGAAAATGTGCTGATCATCGTAGCACGATGGCTTCCATCGTAGCACAATGGCTTCCATCGTTCCACGATGGAAGCTACTTGTTGGCCAAGAAATCAACAGAGAAAATCTGAAGAAAATCTGCTCATCGTGCTACGGTAACATCCCAGAATTTAATTACTAGAGGAATGTAATTAAATAGAGTATTATTGGGGCTTAATTAGAAATTAAGTGACCAAACCAATCCTATTATCTACATTTTGTTACCAAGACTTAAGTGAGAGTTTTAAACTAATCCTTACCCCACTCTTTTCCCTCTCACCGAACCCCCCACTCTTACTCCCTAAACCCCCATCTCAATCTAATTTCCTATTTAATGTTTTGTTAAACCACAACAAGGGAAAATTCCATTTTTTACACTTCTCTTGCTCTTTCCTCTTTCTCTGCGCTAAACAACAACAACTCCCATCTCCCACTCAAGCTTCAACATGCAATTGCAATTGAAACAATAAAAGTTCAAAGTATACTCCCAAACCTCACTCCCTTTTCTCTTCGAGCCTTTCTTCCTCACTCTTTCTCTAGAAATCAAATTCTGAAGGCATAATTGCCGAAGCAAAGGAGTGATGCATGTGTGTTAGGGAAAAATCTAATATGAATCATCTACTCAAAATTTATGATTAAGGTATGGTGTTAGTTCCTAGTTTTCCCCCTTTTCTAAATTTTACTCTTAAGACTCAAATCCTTAACCCTTGCTGTGATGGTGGTGCATGTGTGTGGTTAACCCTCGTGGGTGGCTGGAAGAAGCATAAGAATCAAGTATTGAAGGAATGAGTTGCAGCAGAACCTTGATTTTTTTCCATTCTGTCACGCTCGCCCCAGCGAGCAGAGGTACTCGCCCCGGCGAGTATAGCAGCTGTTGCTGCATGAATCTTTCTTCTCCTGTAACCAATTTCCAAAATCCTTGGTAAGTTGTTCCCAACCTTTCCATTTCCTTCTCAGTGACTGTATTGACAGTTTCGTTTCCTTGACCTTAGTGAGATCATAAACACTCATTAATCCATTTCCTTTCCATTTTTATTCAAGGTTACAAGTTGGGGATTTCAAGTGAGTCCTGGTGATTAGAGTTTATGGATGTTGTAGGGCTTGTAAACAAGATTAAAGCTTCACTCCAGGTGTTTCTCTTGAAAAATCATGATTTTCGCAAAACAGGGCACATTCTGAATGAACTCGCCACAGCGCGTTACTGGCGAGTATTCATGGCGAGCTGGGTTTTTCTGGGCTGATGAAACTCGCCGTGGCGAGCTTTTGCTCGCCGGGCGAGTTGATTTAGGCCAGGACCTATAATCTCGCCGTGGCGAGCTGGTACACGCCGTAGCGACTTTGACAGAACAGTCCTGCATTTTCACATTTTTTCTAATAAAGTTTCACGCACTCGTTTTATGTCCTCATTTGAGTCAGATAGTTTGCAATAATGTAAATAATATAATGTCGAACAGAATGTTAATCACAGATAATATATAGGATGTAACTCAGGAATTAAATAGGTTGTATGGTCCCCGGGTTTTGGGAAATTATGGTAGTAAGAACCAATTTTAGTATTGGTCAATCAGGTGCGATTTGTGATGTCGCTTATGGACTTCCAATGGGAGTATCCATCAGATTATGTTATTGTGAGCTGCATACCGTGACCGAATCGGTTGTCGGATATGGCAGGCCTCTGAGACCCACTCACCTCAGAGTGTCCTTGTGTTTAAAATGAATAAGATATTGTTATCCGTGTTACACCTTTATCTATGTTATTATGTTATGTTAAATTTATATGTTATCATGTTATGACTGATTTAGGATCCCCCGGTGTAGTCACCTCTAGGAGGGTAGTTGGACTCACTGAGGCTTAGTAGTCTCACCCCACTCCATACAATTTTTTTAGGTAGCAGGTTAATTGAAGCAAGGACCAGGTGGGACCTGATGATTGGAGCTGAGCTTGGATCATCGGACTAGAAGATTTTAGTCTCCCCAATGTTTTAGTTTAATCTGTGTATCTTAGGAGCTTATTCTATTTCCGCTGTATTGTTTTAAGTTCATCAATTGCGGTAAGGAATTATTTTAATTCAGTTATTTATTTCGTTCAATTTAATGTACTCGGATCCATTTATTTATGTCTTGACTAAATATTCTAGATATTTTAGTTGGGGCGTTATAGCTACGATGCTCCTCATCATGGTACGATGACATTACTTGGCGATCAAGCTGATGAAATGCAAAGGATCAGTTATAATTTTGAATTGTATCTTCCCATCGTGCTGCGATGGACCTATCGCAGCACGATGGCTTACTGAGGCCCATTACGAAAACTATAAATAGAGCTTCAATTCCTCATTATTTTTCATTCAGAAATAGTAGAACACTCTCTACTATAAAGGAGGTGTTCAGAGGAGCTCTAAGGGCATAGTTTTCTCCCCTTGCGGGAAAACTAACTCAGCAAGGTATGTTTTCTTTAGGCTTTTGTATTTAGGTTATGATTTCTTTTGTAATTTAAATATGTAGTCTTTATATTAGATGCCTTAGGTTGTGGTGGAGAAGATGAACTCCCCTATGAATATTTGGAGTCTGTGATTGAGTCAAAGTTATAATAAATCGTTATTCAGTATTATGTTTGTTATTTACTTTCTTGCACTTTAACGACGTATCTCGTAATCTGGCCGGGTAAGCGGGAGTGCTAATAGAATTGATATTGGGTATTAACTTGATATGGTCCGGAACTAGTAGTAAATAATGCTAGGTGTATAGAGACGGTAACATCCTGAACTAGTCGCGAACTGAGCGGTTAGACGAGGAATCATGCACTAGGTGTGAACTGAGCACTTAGAAGATGAATAGCTCGATACTAGGATCTAGAGGCATTGGATGGGTGAAGGTAATAATGCATGTGTAATAAACAACTCACTTAGTAATTAGGGTATGTGACACATCGAGGTTAGGCTCTCGTAGGTACCTTAGTTATTAACGTAGGGAAACTTTAATATACATAGTGTAACAGTAAGGTGTTACTACAACAAAGGAAAAGTCACCGCCGAACAATAATCTGAGTAACTATGTTATACACCGTTCCTGCCAAATATGAAGAAGGGAGGGAGTCCAACCACCATACCTATCCTCTGTGTTTCTGAATCATTATCTTTATATTTTTTGCAAGCATTACACTCTTTTTATAAAACCTTTTTCCAAAAGCCAAAGCGAATGCAAACCCAACAACTTAAATAACGCTAACGAAGCTTTGGCACGATCCCTGTGGATACGAACTCATTCTACTCAGTAGAGTGTGAATTATTACTCGACGACAGACTGATACACTTGCCAGACCGTAGTCAAGTTTTTGGCGCCGTTGTTGGGGACTGTGTCTACAAAGCGTTGATAGATTTATTTAAGTTGTCAAAATATTTTCAAAAATACAAAAAAATCTTGTTGATGATTGTGAATTTTAATCTGTGAAAGTTCTAGCTAAGGCAAAATCTTGGTATTTAAGCAATCCATTGTGATCCACCTCACTTACCTGGGAATTTTCATAGTGACAAAGACACATGAGACAAACCAAAAAAATGTAAAGTTTCACCATTACCTTTTCCAATGCTACTAAGGTATTCATTTGTTGTGCTTGATAACAGGTAACCTGGATTTTGAGTACGACCCTGAACCAGAAAGAACATTTAGGGAAAGAAGGCAAGCACAAAAGCGAGCAAAGTCCAGTAATCTCGAGGAGCCTACCACCAAAGCCATGGGGGACGAACAAAGAATAACAATGGGAGACTACTGCAAGAGGACTGACAATGATCAGATCTCACTGGGTTCCAACTGGCAAACCCAGCTAACTTCGATGTTAAAGGCAATGTTCTAACAGGTTTGCGGGAGAACCAGTTCGACGGACGTGCCAACAATGATCCTTGGGATCATCTGTCAAAATTTTCAGAGACATGTCAGATCCAGAAGGTGCCGGAAAATGTTACTGAGGACCAGAAGAAGCTGCATTTGTTTGCTTTTTCTCTTACAGGTCCAGCTAAATATTGGCTTCAATGTTTGCCAAGGGGATCAATGGCAAAATGGAAGGAGCTCGAAGATAAGTTCCTGGAGAGATTCTTCACTCATACACTATTCCAGAAGAGGAAGTATGAGATCTTAAGCTTCAAGCAGCATGAATCAGAGACGTTGTGCGAGGCTTATGAACGCTTCAAGTTGCTCATGAGAAGGTGTCCTAACCACAGCATTAGTGCAATGGAGCAGATGCAACTATTCACAGCTGGTATGAAGATGCAGCATCGCATGATACTAGATGCCTCAGCTGGTGGGTCTATCAAAGTTAAGACCTATGCAGAAACTAAGGATCTGGTTGAGCAGATGTGCCAGAATGAATACAACATGAGCCATGATCGAAATGAGAAGACGCCTGGAATTCTGAAGGTGGACCAGGAAATTGCCTACAAAGTAGAGATCGAGTTACTGAAGAGGCAACTTGCTGAAAAAGAGAAAGCAGTGAAGGAAGACAGTGTGAAACAGGTAGAAGGAGTTTGTGATTTCACCCTAATGGGCATTGTTTGCCAGGAGGGAGCAAAGAGCAAGCTAAGTATATGGGCAATGGCTACAACCCAGGTTGGAGCAAGCACCCAAATCTACGTTGGGACCAGAAAGGGAACCAAGCTCAAGCTGCACCTCAACCCAGAAAGCCATCTCCGTTGGAAGAGTTACTCAATAAATTTGCTAACATGAGCAAAACGAGCTTTGAAAATATCCAGACCACAGTAGCCAACCAGGGGGCATCGATCAAAAGTCTTGAAACCCAGATTGGTCAACTCTCAAAACTGGTTAGCACTCATGTTTCTAAAGATATTGCAGGTAACACGGTGGACAATCCAAAGGAGGAGTGCAAAATGCTCAAAGATCAAGAATCAGAGCACGAACAAAGAGAAGAACAGGTAAAAGACTACGAAGAGTGGTTCAAACTGTTCGGGATGACATTAGAAGAAGCTTATGACGAGTTCATGAGAGAGTTGGAAGAATACAGGGAAAGCCTAAGGAGACCACAACTGCCAATCAAGAAGACAGATACTGGAAGCGTCACCATACTCTGTCAAATTGAAGGAGCAGAAGTCTGAGCACTATGTGATGTGGGCTCAAGTGTGAACGTAATGCCATTATCTCTGGCAGAGAAGTTTAAGCTCACAAAAACAACTGCAGGTACAGAACGGGAACTTGTTTTAGCTAACCAATCAACAATTCACTCAGCAGGTACAATCGAGGATGTCTTGGTGAAAGTCGAAGACCTGGTATTTTCAGCAGACTTCATGATCCTAGATATCCAAGAAGATGAAGAGCATCCGATCATTCTTGGAAGACCATTACTAGCAACTAGCAGAGAACTCATTAATGTGGAGCTCGCTGAGTTGACTATAAGGAGTGGAGTCAAGGAAAGAACAATCAAAGCTTCCGGAACCGAGAGGGTAGACTGCTACATCCTCGAGTGGAAACAGGAAAAACCTACACCACCGACTCTAGTTCAAGAGATACATGTGAAGATAGAGATAGAGGAGCTGGAGAATGAAATGGCGCAGCTAGAGATAGAGACAGCTCAGGAAGAAGAGGTACCCGAGGAACTCAACGACAAATTGAAGTGGCTAACTATTGAAGTGGATATCCGATCACCATGGGTCAAAGCATGGGGAAGAAACCGAAAAGTGGCCAAAAGATCTAAGTTTGGGGTTAATACGCCACCTCTGAAGAAGCCTGCTGCTGAAAGAAAGAAACAACAAGAAGGGAGGAGCTAAGGCGAAAGCTCCTACAGAAGAGAGAGACATGCGAACCTATCCTCTGTAATGGAGAAAATGCCTCAAGCTAATGAGAGGCTAAACAAGCGCTGCTTGGGAGGCAACCTAAGGATAAGTATTTAATTTTAGTATTTTCAATTCAGTATTTTTAATTCAGTATTTCATTTCAGTTTTTCAATTCAATAAAGTATGCCTAGAATTCCGCATGTGATCCTCATCTGTTAACAACCCTTTTCAAACTTACAAAAAATTAAATAACTGTTTGCTGTTTATTATCTTGTGCATGAGAAACTGTTATAGGTAAGATTGCAGCGAAGTGAGTTATAAATTCTGATGAGACGAATTCACAACTTCACAGAAAGACCAAAGGTGATTGCTCCGAAGTGCGAAGTTCGGGAGACCATGAGACGAGTGATGACGCTGGTGTCTGTGAGATTAATGTTCATCCTTCAGATACCTAAGCCATGTGAGGATTTGAGCCAAATATTTCCAAACGGTATTACCACTTTCTTTCGATTTACTATAAGAGTACCGTGCACTTGTTTATTTTCTAGAACTTGCTCTAATTCTCTGCTGACTAGTTGATTTAATATTATATGCATTGAGGCAATTGTTTGTTATAACCCAGAGCCTTTTCAAGCCACCCCTTATTATTATTATCCTTTGCTAGCCAATTTTGAGCCGTAAAAAATAAATTATCCCTTTTGTTTCGGTGACAAACCATATTATAAGCCTATAGACCAGAAAAAACAATGATTTACCCTCTTTGGAGTTAGGTAATAGTTCTCAAAAGTCTTGGCAACGACAAAGTTTGGGGTTGCTCATGGAACTAGCAACATCTAAGTTTGGGGTGGGTATACAGAGAACTATCACTACAAAAAAAAAATGAAAAAGAGACGGGAAAACATCAAAAATTCCCTAAAAAAATAGTCTCTTAAAAAAAATGAAAAATCCAAAAGGCAAAAGAAAGAGCCAAAGGGAAAAACAATAGTGATAGAAAAGAACCATACAAAGACACATCCGGTTCTTAATCTCTGACACCAACACAAAAAGGCACCCTAAGGAATGAGGTTGCGTGCACAAAAAGGAAACAAAGTAGAACTTAACTCCAATGTTTAGCCTACTTATCCCAAAAATGTCCCACCTTGACCCTAGCCACATTATAACCCTGAAAAGACCTCTAAAAATGCATGTATATTAAATATTGACTGGTTGCTTAGAGTTCTTGCAAGCCTATGGTAAAATGGCAGGTTGTACGATGATTGAGAGATAACCCTTTCAATTATGAGCGAAAAATACAAATGTGAGAGAGAGAAAAGGTTGAACATGGACTCTTGCAGATATTTGTCTGATTTGCTACTATCAACGTCTCCTGAGCCTAGTAGGACTGTGCATGATCGCGGCGGTAAGAATCAGCGGTACCATTGCTGAAGTGCAGGGTTGTGAAATTCCTATCATCTTTATTTATCTCTTATTTCTCTAACGATCTTGTCTGACAGTTTAAGTTTGGGGTTGTGATGACAGGAATTTTAGGTAGTATATTTAGTAGTAAAATGACCAAGACATACCCAAATACGAAGAAAAACCTACAGAATCAAGGAAAAACATCAAGACCAAGTCCAAGATGCAAAAAGACAAGAAAAAGCCCAAAAAGTGAAAAAAATGTGCTGATCATCATAGCACGATGGCTTCCATCGTGCCACGATGGAAGCTACTTATTGGCCAAGAAATCAACAGAGAAAATCTGAAGAAAATCTGCTCATCGTGCTACGATGCTCCTCATCGTGGTACGATGACATTACTTGGCGACTGATGACAGGAATTTCTACGGTATTTTTAGTATTACTATTAGTAGTAAAATGACCAAGACAGGCCCAAATACGAAGGAAAACCTACAAAAGCAGGAAAAAGCATCAAGACAGAGTCCAAGATGCAAAAAGACAAGAAAAAGGCCAAAAAGTGAAGAAAATCAGCATTCCATCGCAGCACGATGGCTCCCATCGTGCCTTGATGGGAGCTGCTTGTTCGCCAAGAAATCAGAAGAAATAAATCTGAAGCAAATATGTCCATCGCAGCACGATGTGTGCCATCGCAGCACGATGACTTGACTTGGCGCCCAAGCTGATGAAATGCACAGGATCAGTTATAAAATTGAATTGAATCTTCACATCGCAGCACGATGGCTTCAACGTGGTGCGATGCCTTGCTGAGGCCCATTACGAAAACTATAAATAGAGCCTCCCTTTCATTGTTTTATTCATTCAGAAATAGTAGAACACTCTCTACTATAAGGAGAGGTTCAGAGGAGCTCTATTGGGCATAGTTTTCTCCCCTTACGGGAAAACTAACTCAGCAAGGTATGTTTCTTTAGGCTTTTGTATTTAGGTTATAATTCTTGCAATTTAAATATGTAGTCTTTATAATTATGCCTTAGGTTGTGGTGGAGAAGATGAACTCCCCTATGAATATTTGGAGTCTGTGGTTGAGTCTAAGTTATAATAAATGATATTTAGTAATTGTGTTTGTTATTTACTTTCGTGCACTTAATAACGTATTCTCGTAATCTGGCCGGATAAGCGGGAGCGCCCATAAAATTGATATCAGGTTTTGACTTGATATGGTCTGGAACTCGTAGTAAATAATGCTAGGTGTATAGACACGGTAACATCCTGCACTAGTCGTGAACTAAGCGGTTAGGGGAGGAATCATGCACTAGGTGTGATCTGAGCACTTAGAAGATGAACAGCCCGATACTAGGACCTAGAGGTTAATTGGTGAAGGTTATAACGCATGTTTATAAACAACTCACTTAGTAATTAGGGTATGTGACACATCAAGGTTAGGCTCTCGTAGGTACCTTAGTTGTTAACGTAGGGAAACTTTAATAGACATAGTGTAATAATAAGGTATTACTACAACAAGGATAATTCACCGCCAAACATAATCTAAGTAACTATGTTATACACCGATCATGCCAAATATGAAGAAGGGAAGGAATCCAACCACCATACCTAGCCTCCATATTTCTTGAATCTATTATTTATATATTCCGCATTTATATTTCTGCAAAGCATTTCGCTACTTTTATAAAAACCTTTTCAAAAACCAAAGCAAATGCAAACTATCACAAACTTAAATAACGCTAGTGAAGCTTCGGCACGATCCTTGTGGATTCGAACTCATTCTAGACACCTAGAGTGTGAATTATTTCTCGACGACAGACTGGTGCATTTGCCAAACCGTAGTCAAGTTTTTGGCGCCGTTGCCGGGGATTGTGTTTACAAAGCATTACTAGATTTATTTAAGTTTGTAAAAAAAAATACAAAAATACAAAAAAAAATTAAAAAATCAAAAAAATCTTTTTGATGATTGTGGATTTTGATCTGTGAAAGTTCTGGCTAAGATAAGTCTTGGTATTTAAGAGATCCATTGTGATCCACTTCACTTACCTGGGAATTTTCATAGTGACAAAGACACATGAGACAAACCAAAAATAGTTCTACCAAAAAATTAAATTCCAGTGCTACTAAGGTATTTGTTTAAGTGCATGCAGACAGGTACTCAAGGCATTATGGATCACAAAGGCTGGCAACAGCCAACTAAAGACAGCATTCTCGCAGGAAAACTCCTAAAGTGATAGGAGATGTAACGAATTGCAAAAGAGAAAGCTACAACAAGAAAGTCATTGGTTAGGAGGATCATTTGACTAAAGCTTCCACAGGAAGTAAGAGAAGACAGGGTTGTTACAGGAATGGTTCGGAGACACAGGAACCATTGAAAAGATGACGAGAGAATAGAGAAAGGTCATCATGGATGAACTACTACAATCAGGAAAACCAGTCTGCAAAGTCACCTCAGAGAACAACTTCTTCCTTGAAGAAAGAATCAAAAAGAGAGACATCACGAATATAAGTTTGGGGTGAAATCACTGCATTCTATGAAACTGCACCGGTAAATTAGTCGCCAACCGGATAGTTGAGGATATGGTGAAACAGACCTGGTCCTTCCTGACAGTAATTAATGAAAAAGGAAGATGGTCAGTGCTTCAAGCTGGAACAAAGGAGCACAAAAGAGAAACATGCGAACCTATGCTCGGTCATGGAGGAAATGCCTCAAGCTAATGAGAGGCTAAACAAGCGCTGCTTGGGAGGCAACCCAAGGATAAGTATTTACTTTCAGTATTTCAATTTCAGTAATTTCAATTCAGTTATTTCTTTCAGTTTTTCAAATCAATAAAGTATACTAAAGAATTCCGCAGGTCATTTTCATCTGTAACACACCTTATTCAAACTTACAAGAAAATTAAATAACTGTTTGCTGTTTATTATCTAGTGCATGATAAACTGTTATAGGTAAGATTGCGGCGAAGTGAGTTATAAATTCTGATGAGCCGAATTTCACGCCTTCATACAGAAACCAAAGGTGATTGCTCCGAAGTGCGAAGTTCGGGAGACAAAGAGACGAGTGATGAAGCTGGTGTCTGTGAGACAAGTGTTCAACTTTCAGATACCTAAGCCATGTGAAGATTTGAGCCAAATATTTCCAAACGGTATTACCACTTTCTTTCGAATTACTATGAGAGTACCGTGCACTTGTTTATTTTCTAGAACTTGCTCTAATTCTCTGCTGACTAGTTGATTTGATATTATATGCATTGAGGCAATTGTTTGTTATAACCCAGAGCCTTTTCAAGCCACCCTTTATTATATTATATCCTTTGCTAGCCAAATTTAAGCCGTAAAAAAATTATCCCTTTTGTTTCGGTAACAAACCACGATACAAGCCTATAGACCAGAAAAACAATGATTTACCCTTTTTGGAGTTAGGTAATAGTTCTCAAGTCTTGGCAACAAAATAAGTTTGGGGTTGCTCATGGAACTAGCAACGTTTAAGTTTGAGGTGGGTATACGGAGAACTATCACTACAAAAAAAAAAAAAAAAAGAGACGGAAAAACATGAAAAAATCCCCTAAAAAAATAGTCTCTTAAAAAAAATAAAATAAATAAATAATAAATGAAAAAGAAAGAGCCAAAGGGCAAAAGAAAAGAGCCAAAGGGCAAAAACAGTGATAGAAAAGAACCACACGAAGACACTTCCGGTTCTTAATCTCCGATACCAACACAAAAAGGCACCCTAAGGAACAAAGGTTGCGTACACAAAAAGGAACAACAAAGTAGAACTTAACTCCAATGTTTAGCCTACTATTCCCAAAAATGTCCTACCTTGACCTAAGCCACGTTATAACCCTGAAAAGACCTCCAATAATGCATGTATATTGAATTTTGACTGGTTGCTTAGAATTCTTGCAAGCCTATGGTAAAATGGCAGGTTGTGCGATGATTGAGAGATAACCCTTTCAATTATGAGCGAAAAACACAAATGTGAGAGAGAGAAAAAGTTGAACATGGACTCTTGCAGGCATTTGTCCGATTTGCTACTATTGACGTCCCCTGAGCCTAGCAGGACTGAGCATGATCGCTGCGGTAAGAAATCAGCGGTACCATTGCTGAAATATAAAACAAGGTCGTGAAATTCCTATCATCTTTATTTCTCTAACGATCTTGTCTGACAGCATGTTACTTGAGGACAAGCAACAATTTAAGTTTGGGGTTGTGATGACAGGAATTTCTCCGGTATTTTTAGTATTATTATTAGTAGTAAAATGACCAAGACAGGCCCAAATATGAAGGAAAACCTACAAAAGCAGGAAAAAACATCAAGACAGAGTCCAAGATGCAAAAAGACAAGAAAAAGCCCAAAAAGTGAAGAAAATCAGCATTCCATCGCAGCACGATGGCTCCCATTGGGCATTAGAAATAGAAGAACACTCTCTACTATAAGGAGAGGTTCAGAGGAGCTCTATTGGGCATAGTTTTCTCCCCTTACGGGAAAACTAACTCAGCAAGGTATGTTTCTTTAGGCTTTTGTATTTAGGTTATAATTCTTGTAATTTAAATATGTAGTCTTTATAATTATGCCTTAGGTTGTGGTGGAGAAGATGAACTCCCCTGTGAATATTTGGAGTCTGTGGTTGAGTCTAAGTTATAATAAATGATATTTAGTAATTGTGTTTGTTATTTACTTTCGTGCACTTAATAACATATTCTCGTAATCTGGCCGGATAAGCGGGAGCGCCCATAGAATTGATATCAGGTTTTGACTACATATGGTCCGGAACTCGTAGTAAATAATGCTAGGTGTATAGAGATGGTAACATCCTGCACTAGTCGTGAACTGAGCGGTTATAGGAGGAATCATGCACTAGGTGTGATCTGAGCACTTAGAAGATGAACAGCCCGATACTAGGACCTAGAGGTTAATTGGTGAAGGTTATAATGCATGTTTATAAACAACTCACTTAGTAATTAGGGTATATGACACATCGAGGTTAGGCTTTCATAGGTACCTTAGTTGTTAACGTAGGGAAACTTTAATAGACATAGTGTAATAGTAAGGTATTACTACAACAAGGATAATTCACCGCCGAACATAATCTAAGTAACTATGTTATACACCGATCATGCCAAATATATATGAAGAAGGGAAGGAATCCAACTACCATACCTAGCCTCTATATTTCTTGAATCTATTATTTATACATTCCACATTTATATTTCTGCAAAGCATTTCGCTAGTTTTATTAAAACCTTTTCAAAAACCAAATCGAATGCAAACTATTACAAACTTAAATAACGCTAGTGAAGCTTCGGCACGATCTCTGTGGATTCGAACTCATTCTAGACACCTAGAGTGTGAATTATTAATCGACGACAGACTGGTGCACTTGCCAGACCATAGTCAGCGACCAAGCTGATGAAATGCACAGGATCAGTTATAATTTTGAATTGTATCTTCCCATCGTGCTGCGATGGACCTATCGCAGCACGATGGCTTGCTGAGGCCCATTACGAAAACTATAAATAGAGCTCCAATTCTTCATTATTTTTCATTCAGAAATAGTAGAACACTCTCTACTATAAAGGAGTTGTTCATAGGAGCTCTAAGTGCATAGTTTTCTCCCCTTACGGGAAAACTAACTCAGCAAGGTATGTTTTCTTTTGGCTTTTGTATTTAGGTTATGATTTCTTTTGTAATTTAAATATGTAGTCTTTATATTAGATGCCTTAGGTTGCGGTGGAGAAGATGAACTCCCCTATGAATATTTGGAGTCTGTGATTGAGTCAAAGTTATAATAAATCGTTATTCAGTATTATGTTTGTTATTTACTTTCTTGCACTTTAACAATGTATCTCGTAATCTGGCCGGATAAGCGGGAGCGCTAATAGAATTGATATTGGGTATTAACTTGATATGGTCCAGAACTAGTAGTAAATAACGCAAGGTGTATAGAGACGGTAACATCCTGAACTAGTCACGAACTGAGCGGTTAGAGGAGGAATCATGCACTAGGTGTGAACTGAGCACTTAGAAGATGAATAGCCCGATACTAGGATCTAGAGGCATTGGATGGGTGAAGGTAATAATGCATGTGTAATAAACAACTCACTTAGTAATTAGGGTATATGACACACCGAGGTTAGGCTCTTGTAGGTACCTTAGTTATTAACGTAGGGAAACTTTAATATACATAGTGTAACAGTAAGGTGTTACTACAACAAAGGAAAAGTCACCGCTGAACAATAATCTGAGTAACTATGTTATACTCCGTTCATGCCAAATATGAAGAAGAGACGGAGTCCAACCACCATACCTATCCTCTATGTTTCTGAACCGCTATCTTTATATTTTCTGCAAGCATTAGGCTCTTTTTATAAAACCTTTTTCCAAAACCCAAAGCGAATGCAAACCCAACAACTTAAATAACGCTAACGAAGCTTTGGCCCGATCCCTGTGGATATGAACTCATTCTACTCAGTAGAGTGTGAATTATTACTCGACGACAGACTGGTACACTTGCCAGACCGTAGTCACTCGACCTTTTGGAACTAGTGTCCAGCTCCTCTTTCAGCTTCTCTTCTTGCAGATTCCATGGGAATTGCCTTTCTTAGGTTGTAGTTTGTCTCTTTTTCTTTCCTGTCTTATTTAGTTTTCTTTTGCATAAAAAAAATTCCATGATTTTGTTGCTAAGTTTTCTTTCCAATCGTATTTATATGAGCAGCGTGTGCAATATCTTCATTATGTAATTGTGCTTCCATATTTATGCCTAATTGTTCTTCCATTGGGTCTGCTGGCATTTCTCTTCTAATGAAATTGCGTAGCAGACAACAAGCATTTATAATACGAATTTGAATTTTGATTGGGTAGAAAGAGCGGCTCCTAAGTATAGCCCAATGCATTTTTAATAACCCAAAAGTTCTTTCTATCACATTTCTTTCCATAGAATGTTTCATGTTAAAGAGTTCTTTCTTATTAGAAGGTGTGTATCCATGTCTCCATTCACTCCGATGATAACGACACCCTCTATATGGAGCAAGAAATCCTTCACTATTTGTATACCCAGCATCCACAAGATAATAATAACCTATAATAAAATAAACTTGTAAAATGAATATACTTTTTCACTATTAAATTTTTTTAATCCATGTAATTATTCTAACCTGTTGGAACTTTTAAACCATTCGTCCTAGAAATAGCATCCCACTATACCCTTGAGTATGATGCTGATCCTTTCCATCTATGCATCACATAAATAAATTGCATATCCCTAGAACATACACCCAAGACATTGGTAGATATATCCCCTTTTCTATTACGATATCGGGGCTTGTCAATTGCTGGTACATTAACTTGGATATGTGTTCCATCTAGTTCCCCGAGACAATTCTATAAGCAATGAATGTCTAGTTACATATTGCATATTCTATGGAAAAGAACATAACATGGATAAAATTTCAAAATATATTATTAACAAAAAGTACCTTAAACAATTTCCATCTTTCATCCAAACAATCTTCAAGGACAGGTTCAGGAGTTTTGAGAAGTATTTCGTGTAATCTTAAGATTGCATTCAACACTAAATTAAAATACCTACTAATGGTTTCCCCCGATCGTTTAAATAGAAGCTTAATTACACGGTTCTTAGAATGGTGTACAATTATGTGTAAGAAAATAGTATGTTATTCATCACTAGAATTAGGGTTATATTACAATGATGCATAAGTCTAACATAATTGGCCAATTATATAGACCATTAACCTATATGGATATCCACTAATGATATTCATAACAATAAAACTAAAGAGGTATTTTATTACAGTCATTAATCATTAGGAGGGAACCTTATAATCCTAGACATTATGCAGACAAATGGTCCCAAATTTCGCGCATGTGTTACAATGAATTATCTCAATTATCGCTTTTAATCACAAGTTATTCTAAAGCTAATTAACAAGCAATTGAATTGAATCCCAATCTCTAATTAGATTAAATTAATGCAAGTGGCACTACTACAAAATAGACTTTTGGTTCAGACTTTTTACATCAGGTAATTATATACTATATGTTAAAGGGGACACGGTGGCATTCTTGTAATTAAGAGCAAAATACATTATAAGGATTTTACATAGGGCCATAGTTCCACCGATGTAAAATCCCCTTTTCAATTACAAATCTTTCTTTCCCATATACAACACGTACGCACGCGAGAAGAACACCTCTCACTCTTTCTCTGTGACGAACAAACCCTAAACCTCACCTCACCGAAAGTGAATCTCTCAATCCTCACCAAAATCGATCTTTCTCTCTCGTTTCTCTCTTGTTTCTCTCTTGTTTCTCTCAATCCTCACAGAAATCGAACTTTTCTCTCTCATTCACGAAATTTCTAATCGAACCTTTCTCTCTCATTCACGAACCTTTCTCTCTCAGTCACGAACAAGGTTGCTGGTCGTGAGGTTGCTGGTAGCATATTCAACAACAACGAGGTTCGTGTTCGTCTGGTGTTCAAACGGAGAAACCCTAAAATGCAGAAATTCGGTGTCGTTATAGGTTCGTCCGAGTTCATCTGATTCTATGTTATTTTAATTAAATTCTATGTTATTTTAATTAAATGTTTAGTTTTTGTTGTTGTGAATTGGTTAATCTGCTACTGCGATGGTGCTGCTGCTGTTTGTTGTATTTTGCTTATGTTTTTGCTTTGCCTGCTGTGTGTTTTAATGTTATTGTGGTACTGGTTTTGGTGCCTTTGATTAGTTATTAACTTATAGTGTTAATTTTTAGACAAGGGGATTCTTTGCTTCTAAGTTGAACTTACCATAAAATGAATGGTATCTTATAATGAACATAGCAGCCGAGGGCAGAGTAGTTTTGTTCTCCATTGCCACCTGAAAACAACATAAAAAATTTAGACATTTTTTTCACTAATTATAAAATAATGTCATTAAATAATAAATATCATAGTTTAGAAGAAAAAAACACTTGGATTTTTAGAGGACTTACTAGATACATGTAGTCATCATGTCCCCATGACATCATGCAATTGTTAAGTCCACATTTCTCAGAGTAAATTCCACATCTAGTGTTGTTGTATGCAGGGTTGTTATAGTCTGGATTTTCCTTAAAGTACTGAAAGTAGAAATGTAACATATGTTAGGTGTTTAATTTCCATAAAAAAATAAAATAAAATAAAATTCTCCACCCAAATAGAAAATAAGTTGAAAGGTTACCTTGTGATGAACAATGGATTCATCAAATCTGCAACCAACTGGGTATGTGTCACCTATATGCACATATAGAAAATATTAGGAGACCATAGTTTCAAGTAGAAATTGACAAAGAAAAGTAATTGTAAGGAAGTAATGTGACCCAAAAAAATAATCAAAGTATCAATTTTATTATATATAAATGAAACATCAAACTTACCCACAACAGCCCATTGAGGAAGTCCTCCAAAACTTGGAAGGAGAAGCACTTTGCCAAGATCTGGATTGAATCAAATTGGTAAAATATTGTTAAGAGTTTTCATGTTAAACCAAAAAGAAGAAAAAAAGTAGCATATGACTTCTAGGACATAAAAATACATTTTTATTTGGGGGAGATTATAAAGATAATTTAGGGATTGGAGTAGAGTGTTAAAGAGGTCAGTGGTTCGATTTTCACCTTCAGTCAAATTAAAAAAAAACCATCCAGAGGAAAGTGAATCCCTATAACCATCCAGAGATTCATTGCGTCCCTCAGGGAAGTAAGAAACAAACTCGCAACCTGAGATAATTAAACAAGTAAGAGGCATAAACATGTCAAACACATGGCACTAAGAGACTAAGAGAGTATGTCAAAGAACCTCACTTTGCTACAACCCATAGCATAAAAGCCACCCGCATCATCCGCCAATAGCCACCCCAACAAGACTGACATAACATTACAAGACTAATTACACCAGCCTAAAAGCAAGCTGACCAAATCTAAAGTCCTCACTAACACTTGGAACAAGCTGAAAATCTCAGGCCAAAGACAAAAACAAACCAGAGGCAGAAGCTAACACACTAGAAACAAGCTGAAAATAAAAGTTTACTATAACTTAGCATTATTAAGATGCTTCATTTAATATACCTATAGTGTCAAAGGCCTTATTTAAAGTATATTGCATAACCAAATTAGGAAAATAATATACCAAATATTGATCTTTACTTCTTTAGGATATTTCTTTTCTTTAGCTCCACAAAAAATATCATGGCCCACGTCTTTCAAAGAGTAGAAACATATAGAAGTCATTCAATATTCTTTTAAATTCATTAACAAGGCTAAAATCATATAGAACACTTACACTTGAGTTCCTTAAAATCATATACAACACTTATGAAATTAAAGTTCCCAACTCATTCCAACTCTTATCCACAAACACCTCTAAATTCCTAACCCATCCCTTAATACATGTAATACTTAATTACAATTTATCTACTAATCTTACTTCATTATAATTTACCTGATTTTTCTTTGAATTTTGCATTTGCATTTGCAAAAAGAATTCAACTTGCTCCTTCAATATACCAGCCTGTCAAACATAAAAAACATTGCTTTGGCAATTTATATGCGTCCTCATAGTTGCTTTGGCAATTTAGTTATGGCTCAAGGGTTTGAATTAGTAAAAGTTGAACAAGTGTGTGAGAAAAAAATTAAAAAGAAAAACATAGAAAAGCATGAGAAATGGAAATAGAATCTGCCACTTGATTTGATATGTTGAGTAGATGTTTTACTTGATTGATATTGGAAATAGAATCTGCCAATTAAAATTATTATTTTTGGCTCTTTGCATCTGATATCTATGTAGTGCCTGAAGCTAATTAAAGATGTTGTTTTTCATGTTAGGTGCGTGTTAACAGACAGTCCAAAACTTGTTTGATAGGACCAAACTGCCCTTGTATCCTCAAGACTGATTATGGCCTTATTTTTGCTCAGCTATAGCAGACATTTGATAGTGGCATCTGCATTTTTGCTTTCCTCCTTGCTATCACAGTTAGTGTAAAATGGAGAATTAATGTTATTTTGTCTTGTGTTGCATTGGTCTTGTGTAAGCCATGCATGTTGTTTGCTTTTTGTATTAGAGATGACTTAATTTAGTGCTGCTTCAGTTGGATGTGATTCTGGTGAAATTTTAAATCACTTGTGTTTGTAGAAATGTTATAACCTTTGCTAGTTATTATTTTGTTGCAATGATAATTGAGTTTCGAACAATTATTATTAGTTATATGTTTGTGGTCTGTGTGATGATATGGAAAAAAAATTAGGTACCAAATTGTGGTTTGTGTGATGATATGGAAAAAAATTTAGGTACCACAGGTCTGTTTTTGATGCAAGAAAAAATATGATAAATTATGTGCCAAAAACGAAAAAAAAAAAAAAAGAAGAGATTTTACATCGGTTAGGCTAAAGCACCGAGGTGATATGTTGGCTTTCCACATCGGCTTAACTAAGCACCCGATGTGAAATCTACATTTCTTTTTAATAAAATAAAATTAAAGGTCAGATTTCACATCGGAGATAATTAATAACCGATGTGATATCTTAGATTTCACATCGGGTGGCCAACCGATGTGAAATGTGCCAGACTTACAACATCAAGTGTCTTTACATCGGGTCAGGACCCGATGTAAAATGTCCATATGGCCCGATGTAAAAACCCTTTTCTATAGTAGTGTGGACCACGTTAACAACAAGCAAAATAATCCCTAATTAGTCATCACTCATGCACAGAGATAGCTGTTTCTTCATTATTAAGTCCAACCAAGATGGCCCTATAATGCACTAATTAACTTATATGCTTATATAGCCTTGTTGCCTAAATCATCATTTGATAATCTTAATTTATTTTCACTTGGTCCTTCTCCTGTATTTCTTAGTCTTTGTTGAATTTGAATAGATCTTCAACGAACAAAATAAAATAGAATTAATAATCATTGTCCCATATGCTTTGATATAATTGTATAGATAGATACCTTTCATCTTTAGAAGAATAAGAAACGAACCCAAAATCACTTTAATGAGATGATACGAGTTTCTTCTGACGTTTAACTCTTCTGACATTTAACTAGAGTTCATGAATTCTAATTTAGTAATGTGAATATAACATTGTTAAATCTTTTAAATGAGAATTTTGTCATTCATTGTGATAATTCCCAACTCGAAGAATACTAACCTCTATAGTTACACTCAATATCTAATTTTAAAAAATAAATAAAAAATGACAGAAAGAAGAATAATTAGGAACCAAAATGATTGAGTTAATTGTTTTTCAGCATGTATATCATAAAATAAACAAAAGAGACCTCAAATTAAGAAATCATTTTCTAATAAAACCCCAAAAGAAATTATGTCACTTGATGAATTATTATTTATATATAAATCATTGTTCATGATCATGTGGGTTAATACATATTCGCCGTCATTCCCCCGTATAATACAATTTACCAACTGAAACATGCATTCAACGAAGCATCATCTTACGAATCTATACTATGTATTTATTCAGACATTTGAGATATAAAATTGAGATATATTGTTATTTTATAATAATTAGAATTAATAAGTTTAAATTTATATCATTTGATTGAAAAGGATTTTCTGCTGATGCAGTTACAGTTCTGAACCGTCCATTTTGATCGACAGTTCGGACTGTTTGACCGTGTGGGTGATTTATATCGTTCGATCTCAAATTAACAATCCAAATTTACTATTATGTGAAACAGCGTGAATGTTATACAGCAGATAATCCTGATCCATTTTGATCTAACAAACTCGAATATTTTAAATATATGGATGTATGTAAGCCCGCCATGAATCTCTATTCTATTATTATCTATCTATTTCCTAATATACCCTTCATTTCAATGATTTTTTTTTAACGACAAATATTATTATTAATAACCTACCTTCATTCCAATGGATGAAACTATTATTATTTCTTGTAAGCTCAATGGTAAAAGTATCCGTACCAGCAATGCACGTGTGATTGAGGTAATAGGCACTAATAAACCGTTAATCACATGATACACAGCTCACCCGATCACATGGCCAGATATGCTTAATAATAATAGTAATGCTTAGTGTACTTTGATACAAAACTTGTAATTCTAAATCCAAGTGGGTGTTGCTACTATACTATATATATATATATATATATTGGCAAAATACATTCATAGATCCTTTAAGTTTTACGTTTGTAATAAATTAGTCCTTTAAATTTTTTAAGTAACAAATAAGCCCTTTAAGTTTTACAAACTTGAAAGACCTATTTATTACTTACAAAACTTAAAAGATTTATTTATTATTTCAAAAACTTAAGATCAATCTCTTAAAAACATAAAACTTAAAGAATCTATAAATACATTTAAGCATATATATTCTTTGGTGTTGGTTGCACGTGTACGTGTGGAGAATCCCACAGTTTAATTGTTTAATGGTTTTCAATCAAACAATAATCTACGATGGTCGAAAGAGGGAGGAAGATAGCTTTGCCACAAATATACAATACATTATTTAAAGTTTTTTTTTTTTGCACGACGAGGGGGCAGAGATTAATCTTAGAACTTCTAAAAATATAAGTTAGAAGTGATGAGTTTAAAAATATAACTTACAAAAGAAAATATTAAATTTTGAAAATATAATATATAAAAAACTTAAAATAAACTCAGAGTTAATATTGTGAATCTTTATTTTATGGATATTTTTTTAAGTCAAATTTTTTTTGAACACTATTTTTACATTTATTGTAATTTTGATTTCGATTCATGTATTTAACCATAAAAATGATGCCTTTTTTCCGTAAAAAAAGTGAATTTTTATCTCAAAAGAGATATTTTGTCATTAAACTCAATGGTTGGGGGAAAAAATCACATTTCTAGTTCCCATAAAAAAAATCACATTTCTTGTTACAAAAAAAATACCATTATTAGAGGGAAAAAAATCTTATAGGATCAAATTACAACAAATGTAAAATTAAAACCGGGATAGTTGAAATCATAAAATGGGGACTACTCTCACAAAAAAAAATAAAAGGGGAAATATTTCGTGAATTTAATAAAATTGGAGGACCTAAACTTAAATTAAACCAATGATATAATAACATATTATAAAAAATTAAAAAAATTAAAAAAATTAAAAATTACAAAAGTTTAAGAGGGACCGTGGTCTCTCCTAATTTGCTCTTCAAGTTCGTCCTTGTTTTAGCACATAGATTAGACAGTTCAATTATCTCGTTTTGGAGGTTTGCGGTAGAGAAAAGTATATGCAAAAAGGTTAGCACTTCAATCAAAGTCGGTCTTGAATATTTAGAGGCCCCATTCGAATGTTGAAAGTGGACCCTTGATAAAAAAAATACATTTTTTTTATAAGTATTATAACATAAAACAATAATAATAATAATAATAATAATAATAATAATAATAATAATAATAATAATCCTTGTAACTGACATATAAAAAGATTCATATTCTAATCTATCATAATAAAATAAGAACATTTTTTTGAAACAAAGTCATTCATGTAGTTTTCATTACAAGAGATCATTCTCAATTGCTATTAATGTTAATTCATTAAGTCTTTTTATACTTTCAATTTACTACTCCCTCCGTCCCAAAACAATTGTCTCTATTTGACTGTGAACACTAATCATATAATCTACTTTAACCAAATTTTATTACTAAAATGTAAAGATAAATATTAGCATATGAGATGTCATTAGATTTGTCTCGATGAATACTTTCAAAATATCAAATTTTCGTATTTTTTAATAGTGCATAACTAAATATATTAATTAATGGTCAAAGTCGTGCATCAACATGTGTGCAATAGTGAAAAGTGACAATTGCGTTGGGACGGAGGGAGTAATAATACTACTATAAATTTTATTTGAGGTCCCAATTTTTAAGAGGTTATATGTCATTGTCCATGTAGTACATATATGTTGGCACTGACTTCAATGTTTAAGTTAGCATCTGGTTAAGGAAAAGTGAAGTGAAAAATGATTGAACTGTGTACCTTGGCGTTAACATTGTTCTTATACAGAGGAAGACATATATAACTGTTTGTGATAACTGACAACAACTATTATAGAGCAAGAAGAGTCGTTAAGATGAATTCAGCGATTCTAGTAGCGTTGTAGGGAGAGTACTCATTGCAGGTGGCATACGGTAACAATATATGGCATTCCTTTCGAACAACTTACGTCCTAAGACACCAAGATGAAGTGGGATTAGACTGGATTTAGAGCACTTGGACCTCATCCCAATCTAAAATAAAAACAATATCAATTATTAAAAATAAATAAAACAAATGTCAATTATTTTTATATTTATTTAATTTTATTGATCCTAAATTACCTTCCAATTAATTTTGACCTGTTGGGAGTAGTTTTCTGTTTTGAAATTTTTAGACAACCAATTTAATTTTAGTTTTAAAATTGTTTAAAAAGAAAAATCAATTTTATGTTATGAAATTCTTTAAAATCAAAATCAGTTTCAAACAAAAACATAAATTAAATATTTATCAATCATAAATATTTCTTAATCCAAATACATAATTCGTACCAATAAATTTGTCTAATAATTAAGGGTTGTGTTAATAACTTTTAATTCTTAGAAAGTTGAATACACAATTTTCAAGAGAATATTTCTATATTTATCTTCTTAACATGTGCTTTGAAGAAACATGCTAACATTTTCAAATAGAGAAGTATGTGTTTACTCAAGATGTAAGTTATTAAAGCTACTCCACATTCCGGCATTTAGTTTCTTTTTAACCTAACGACTAAAGACATCTTTGTGTTTAATTGAGTCTCTATCTGTTTTTATATGTTAGATTAAAAGAGGGTCTGGTTATTATGCATAAGGAATCCTTATGCACGCTGCATAAGTCCAACCCATTACTCCATGCGCCCCCTATTTACTCACGCGCCCCCCAAAATTTTTTAAAATTTGTTTTTCCTTCCTCCCCTCAGATTTCTAGCCAAAACCATTTTGCTATTGGAATGGTTTCCGAGAGTTGTACTCTGAAACCATTAAGTGTATAAAATAGTTTTGGAGTACAACGCTATAATTATGCACTTAAAATTCTTTTTCCCTCCCCCCAGATTTCTAGCTAAAACCATTAAGTGCATTGTGTAAGGATTGTTGATTGTCTTCTATGATTGGGTCATAACTCAACTCATAATTTTAGCGGAAACCATTTTATACACTTAATGGTTTTAGAGTGCAAATATCTGAAACCATTCTCAATGCAAACTGGTTTCAGCATGATTTGGGGGGCGCGCAACTAGGGGGCGCGCTAGACAGTTGGGGGGCGCGCGAGTACTTTCGGGGGCGCGCGAGTAATTTGGGGGGTACACCAAAAATGTGGAGGCGCTGGATAGTTGGGGGGCGCGCGAGAAATTTGGGGGGCGCACTGTAAGACCCAAGATTTCATTGTATAGTTGGTTTAAGGAATATTAGGGTTTCGATGTGTTCGTGTGATGAAACATCGTGTAATTATTAGCTTTTGCTGTAATTGAGCCGGTTTTGTGCTCATGCACTGTAATTGTACAGACTTTGGTTCTGTGATCCTGTTGCTTGAATAAGAAGTTATATGTGGTTTTAGAATAATAAGTTTTGGATTATTCTTGTTTTTGGAAAAACGAGTAGGATTTTACCCGTCGTTGTAAAATCTTATTGCGTCTGTTTTGAGTGAGGTTTCGGATGGAAGTTTTATATATCTGCGCGAGTGAGGATATATTCTGATAATAATTTTCTAAGGTATGGAAGAAAATTACAGTCGCGGAAAAAGATTCGGCGATAAGTTTTGGAATGGAAAAACGTTAGACGTCCTTTCCGTAGGTTTTATGTTTTTGTGATTTACGTTCGTCGCGGCGCGCGAGAACTGAACGTGTGAGCGTTTCCAAGAGGTGTTGAGTTTTATCTCAAGTGGGTTTGTTTTGGTTTGATCCAATGGCTAGGGTTTTGTCTTGGCATTTTGTCTTTTGATCCAATGGCCATGTGTGAGCAAGAGCCTTGTAATAGTAAGGAGGTTTAGTGGCTTGGTCACTTAGAAAAACATCACCAAATCATCTCATTCTTTCTCTCTTTCACGTAGACTCCATTACTTTCTTTCCAACCTTCACAAATTTTCCATTCTTCACCATTTCACTCCATTTCAAGCTTTGGAGCTTTGAGGAAAGTTGTAGAGAATCACTTTCTAAAGGTAACCCTCTCTTCTCATCTCTTAGGTTGGTAGACTTATAGAGTTTAAGAGTTTTTGGGTTTATGTTCTCATGAGGGTTTGTTAGAAAATGTTACTTTACATGGTTTTGTTCCATGAATGTTGTTCATGAGGTCTAGAGAAGCATGTTTAGGCTTTGTTGTTTATTTTCCATGAGTTGGTGAAAAATCTCATGAGAAAAGTTAGGGTTTTGGTTAGTTTATGTATTGATCAATTACATGAGGTTATGTTGTAAGGTTTTGAAAAGAAAAGTTGTCTTTGAACCTTTGGGCGAAAGGGAAATGCGTTGTATGGTTTTGTTTTGGAAAATCCGATGAAAAATATTTTGAGGTTTATGAAAATATTTCCTAAGTGTTTTTGGGTAGTGTTTTGGGGTCAAAATGGTTTAAAACTATTGTGACATGTGGTGTCGCTTTGTACTTTGAAAACATGTTTGAAAATGATTACCGGACGGTTAAGGCCCGTAATAAAACTTGTGCTTGGGTTTGGTTTTGATTTTGGAAATGAAAATCAAATAACTTGCACTCGAAGCAACCAACATGCTTTCGGAAATGTGTTGCTTGCTTATGAAAATGGTTTGCTTTTATGCCTTAAAAAGATGTTGGGAATTAATAGAATCAAACTAGGCTTGGGGTGGAAAAGGTGGTGTGAGTTGCTGTCTTGTGCTGTCATGACAGGTGCAACTCGCTGAGCGAGTTGTTACTCGCCAGGGCGAGTGTCACAGGTCCCGACAACACGCCAGGGCGATCTCCAGAGCGAGTAAGACCAGTACTCTCTGCCTTCACTCGCCATCAACTCGCCAGGGCGAGCTCTGAGAGTTGAAATTTTGGATTCTGATTTCTAAACTTGGTTTTTAACTTTCTAATCCCTTTTTATTAATTTATGGAAGTGGTGGGGATTGGAAACGAGTTTTTCGGGTACTCGGAAAGTATGTAGCTTATAACGCAAGAAAACGGCCATTTTGCATTTCAAATTATTTAAGACTTTTGACAATTGTTTTGGGTCCTAAAAATAGTATAAATAACTCATGGTGGTTGATCAATACGGTAGTTTTTGGCATAGTATCCGAAAGAGTCGTTTTTCCTTAGAAAGCCTTTGGTTTTTGGGGTTTTAGAGTCCAATTCATTAAGGATTGATTGGATATGGTTTTGATTGAATACTTTGCTTGTTTTAGGAAGCGAGTAAGTGTTGTGTGATCGTGTGATAGTTGAGTGCTTGACGAGGTAAGGGCTCCACTTTATTTCCGTCTTTCGAAATGGTTACGACATGCTTTGTTTTGCTGTTATGCATTTGCTGTGTGCTTGGCATGTTTGTACTTATGTATTCTCGTTGATGAGATCGTGGTTATAAATTAAAAGTGCAACTTACATATGATTAGGAAAATGTATGCATGTTGTGACGACTTGTGCATAGGCTTTAGGCTATGTGATTGTTTGCATGAGCATATATGAATGCGTGCGTCTGATGGGACTACGCGAGGATTTTGTCTTGTGTGACTATCCTGTATATGCCAAGAGAATATATGCCATGCATTTCATAGTTGCGTGCCTAGGTGTATGTCTGTGTGACTTTGCCTACGTACCGGGCGTTTGACTGTGTGGCTTCGCCAAATCCCTCTAGATTTATATTGAATTGGTGTATGTCTGTGTGACTTCGCCTGGTGTTTGTCTGTGTGACTTCACCTGCCTTGTGTGGCATTTTAGTGCGGGTACGTATATTTCTGTGTGGCTTTGCCTACCCCACGACTCTTCGAGGAGAGGTTAATTTTCCGGAAAATCATGCATGTGGCAGCCAGTGATTGGTGTCACACTCATTGTAGAAGTCTGCATTAGGCTTGGTGTGCATTTATTTATATAAGCCCGTTGGTGGGAACTACCTTTGAGATTAAGAGCTTTCTCTTGTGTTTGTGGAAATATTTGTTATGTGTACAATTTTTCGCACCGGATATATATATATATATACTTGTATTTTGTGGTGACCCTTTCTTTCATTTGCGGGCTCATCCCACCCAGATGATGGGTTAGGTCGTGGTGACGACGGTGGCTGTTCCAGACCCCAGTGAGCGGTTGGAGTTGTAGCCTAGAATAGTTAGACTATGCGCCGGTGTGTTTTGTGCACCGTGCTTTTTGGTTAGCATAGGGTTGTCTAACTTGTTTTGTTGTAAGTATTTGAATACTTAGACTTGGATTGTAATTATTCAGGAATACACTTTGCTTGTCGAAGCACCTTTTGGTAATGAGTTCTTTGTATATTTGAATGCCGGCTCATTGGAAAATATTCTATGCGCACTCTGAGTGTTAGTTGAAAAGAGAAAAAAAAAATTTATAGTGCCTTTTTGGCCTTTGAAAAACGGGCTGTTACAATTTGGTATCAGAGCACGGCTTTAAATCTTCAAAGGGAAAGTGTATACTTGAGTCGTTAGTCCAGAGTCGGTTAGAACGTAACTAGTGTGGAGTTAGTTCTAGTGTTTGTTCTGTGTCAGGTTTCGAGTTAGTAATCCGTGGAGTGAGATATTCTGTTAGGATTCAGAATTGTATGACTAAGGATCTAATCAGAATTGGTATTGTGCAGAATAGAATGCCGCCAAGAAGGGCGAATCCAGCTCCTATGGTACCCGAGGTTGATATAAACCAGATGGCTTATGCCATGCATACGATGGCAGCGGCTGTGACTGCTCAGAGCCATGCTAAGGCGCAGAGAGATCTGGAAAAGCGCGAAAGAGAAATACTCGCTGTTGGATCTAGACTTCTCTCAAATTTCAACCACCAGACTCCTCCAAAGTTTAACGGAGAGGGAGGTCCGGAAACTGCTGATCTATGGCTCCAATCGGTGGAGAGGATATTCGGGGCAATTCATTGTCCAGAAGGGGAGAAGGTAGTCTTAGCTACCTATCAGTTGCTAGGGGGTTCAGAGTATTGGTGGAGGAACACCCGTATTATCATGGAGAATGGCCATGAAGAATTGAATTGGGAGAACTTCAAGAGGAGGTTCTTGGCCAAATATTTCCCTGAGACAGCTAGGGAAAGATATGGGGAAGAGTTTTTGAGACTGAGGCAAGCAGGCATGAATGTTGAAGCATATGCCAAGAAGTTTGAATCACTATCCCGTTTCTTCCGCTTCTTTAGGGATGGGATAGATGAGGATTATATGTGCCGTAGATTCCAAGATGGGCTGAGGTACGAGCTGCAGGATGCGGTTGTGCCGTTGGGTATTCGACAATTCCAGGTCTTGGTTGAAAAGTGCCAAGAGGTGGAAGACATGAAGAATAAGCGGGTGAACCGCCAAGGGAATTCTAGTGCCGGAGGACCAAGTCGTACCAATGATCGTGGTTCGACTCAGAATAGTGGGAGGCAAGGGAGTAAGCCTTATAACCGTCCTCAGCGCAGTAAAGGACCGGGCCGATCGGTGAATCAGGGAACCCGGGGAAAACCTGAGGGTAGTAAGGGGACTTGCTACAACTGTGGAGAAGCGGGGCATTTTTCTAATGAGTGCACGCAACCGAAGGTGGGAAACACCTGCTACAATTGCAAGAAGCCGGGACACTTTGCTAGAGATTGCAGAGCCCCGAAGACTGGGCCGTCGGCAAATGTGGCACAAGGCTCACAAGGTGCCAGACCTGCGGCAAAGGTACGTGCTTACTGTATGGGCACTGAGTTGAGTGGGCAGGCTAGCAATGCCATCCACGAGAGCTGTCACATCGCAGGTAATTCTTTAACTGCTTTGATTGACACGGGGGCAACCCACTCATTCATATCTTTGGCATGTGCAAATCGTTTGAGTTTGAATGTTTCTGTTCTTCCTTTTGATTTGAATGTTTTGACTCCTGCTAAGGATTTGGTAGTGAATACTGCATGTTTGCATTGTTTGGTAGTAATCCAGAATAGGGATTTTCTGGTCAATTTGGTGTGTCTACCGCTCTTATCTCTCGAGATCATTCTTGGGATGGATTGGTTGTCTTATCATTATGTGATTCTAGACTGCGCTCGGAAATTGGTTTTCTTTCCCGAGCCAGGTGTGCGAAGGTACTTGTCTGCAAATCGGCTTTCTGTGGTTATGTGTAACGGAGAACCGGAGATAGTTTCACTTGCTAGCTTAGGAGTGACGTCGGAGATCCGAATTGGGGAAATTCGAGTGGTTCAGGATTTCCAAGATGTGTTTCCATCGGAGATTCCAGCTTTTCCTCCGTGTAGAGAGGTGGAATTCTTTATTGATTTGCAACCGGGTACGGGTCCGATTTCGGAATCAGCTTATCGGATGGCTCCAACTGAGTTGGTAGAGTTGAAAAGTCAGATTGAGGACTTGTTAGGTAAAGGTTTCATAAGGCCTAGTGTGTCGCCTTGGGGAGCACCGGTCTTATTGGTTAAAAAGAAGGATGGTAAGTCTCGTTTGTGTGTGGATTATCAGAAGCTTAATAAGGTGACTATCAAGAACCGATATCCATTGCCACGAATCGATGATTTGATGGATCAGTTGAGGGGAGCCTCAGTGTTTTCAAAGATTGATTTGAAGTCTGGTTATCACCAGATAAGGGTACGAGATGAGGATATTCAGAAAACGGCGTTTAGGACGCGGTATGGGCATTATGAGTTTTTGGTGATGCCGTTTGGAGTGACGAATGCACCTGCTATCTTTATGGCTTACATGAATCGGATATTCAATTCATTTTTGGACAAGTTTGTAGTGGTGTTCATTGATGACATTTTGGTGTATTCGAAAAGTGAAGAGGAGCATGAAGAGCATCTTCGCTTGGTTTTGCAAGTTTTGCGGGAGAAAAGGTTGTATGCTAACCCGTCAAAGTGTGATTTTTGGTTGGAAGAGGTGAATTTCCTTGGCCATGTTATATCAAAAGAGGGAATAGCCGTGGATCCAGCCAAGATTGATACGGTACTTTCATGGAAGCAGCCTCAAACAGTGACTGATGTGAGGAGTTTTGTCGGTTTGGCCGGTTATTACCGAAGGTTCATTGAAGGTTTCGCTAAGATTGTGGCACCGATGACACAACTTACGCGAAAAGATCAACCTTTTGCGTGGACAGAGAAGTGTGAGTTGAGTTTCCAGTTGTTGAAAGAACGGTTGACGACTTCACCAGTTTTGATGTTACCACAGTCGGAGGAACCGTATGAGGTTTATTGTGATGCTTCTCATCAGGGGTTGGGATGTGTGTTGATGCAACACAAGAGAGCAGTGGCTTATGCGTCAAGACAGTTGAAAGTGCATGAAAAGAATTATCCTACGCACGATCTAGAGCTTGCGGCCGTTGTTTTTGCATTGAAGATTTGGAGACATCATCTTTATGGTTGCACTTTTGTCGTGTTTAGTGACCATAAAAGCCTTAATTATCTGTTCGATCAGAAAGAGCTTAATATGAGGCAACGGAGGTGGATGGAAACTTTGAAAGATTTTGATTTCACTTTAGAATACCATCCTGGAAAGGCTAATGTGGTAGCCGATGCTTTGAGTAGGAAGAGTGTGTCGGTTTGTTCGGCACAAATGGCTAGTCAACAAGAGTTGTTGAGAGAGTTTCGTGACTTGCACCTAGAGGTAGAGTTTGCTTTAGGGATTATGAGACTGGGTATGATTACCATCTCGAACGGTTTGTTGGAGGACATTGCAAGTTGTCAAGATGACAAGTTTCTCATGGAGAAAAGAGCTTTGATTGTTCGAGGAACCAACCGAGATTTCAAGGTGGGATCAGACAACATCTTGAGGTGTCAAGGGAGAGTGTGTGTACCCGAAGCTATGGACTTGAGGAACATCATTCTAGGGGAGGCACACAAGAGTAAACTTAGTATACATCCCGGAGCAACAAAGATGTATCAAGACCTGAGGCATGATTTCTGGTGGCCGGGTATGAAAAAGGATGTGGCTGAGTATGTGGCGGCGTGTCTGACTTGTCAGAAGGCGAAGATTGAACATCAGAGACCAGCAGGGATGCTGCAGTCGTTAGATATCCCCGAGTGGAAGTGGGATAGCATTTCTATGGATTTCGTCACTGGTTTACCTAAGACCAGGAGGAAGCATGATTCCATTTGGGTGATAGTGGATCGTTTGACAAAGTCCGCTCATTTTCTACCGGTAAGGATTACGGATACAGCAGCAAAGTTGACCGATATTTACATTGCTGAGATTGTGAGGTTACATGGGATTCCGTCGAGTATAGTGTCAGATCGAGACCCAAAGTTTACTTCACACTTTTGGAGGACTTTGTATGAGGCGTTGGGGACGAAGCTGAGATTGAGTTCCGCCTACCATCCTCAGACAGATGGGCAGACTGAGAGAACAAATCAATCGTTGGAAGATTTGTTGAGAGCATGTGTGTTGGATGATCGTGGAAGTTGGGATGATGTATTACCTTTGATAGAATTCACATACAACAACAGTTTCCACGCGAGTATTGGAATGGCACCATACGAGGCTTTGTATGGGAGGAGATGTCAGACTCCTTTGTGTTGGTACCAAGATGGGGAGAGTATGATAGTAGGACCGGAAATGGTACAACAGATGACGGACAAGGTCCGAAAGATAAGGGCAATGATGAAGGTTGCTCAAGATCGACAAAAGAGTTATGCGGATAGGCGTCGGAGGCCTTTAGAGTTTGAGGAGGGAGATCATGTATTTCTCCGTGTTACCCCAACAACTGGTGTTGGAAGGGCTTTGAAAGCGAAAAAGTTGACTCCGAGGTTTATAGGGCCTTATCAGATTACGGAGCGGATTGGGAAGGTAGCATATCGGATCGCGTTGCCACCGGTACTATCTTTGATTCATGACGTGTTCCATGTGTCGCAATTGCGGAAATATACACCGGATCCATCACATGTGATCACACCAGATGACATCCAGTTGAGGGATAATTTGTCATTCGAGGTTCCGCCGATCAAGATTGCGGATAGGAAGATGAAACGTCTGAGGACGAAAGAGATACCTTTGGTGAAGGTAATATGGAACGAAGCTACAGGAGATACTACCTGGGAGCTCGAGAGTAAGATGAAGGAATTATACCCCAGATTGTTGGACGATGTCTAAGTTTCGAGGACGAAACTTCTTTTAGGGGGGTAGTATTGTAAGACCCAAGATTTCATTGTATAGTTGGTTTAAGGAATATTAGGGTTTCGATGTGTTCGTGTGATGAAACATCGTGTAATTATTAGCTTTTGCTGTAATTGAGCCGGTTTTGTGCTCATGCACTGTAATTGTACAGACTTTGGTTCTGTGATCCTGTTGCTTGAATAAGAAGTTATATGTGGTTTTAGAATAATAAGTTTTGGATTATTCTTGTTTTTGGAAAAACGAGTAGGATTTTACCCGTCGTTGTAAAATCTTATTGCGTCTGTTTTGAGTGAGGTTTCGGATGGAAGTTTTATATATCTGCGCGAGTGAGGATATATTCTGATAATAATTTTCTAAGGTATGGAAGAAAATTACAGTCGCGGAAAAAGATTCGGCGATAAGTTTTGGAATGGAAAAACGTTAGACGTCCTTTCCGTAGGTTTTATGTTTTTGTGATTTACGTTCGTCGCGGCGCGCGAGAACTGAACGTGTGAGCGTTTCCAAGAGGTGTTGAGTTTTATCTCAAGTGGGTTTGTTTTGGTTTGATCCAATGGCTAGGGTTTTGTCTTGGCATTTTGTCTTTTGATCCAATGGCCATGTGTGAGCAAGAGCCTTGTAATAGTAAGGAGGTTTAGTGGCTTGGTCACTTAGAAAAACATCACCAAATCATCTCATTCTTTCTCTCTTTCACGTAGACTCCATTACTTTCTTTCCAACCTTCACAAATTTTCCATTCTTCACCATTTCACTCCATTTCAAGCTTTGGAGCTTTGAGGAAAGTTGTAGAGAATCACTTTCTAAAGGTAACCCTCTCTTCTCATCTCTTAGGTTGGTAGACTTATAGAGTTTAAGAGTTTTTGGGTTTATGTTCTCATGAGGGTTTGTTAGAAAATGTTACTTTACATGGTTTTGTTCCATGAATGTTGTTCATGAGGTCTAGAGAAGCATGTTTAGGCTTTGTTGTTTATTTTCCATGAGTTGGTGAAAAATCTCATGAGAAAAGTTAGGGTTTTGGTTAGTTTATGTATTGATCAATTACATGAGGTTATGTTGTAAGGTTTTGAAAAGAAAAGTTGTCTTTGAACCTTTGGGCGAAAGGGAAATGCGTTGTATGGTTTTGTTTTGGAAAATCCGATGAAAAATATTTTGGGGTTTATGAAAATATTTCCTAAGTGTTTTTGGGTAGTGTTTTGGGGTCAAAATGGTTTAAAACTATTGTGACATGTGGTGTCGCTTTGTACTTTGAAAACATGTTTGAAAATGATTACCGGACGGTTAAGGCCCGTAATAAAACTTGTGCTTGGGTTTGGTTTTGATTTTGGAAATGAAAATCAAATAACTTGCACTCGAAGCAACCAACATGCTTTCGGAAATGTGTTGCTTGCTTATGAAAATGGTTTGCTTTTATGCCTTAAAAAGATGTTGGGAATTAATAAAATCAAACTAGGCTTGGGGTGGAAAAGGTGGTGTGAGTTGTTGTCTTGTGCTGTCATGACAGGTGCAACTCGCTGAGCGAGTTGTTACTCGCCAGGGCGAGTGTCACAGGTCCCGACAACACGCCAGGGCGATCTCCAGAGCGAGTAAGACCAGTACTCTCTGCCTTCACTCGCCAGGGCGAGCTCTGAGAGTTGAAATTTTGGATTCTGATTTCTAAACTTGGTTTTTAACTTTCTAATCCCTTTTTATTAATTTATGGAAGTGGTGGGGATTGGAAACGAGTTTTTCGGGTACTCGGAAAGTACGTAGCTTATAACGCAAGAAAACGGCCATTTTGCATTTCAAATTATTTAAGACTTTTGACAATTGTTTTGGGTCCTAAAAATAGTATAAATAACTCATGGTGGTTGATCAATACGGTAGTTTTTGGCATAGTATCCGAAAGAGTCGTTTTTCCTTAGAAAGCCTTTGGTTTTTGGGGTTTTAGAGTCCAATTCATTAAGGATTGATTGGATATGGTTTTGATTGAATACTTTGCTTGTTTTAGGAAGCGAGTAAGTGTTGTGTGATCGTGTGATAGTTGAGTGCTTGACGAGGTAAGGGCTCCACTTTATTTCCGTCTTTCGAAATGGTTACGACATGCTTTGTTTTGCTGTTATGCATTTGCTGTGTGCTTGGCATGTTTGTACTTATGTATTCTCGTTGATGAGATCGTGGTTATAAATTAAAAGTGCAACTTACATATGATTAGGAAAATGTATGCATGTTGTGACGACTTGTGCATAGGCTTTAGGCTATGTGATTGTTTGCATGAGCATATATGAATGCGTGCGTCTGATGGGACTACGCGAGGATTTTGTCTTGTGTGACTATCCTGTATATGCCAAGAGAATATATGCCATGCATTTCATAGTTGCGTGCCTAGGTGTATATCTGTGTGACTTTGCCTACGTACCGGGCGTTTGACTGTGTGGCTTCACCAAATCCCTCTGGATTTATATTGAGTTGGTGTATGTCTGTGTGACTTCGCCTGGTGTTTGTCTGTGTGACTTCACCTGCCTTGTGTGGCATTTTAGTGCGGGTACGTATATTTCTGTGTGGCTTTGCCTACCCCACGACTCTTCGAGGAGAGGTTAATTTTCCGGAAAATCATGCATGTGGCAGCCAGTGATTGGTGTCACACTCATTGTAGAAGTCCGCATTAGGCTTGGTGTGCATTTATTTATATAAGCCCGTTGGTGGGAACTACCTTTGAGATTAAGAGCTTTCTCTTGTGTTTGTGGAAATATTTGTTATGTGTACAATTTTTCGCACCGGATATATATATATATATATATATACTTGTATTTTGTGGTGACCCTTTCTTTCATTTGCGGGCTCATCCCACCCAGATGATGGGTTAGGTCGTGGTGACGACGGTGGCTGTTCCAGACCCCAGTGAGCGGTTGGAGTTGTAGCCTAGAATAGTTAGACTATGCGCCGGTGTGTTTTGTGCACCGTGCTTTTTGGTTAGCATAGGGTTGTCTAACTTGTTTTGTTGTAAGTATTTGAATACTTAGACTTGGATTGTAATTATTCAGGAATACACTTTGCTTGTCGAAGCACCTTTTGGTAATGAGTTCTTTGTATATTTGAATGTCGGCTCATTGGAAAATATTCTATGCGCACTCTGAGTGTTAGTTGAAAAGAGAAAAAAAAAATTTATAGTGCCTTTTTGGCCTTTGAAAAACGGGCTGTTACACGCACGAGTATAACGGGGGGCGCGTGAGTAAAGTTGTTGTGTTTTCATTGGCTTATGCACCATGCATAAGAATTACCCTTATGCATAATAACTTCAGCCCTTAAAAGAAACTAAAGACTGAGATGTGGTCGTTCAGTAGCTTAAGTAACCTAATCCTTAGGTAAACATATCCTTTCTCTTATTATTAACAATAGTATATGAATCGGTAACTAGAAAAACTAAATACTCCCATTAAAAAAAGTCTCTTAAAATAATGTCACGCTATAGGCACCCTAAAATTGTGACATTTTCTTATTCTAAAATGAGACACCGTAAAATTCATATACTTCTTATCAATGAGAGCGAAAATGTTTTTCCTTCTACCTGTCAATTGGCAAAGAATAGATTACGATTCTTAAAACACCAAACTTGTAGAGGATCGTATTTGTCTGCAGTTAAAAATTTTCAACATTTATATAGTTTTTCATCTTTAGTCGTTCAATTAAAGTGAACAGTTCAACTTTAATCTTAATATTTTGAAATATAAAATAAATATTATAGTTTGCTTTATTTTGAACTATCCAATCAAAATCAGATAACTATTTACTCTTTGACTGCATGATTTCATTAAGCTTCTGACCATAGTGAATCCAAGTCAATCTTTTGTATATGATATATTACGATGAATTATGCATATCTTTATCTTTATTTTTATTATTATAAAAAGAAAGTAACTAAAGACATCTTTAATCTTAATCCTAATATGAATGGTCTAGATTTTAACATGTGGAAAAAAATAAAATCAACGGCTATGATAAAAATTTAAATAATCAATTTTTAGTAATGTTTAATTTTAGAGAAGCGCTAGGAACACACTCTCTAACACACCCTTTTAAACAGACTCTCAACTATTGGTCCACATCATCTCATTTTTTAAACCTCAAACTGGTTACCGATTCTACAAGTTGCCCTATTTATTTATTTATTTATTTATTTTTCTTTGTTCAGAATGAAATGGAAATTTCTGGAGGTTGCATCGTAGACTAATACACAGTTACAAGTCGGATATTGCGATATAGCGCGGTTGATTTGAGGTGGATGCTACGGTGAGAGAGCAACTCATGTCTCTCACCGGTGGGTTGGATGTTAGAACCGTTTGATGATAAGGTCATATAGATCAAATTATGTGTCATCCACATACAATTATTTTTTGTTGTTAATTTTTTTTCTCTCTTCAATTTTCTCCCAAATTACTTTTCTGTGACAAATTACCACCCAAATTAAATGAAGATATGTAGTTTTTTTTAATCATGGAAAAAAACTATTCGGTCTTTTTTCGAAAAAAAAATTAAAATATTTTATTCATAAAAAAAAATTCCTGTTTTTTCCGAAAAAATGTTTTTTATCTTTTTTTGCGAAAAAGTTTTTGATTTTTTCAAAAAATGTTCCCGATTATTTTTGGGAATAAAGTTTTGATTCCGGATAAAAAACAATTTGGAGTTTTTTCCGAGAAAAAATTTCCGATCTTTTTTTCGGGAAAAAAGATCTGATATTTTATTCGAAAAAAAGTTCCTGATTTTTTCCCAAAAAAAGTTTCCGATCTTTTGTCGGGAAAAATTTCTGATATTTTATTTGGAAAAAAATTCCCAATTTTTCCGGAAAAAAATTTCCGATTTTTTTTGGGAAAAGTTTTTCTATTTTTTATCGAAAAACATATTCCAGATTATTTCGGGGAAAAAAGTTTCGACTTCAGATAAAAACAATTTCGGAGTTTTTTCTGAAAAGAAAGTTTCCTATCTTTTTTCAAGAAAAATGTTCCGATATGTTATTCGAAATAAAAGTTTAGGATATTTTCCGGAAACAAGTTTCGGATCATTTAAAAAAAAAAATTGGTTTGGTTGAACAGTAAAAATTTGTGTTTCTTTGACAAAGAACAAATTGTAAAAAGAGACCAAAGTTGGGTGTGTGATTGTGTTGGTTCTTTAGAGAAAAAATCAAGTGTATGAAAGAACACATGCAAGATATCAATCCAACGGTTCTTATGATTTATAACATCATCCCACCAGTGAAAAATATGAGTTGCTCTCTGACCGTAGCATCCACCTTAATTTGATTCAACAAAAATGGTTTGCTTTGCGATAGAGAGTTGAAGAAGAACAAATCATGGTGGTTGTGTGTTCTCTCTCTTCTTGAATATTATTACAGATTTTTATTTGGATAAAGCGGTTGATTTGACATACATAAATGATTTGTTTTGCTTTCTGCATAAAGCGGTTATCCATTCATTATCACCATCAGATTTCAAATGTTAAAGAAATTATCATTTTAAAAGTTTAAGTGTGTCAATATCTCTTAAATTACAAATTTCAATATCAAAATTTTGGGCATATCATGGGTGAATGGAGTTTGCATCGTAGCAGCAGTCTTTTGGAATTTGAATGGAATAAGTTGATGTCACAAACAAATTCCAAATTCCAAAAGATCTATATAGCTAACAAATATTTTTTTATGTTACTATTTATCGAGACAAACACTCTCAAAGTGTATTTTTCTCACTATATTTTTTGTTTATAATTTATATATAAAGTTTAATTGTTATGTACTGTCAGTGTAAAGTTATTTTACACATGCAACCAATAAGAATGATTTAAACTTCCATGTCATATAAAGATAGTGGGGTAAAGTGAGGTGATGTGGCGGAATACATGGTTATTATTGGTTGACAGTGTAAAATTATTTTACACTGTCAGTGCATATAAATTAAATCCTTATATATATTTGTCTTCATATATTTTGTTTCTCTCACTACATTTTATGTAACTGTTTAATGTTTTGTGTCGTTGGATAAAATATGTAATCTATTTTGAATATATTTGAATCTTCTTTCAAATAAAATAGATATTATTTGTTGTGGGTTAGATGAATAGTAATTATACATGGTTTATTATAATTAAATATTAATAATAGATCATATAATTCTAAAAATTGTGAGCATTATTGTTTTTCAATGTGAATTATGAACTTACTACACATATGTGTCATCTGTTATTTTCCTTAATAAAAGGATTTAATAAAAAAAAAATCAATGAAAATGTCATCGAGAAATATATGACAACTTAATTTGTGCTTGAACTTTTTTATTATACATATGGTTGTGCCCACCTAACTGTATTATGGCAAGTGCACTAGTCTGTCGTCGAGTAATAATTCACACTCTAGGTATCTAGAATGAGTTCGTATCAACAGGGATCGTGCCAAAGTATCGTTAGCGTTATTTAAGCTTGTTGGTTTTGCATTCGCTTTGGTTTTTAAAAAGGTTTTTAGTTGAAAATAGCGATATGCTTTGCAGAAAAGTAAAGATAGTGATTTAGAAACATAGAGGACAAGTATGGTGGTTGGACTCACTCCCTTCTTCATATTTGGCATGATCGGTGTATAACATAGTTATTCAGATTATTATTCGGCGGTGACTTTATCCTTGTTATGGTAATACCTTACTATTACCCTATGTATATGAAGTTTCCCTACGTTAATAACTAAGGTACCTACGAGAGCCTAACCTCGATGTGTCACATACCTTAATTACTAGGTGAGTTGTTCATTATACATGCATTATACCCTTCACCCATCCAATGCCTCTAGGTCCTAGTTTCGGGCTATTCAGCTTCTAAGTGCTCAGTTCACACCTAGTTCCTGATTCCTCCTCTAATTGCTCAGTTCACAACTAGTTCCCGATTCCTCCTCTAATTGCCCAGTTAACAACTAGTTCAGGATGTTACTGTCTTTATTCACCTAGCATATTTACTACTAGATCCGGACAAATATTAAAGCTCACTTCAATATAAATATTAAAGCTAACCCTAACATTTATTCTATGTGCGCTCCCGCTTATCCGGCCAGATTACGAGAATGCGTTATTAAAGTGCAAGAAAGTAAATAACAAACATAATACTGAATAACGATTTATTATAACTTTGACTCAATCACAGACTCCAAATATTCATAGGGGAGTTCATCTTCTCCACCAAAACCTAAGGCATCTATTACAAAAGACTTACATAATTTAAATTACAAGAATAATCTAAATACAAAAGCTTAAAGAAAACATACCTTGCTGAGATAACTTTCCCGTAAGGGGAGAAAACTATGCCCTTAGAGCTCCACTAAACACCTCTAGTATAGTAGAGAATGTTCTACTATTTCTGAATGAATAATAATGAGGAATTGGAGCTCTATTTATACTTTTCGTAATGGGCCTCAGCAAGCCATCGTGCTGCGATGGGTCCATCGTGGCACGATGGGAAGATTCAGTTTAGAATTATAACTAATCATGTGCGTTTCATCAGCTTGGTTGCCAAGTAAGGTCATCGTACCACGATGAGGGCCATCGTAGCACGATGAACAGATTTTCTTCAGATTTAATTCTTCTGTTTTCTTGGCCAGCTTAGCTTCCATCATGGCACCATGCAAGCCATCATGCTACGATGAACAACACAAATCTTCACATTTTTGGCTTTTTCTTGTCTTGATGCTTTTCTTCGATTCTGTAGGTTTTCCTTCGTATTTGGGTCTATCTTGGTCAATTTATTACAAATACTAATACTAATACTAAAAATACTATAGAAATTCCTGTCATCACAACCCCAAACTTAAACTGTTGCTTGTCCTCAAGTAACATGTTGTCAGACAAGATCGTTAGCGAATTAAGAGAAAAACAAAGATGATAGGAATTTCACAACCTTGCATGTTATTTCAGCAATGGTACCTCTGATTCTTACCGCAGCGTTTCATGCTCAGTTATGTTGCTTGTCCTCAAGTAACATGTTGTCGGACAAATGCCTTCAAGAGTCCGTGTTCAACCTTTTCTCTCTCTCACATTTTCGCTCGAAATTGAAAGGGTTACTCTCAATCATCGTACAACCTGTCATTTTACCATAGGCTTGCAAGAATTCTAAGCAACCGGTCAGAATTTAAAAATACATGCATTTTTAGAGGTCTTTTCAGGGTTATAACGTGGCTAGGGTCAAGGTAGGACATTTTTGGGATAAGTAGGCTAAACTTGGAGTTAAGTTCTACTTTGTTTCCTTTTTGTGTATGCAACCTTATTCCTTAGGGTGCCTTTTTTGTGTTGGTATCAGAGATTAACTACCGGATGTGTCTTTGTATGGTTCTTTTCTATCACTATTTTTGCCCTTTGACTCTTTCTTTTTTCATTCATTTTTTTAAGAGACTATTTTTTAGGGAATTTTTTTATGTTTCCCGTCTCTTTTTCATTTTTTTTTCTTTTGTAGTGATAGTTCTCTGTATACCCATCCCAAACTTAAGATGTTTCTAGTTCCATGAGCAACCCCAAACTTTGTTGTTGCCAAGACTAGAGAACTATTACTTAACTCCAAAAAGGGTAATTTTTTGTTTTTCTGGTCCATGGACTTATATCGTGGTTTGTCACCGAAACAAAAGGGATAAATTTTTGGCTTAAATAGAGTTTTAACCCCTGCAATTGTCACTCATTTTGGAAAGAACCCCTGTTAAAAAAAATTGATTTTAATCCCTACAAAATTTAAAAGTTTTGAAAAGAGCCCCTGAACAGGAATTCTTGATGCCATGTCACCATTTTAATGACGTGGCAATTGCTGACTGTGCTGAATAGTACACGTGTCAAAACTTGCTGACGTGGCAATACACACTCATTTTCCTTTTTTTTAATTGAAAATTCCCTTTTTTCTTTTTCTTTTTATTTTTTTTAAAACAAATAAATCAATTAAAATAAAAATAAAAATTAGTAGAAAAAAGAAAGAAATGAAAAAGGGGGAATAGATTAAACGATGGAAAAAGAAATCAAAGTTAGGGTTCAATTCATTCATAAGCTTCATCATCATCATCAAAAATAAATTAAATCAAAAGAAATAACCCAAGTCAATCCCTTTCCCTTTCCTGAAACAAAACAAACAAAATGCGTACAAGAGAGAAAAAAGAAAGTTAACCGTGAGAGAGAGAAATCGGAACAAAGAAATGCGGCCGAGAGAGAAAGGGGTCACGGCGGGAGAGAGAAGGAGGTTCGGCGCTGGTGGTGATGCCCTGTCCGTGGTGGTTGTTGGTCGGCGGCGACAGAGACGGTTCCGGCCGGATTCTATTTGTGTTTATTTTCTCACTGTTTTTGGTTTTGTTTCTTTGATTGTTGTTGTTTAGTTAGGGGTTATGGTGTTTGAAACAATGAAGAAGGAGATGCTGAGTGTTGTTGATTTTTGTTGTTCTGTTTCTTCTTCTTTTTTTATTTGGTTTTGATAATGGTGGAGTTTTGTGTTCCTGGTTTTCCTCTAACACACACCCCCCCCCCCCCCCCCCCCCTTTTCTTAATTTTTAGTCTCAATTTGTAGAGATGATTGGTGAATGTTTATGTTCATTGGGTAATTGGTGAATTGGATTATTGATTGTTTTAACCAAAGAAACGGATTTGCAGAGATAAAAGAAGAGAAGAGGAGCTGCACTATCGTTCATCATGATCGTGAGTGTTCCAAATTGTTAACGTTTCTGATGATGATGAAGCTTATGAATGAATGGAACCCTAACCTTTGATTTCCTTTTCCATCGTTTAATCTTTTCCCCCTTTTTCATTTCTTTCTTTTTCTTAAATTTTTATTATTTTAATTGATTTATTTGTTTTAAAAAAAAATAAAAAGAAAAAGAAAAAAGAGAATTTTCAATTAAAAAAAAAAAGGAAAATGAGTGTGTATTGCCACGTCAGCAAGTTTTGACACGTGTACTATTCAGCACAGTCAGCAATTGCCACGTCATTAAAATAGTGACATGGCATCAAGAATTCCTGTTCAGGGGCTCTTTTCAAAACTTTTAAATTTTGCAGGGATTAAAATCAACATTTTTTTAACAGGTGTTCTTTTCAAAATGAGTGACAATTGCAGGGGTTAAAACACTATTTAAGCCTAAATTTTTTTACAGCTCAAAGTTGTCTAGCAAAGAATATAATATAATACAGGGTGGCTTGAAAGGCTTTGGGTTATAACAAACAATTGCCTAAATGCATATAAATTAAATCAACCAGTCAGCAGAGAATTAAAGCAAGTTCTTAAAAATAAACAAGTGCACGATACTCTCATAGTAGATCGAAAGAAATTGGGGATACCGTGGAAATATTTGGCTCAAATTCTCACTTGGCTTAGGTATCTGAAGGTTTGAACATTTATCTCGCAGACACCAGCTTCATCACTCGTCTCATTGTCTCCCGAACATTCGCACTTCGGAGCAATCACCTTTGGTATTTGTGTGAAATTCGGATCATCAAAATTCATAACTTTCTTCGCTGCAATCTTACTTATAACAGTTTCTCATGCACAAGATAATAAACATCAAACAATTATTCAAATTTTTGTAAGTTTTAATGGGCTGTTTACAGATTAAAGATGACATGCTGGAATTCTTTATTGAATTGAAAAACATTACTGAAATAGAAATTACTAAAATGAAAATGCTTAAATATAAAATACTTATCCTTGGGTTGCCTCCCAAGCAGCGCTTGTTTAGCGTCTCATTAGCTTGACGCATTTCCTCCATTACAGAGGATAGGTTCGCAAGTTTCTCTCTTCTGTAGGAGCTTCCGCCTTAGCTCCTCCCTTCTTCTTGTCGCTCTTTCCATACTTCTCTAGGTTCTGTTGTTCTTTGAAGGTAGCAAAGCAGAGTCATCCATCATCTTCTGAAGATGTTGTTTTCATGATGGACTTCCCTTTGCCTTCTGGTGGATGTTCCTTTTTTTCTTCTTTTTGATTTCCAACCCAGTTATTCCTCTTACTTTCAGCAACAGGCTTCTTCAGAGGTGGGGTCTTAACCCCAAACTTAGATCTTTTGGCCACTTTTCGGTTTCTTCCCCATGCTTTGACCCATGGTGATTGGATATCCACTTCAATAGTTAGCCTCTTTAATTTATCGGTTAGCCCCTCGGGTACCTCCTCTTCCTGAGCTGACTCTATCTGTAGCTGCCCCATTTCATCATTCAACTCCTCTATCTCTATCCTCACATGTACTTCTTGAGCTGAAGTCGATGGTGTAGCTTCTCTCTCCTTCTACTCGAGCTTGTAGCATTCATCCTTCTTTGTCTTGGAAGTTTTGATGATTGTTGCTTTTCCTCCACTCCTTAGTGTCATCTCAGCAAGGTCCATATCAATGAGTGCCCTGCTGGTTGCTAAAAAGGGTCTTCCAAGAATGATGGGATGGTCTTCGTCTTCACCAATGTCCAGGATCATGAAGTCTACTGGAAATACCAGGTCTTCAACTTTCACCAAGACATCCTCTATTGTACCTTCTGAGTGAATAGTTGACTGATTAGCTAAAACAAGTTCCCGTTCTGTACCTGCAGTTGTTTTTGTGAGCTTAAACTTCTCTGCCAGAGATAATGGTGTTACGTTCACACTTGAGCCCACATCACATAGTGCTCGGACTTCTGCTCCTTCAATCTGACAGAGTATGGTGTCGCTTCCAGGATCTGTCTTCTTGATTGACAGTCGTGGTTTCGTTTATGGGCTTAGTCTGTATTCTTCCAGCTCACATAAGTACTCGTCATAGACTTCCTCTAGTGTTATTCCCATTGTTTCGAACCACTCTTCGAACTCTTTCAGCTCTTCTTCATCGTATACGCGCCCTGTGTTCACATCTTTTAGCGCTTTGCACTCCTCCTTTGGATTGTCCACCGTGTTACCTGCAATATCTTTAGAAACATGAGTGCTTACCATATTTGAGAGTTGACCAATCTAGGTTTCAAGAATTTTGATCGTCGCCCCCTGGTTGGCTACTGTGGTCTGGATATTTTCAATGTTCGTCTTGCTCATGTTAGCAAATTTATTGAGTAACTCTTCCAACGGAGATGACTTTCTGGGTTGAGGTGCAGCTTGAGCTTGGTTCCCTGTCTGGTCCCAACGTAGATTTGGGTGCTTGCTCCAACCTGGGTTGTAGCTATTTCCCATATACTTAGCCTGCTCTTCGCTCCCCTTTGGCAAACAATGCCCATTAGGGTGATCTTCTAGGCAGAAATCGCAAACTCCTTCTACCTGTTTCACACTGTCTTCCTTCACTGCTTTTTCTTTTTCAGCAAGTTGCCTCTTTAGTAACTCGATCTCTACTTTGTAGGCAATTTCCTGGTCCACCTTCAGAATTCCAGGCGTCTTCTTATTTCGATCATGGCTCATGTTGTATTCATTGTGGCACATCTGCTCAACCAGATCCTTAGTCTCTGCATAGTTCTTAACTTTGATAGACCCACCAGCTGAGGCATCTAGTATAGTATCATGCGATGCTGCATCTTCATACCGGCTGTGAATAGTTGCATCTGCTCCATTGCACTAATGTTGTGGTTAGGACACCTTCTCATGAGCATCCTGAAGCGTTCATAAGCCTCGCACAACGTCTCTGATTCATGCTGCTTGAAGCTTAGGATCTCAGACTTCCACTTCTGGAATAGTGTGTGAGTAAAGAATCTCTCCAGGAACTTATCTTCGAGCTCCTTCCATGTTGCAATTGATCCCCTTGGTAAACATTGTAGCCAATCTTTAGCTGGACATGTAAGAGAAAAAACAAACAAACGCAGCTTCTTCTGGTCCTCTGAAACGTTTTCCGGCACTTTCTGGATCTGACATGTCTCTAAAAACTATGACAGATGATCCCAAGGATCATTGTTGGCACGTCCGTCGAACTAGTTCTCCCGCAAACCTGTAAGAACATTGCCTTTGATATCGAAGTTAGCTGGGTTTGCCGGTTCGAACCCCAGTGAAATCTTATCATTGTCAGTCCTCTTGCAGTAGTCTCCCATTGTCATTCTTTGCTCGTCCCTCATGGCTTTGGTGGTAGGCTCTTTGAGATTACTGGATTCTGCGAGCTTTAGTGCTTGCCTCCTTTTCCTAAATGTTCTTTCTGGTTCAGGGTGGTACTCAAAATCCAGGTTACCTGTTATCAAGCACAACAAATGAATACCTTAGTAGCATTTGAAAAGGTAATATTTGAAACTTTACATTTTTTTGGTTTGTCTCATGTGTCTTTGTCACTATGAAAATTCCCAGGTAAGTGAGGTGGATCACAACAGATCGCTTAAATACCAAGACTTTGCCTTAGCCAGAACTTTCACAGATCAAAATTCACAATCATCAACAAGATTTTTTTGATTTTTTAATTTTTTTGTATTTTTGAAAAAAAAAATCGACAACTTAAATAAATCTATCGACGCTTTGTAGACACAATCCCCGGCAACGGCGCCAAAAACTTGACTACGATCTGGCAAGTGTACCAGTCTGTCTTCGAGTAATAATTCACACTCTAAGTGTCTAGAATGAGTTCGTATCCACAGGGATCCTGCCAAAGCTTCGTTAGCGTTATTTAAGCTGTTGGTTTTGCATTCGCTTTGATTTTGAAAAAGGTTTTATAAATAGAAGCGTAATGCTTGCATAAATAAATAAATAAATAATAGATAGATAGATAGATTCAGAAACATAGAGGATAAGTATGGTGGTTGGACTCCTTCCCTTCTTCATATTTGGCATGAACGGTGTATAACATAGTTACTCAGATTATTGTTCGGCGGTGACTTTTCCTTTATTGTAGTAACACCTTACTGTTACACTATGTATATTAAAGTTTCCCTACGTTAATAACTAAGGTACCTACGAGAGCCTAACCTCGATGTGTCACATACCCTAATTACTAAGTGAGTTGTTTATTACACTGTTTACTGTGAAATTTGGTAAACAACGCTAGTTTGAGGTATTACAAGAGAGATCAACTAGTAAATCTCGAGACATTGTGCTTTTCGTTTATATTTCCAAAATAGTTAGTGTTCATCATTGTTCTTATGCTTTAAATGTGATTTTTATGTAACTTGAATTGTAATAAAGAATGTTTATTCTAGGGAATAAACAGAGAGGGAGACTGAGTCGAAATAAAGACAATTTGAATTAAGATGAAGGAACTGTAAATTTGCATTCAAAGGTAAATGTTTACAGAAAAGTAAATGGTACACATTGCATACATTTTTCCTTTCGAACTCGTTTCTCGCGTTGACATGGGTACTTTGAGTTTTGTAAGGATTTTTGTATAATGATTGTGACCCTTTGCTCGATCACAGAACTAAACTATTTATAGACACAAATTCCTAACTGCTAATAACGTTAAGTTAACTAAAGAGAGGACGCGTGTCTTGACACGTATTTTGAATTTGAATTCTCCTTCTCCTTTCTCAGTCATAGTAGTCTTCGTAGATCTTCCACCCAGTTGGTGGTATAACTCCCTGAGGAAGCAGCATCTATTTCCTCTCTTTCCCATATGAAACCATGGGTTGGGTGGAGTTTGACAGAGTGTATAACGTTATCAGAAGGCTCGAAAGCGCTTTCCCTGTCATAGCATGGCGAAATATTTGCCAAGTTTTTGTCAAAGGTTTGTTTCGAAATAGTATCCACCTCTGACATATAGAAACTTTGGTCAGCTTCGATGTTCTCGACGCAACCATCCTCTCTCCAAAATATTAACTTCTGATGAAGGGTAGATGGGACAGCACCCACTCCATGGATCCATTCCCTTCCTAACAGTAAGTTGAAATTTGCTTTGGATTCAACCACCAAGAACAAGGTAGGTCGAACTATGCTGCCTACAGCAACATCTACTTGAATTGCCCCCCTAGAGTATCCTGTCTTGCCCTCATAATTTGACAAAACAATGTTATGGGCTGACAAATCGCAGTCATATTTGCAAATTTTGGGCAACATAGACAGGGGCATCAAGTTAACAGCAGCACCTCCGTCAATTAGCACTTTGTTAACACCAACTCCCTCAACCTTTGCTCTGATGAAGAGAGGTTTGAGATGGTTTTTCATGCCTAAATCTGGCTTTGCGAATGTAGCTTGTTGCTCCTCGATACAGCCATTATTCATGATATAATAGCACATTGGCTTTGGATCAGCCATTTCTAACTGGTCGAAATCAGTTTCGAGCTCAGTTACCTCAGATTGGAAATCATATTCTGATGGCAATATAGAAACCACACATATGACATCGAAATCTGGCTCAGAATCCAGCAGATCATCATCCTCCATTTTGTTATCATCTATTGGGGGAAGGATTCTTTCTTTTGCTGGCCTTCTAGCCACTTCTTTGTATTGGCTTGGTTGAGCATTTGCTGCAGCCAATTTTTTCTGGCGTTGGAACCTACGCCATTGTGTCCTAGTCATTGGATGCTTTCCTTTGTAGTTATTCTTATATGAATATTTGTTAGCATCCTCTGAGTAGTTATGTTTGGTACCACTAGAGCCACCCACTTCCAATGCCCCTTTGTTGATTCTCACCATTCCTTGGTGCATCCAGCGCCCCTGGGGAATCGAACTAGGAGGTCGAAAAGTTGGGTTTCGACCAGTTTTGACAGGGTTGTTTGACCGAGTCAGAATCCATTTTCCCTTATCTTGGTACTGTTTTGGGTTTGCCCCCTGCTTATTTGTCGCAGGTTGAAACCTTTTAAGGCCTTCAGTAGCCTCCTTATCACAAACAGCACTGCAACGGGCATAGAGCATAACTCCTTTGTTCTCCAGTTTGCACCTATTCAGAAAGTCAATCAGATCCTCTTCAGCAAGAGGATAAACTACTTTCATTTTTTCGAAATACTCCTTCTCAGAGATTTCCTCCGTTTGCATTTCTGTGACCTCCATGGCTTCGACCATCATGATTTCCTGTGGTTCAGCATAGAGAGTGTCAGCATTCTGCAAAGGTTCAGTATCAATCTTCATGGCCTTGGGCTTTTCACCAAACTTGAAGTACACATTGTGAGGTTCTATGTCCAAGAAAATTATGATATTTACAATAACCTCTTTTCTTTCTCATATCTAGTGGGGGTATTTTAACACCCTTAGGAACCATAATTTTGCCATCAGTAACCAATAAATCAAAAATCTCATCACATTTTGTTATGCCAAAAGTGTAAGTTTTTGACACATATTTATCATTTTTTGGTTCAACAGGATTTTTCCCATTTGAAGGTTTCAAAAGTTTGCAAACATAAGGGGGACCAGGTTTTAACTCTGCTAAGTCTATTTCCCCTTGTTCAACATCCTCATAAGAAATATCATACTCTTGGTCACTGTCATGGGTTTCGACATAAGCAACCATCTCTTTCTTATGATACTTAGAAATTCTAGCCTTTTCTGCTTTCAAGCGTTCGACCTGTCGAACCCTATCAGCCAATTGGGCCATATCTCTTAGATGTTGAGTATCTAATTTCTTTCTGATCAAATAATCTAGGCCACCAGCAGCCATTTCGACCAATTCATGTTCAGGTACCTGAGTAAAGCATCTAGCCTTAAGCAAACGGAATCTATTTAAATAGTCATCCACGGACTCAGGAGTTTTGCGCCTAACACTTGCCAATTCTTTGAGACTTATTTTAGATTGTCCCATGTAGAATTGTTCATGGAAAACTCTCTCCAACTGAGTCCAATTGAAAATTGAATGTGGGCGAAGAGTAGTAAACCATGTGAAAGCATTTATCGTTAGAGAATTTGGAAAATATTTCATCCTTAAATTCTCATTGTTCGCTAAATCCCCTGCCTCAGTCAAATATCTTGCTATGTGTTCAACAGTTGATTCACTAGTATCACCAGCAAATTTGGTGAATTTTGGGATTTTCCAGCCCCTTGGTAATTCTGTTTGAAGCACATACTCAGATAAGGCAGAGACAAAATGAGGCCTATGCATACCTACATTTAGACCATTTTGTGCCAGGATGGTTTCAACCAAATTTGCTATGTTATTTTGTCCAGCAAAATTATTATTTTGGACGTTCCTAACTATGTCCTCAGCATTTTGGTTCCTATTTACCAAGACGATTCCAGGATTTGGTTCGACCTGGGGCAAAACCTGTGGTTGTGCCTGAGGCTGCACTTGTGGTTCGACCACTGGTGCAGGTTGTTGGGCTTGGTTTACAGGATTAGCCAAGTTAATCTGTGTAGGCACCATGGCATTGTTTGGCGCTTGCGCAATTTGCAAAGGCACTACATTTTGAATTTGGGGAACTTGTTGATTAGGGACTTGAGGAGCCCCAAAGAAATCAGCAATTCTTCCCATCTGTGTGGCTAATACTTGGTAACTTTAGTTAGTATTTTGAATTACAGGATTGAACACTGTACCAATCTGTTGTGTTAACATATTAACCATATCATGATTACTATCATCCATTTGTTGCCTCATAGCCATCAAGGCAGTATTAGTCAATGCAGGCATGTTGTTTCGAGTTGCAAAACCAGAAACTGTTTGGTTATTAGGGACAAACACGCCTAGTGATGTCTCTGAAAATAACGAAGAACCCGTTTGTAAGCCCTGCATCATAGTAGCAGGCATACCGTATTGGTAATTCCTGTTAGTGCCTTGACCCATGAATTGGGAAAAAGGTAAATGAAACGTGGACGAACTTGCACCACCCCCATTAATATTTGACCGGTTTGGGGAGAAATTATTCTCCATGTTATGAACCAAAGTCAAAATGGGTTCTGTGGTTGTCGAAGGCACCACTGTGGATGATGGTATCGTTGGCCCTATCACATTGGTCACAGCCTCACTGATTACAGGAGAGGTTATGGCCTCTGAGACAATCGAAGTGGTTGATGGATTCGAACCACTATTATTATTGTTTCCAGTTGGATTTTCCATGTTTGGCCTTGTATTTCTGGGTGGTGGTCTAACCATTTCAGGGAGAGACTTCCCGTTTCTTAAAAGCATACACTATACAAAACTTCTGGAAACAAATTAGAATACAGAACAAACTAACTTCCACTAAAAAGTTTTTTCAAAAGAAAATTTAAACGTAAAGCACACAGTCCCACTGGGCGTGCCAATTTGTTTACTGTGAAATTTGGTAAACAACGCTAGTTTGAGTTATTACAAGCGAGATCAACTAGTAAATCTCGGGACATAGTGCTTTTCGTTTATATTTCCAAAATAGTTAGTGTTCATCATTGTTCTTATGCTTTAAATGTGATTTTTATGTAACTTGAATTGCAATAAAGAATGTTTATTCTAGGTAATAAACAGAGAGGGACACTGAGTCGAAATAAAGACAATTTGATTAAGATGAAAGAACTGTAAATTTGCATTCAAAGGTAAATGTTTATAGAAAAGTAAATGGTACACATTGCATACATTTTTCCTTTCGAACTCGTTTCTCGCGTTGACATGGGTACTTTGAGTTTTGTAAGGATTTTTGTATAACGATTGTGACCCTTTGCTCGATCACAGAACTAAACTATTTATAGACACAAATTCCTAACTGCTAATAACGTTAAGTTAACTAAAGAGAGGACGCGTGTCTTGACACGTATTTTGAATTTGAATTCTCCTTTATCCTTTGATTTAGCCGTGGTATCCATGCCTTTAGAAAACCAAACCTCTTTAATGACTTTAAAAATAGTAAAATAATTAAATGCAATTATATTTATTATTTTAGTCATGCCTTTAGAACATATTTTCAACTTAGTGAAAATATGGGCTAACATACACATGCATTATTACCTTCACCCATCCAATGCCTCTAGATCCTAGTATCGGGCTATTCATCTTCTAAGTGCTCAGTTCACACCTAGTGCATGATTCCTGCTCTAACCACTCAATTCACGACTAGTTCAGGATGTTACTGTCTCTATACACCTAGCATTATTTACTACTAGTTCCAGACCATATTAAGTTAATAACTAATATCAGTTCACGAGATACGTTATTAAAGTGCAAGAAAGTAAATAACAAACATAATACTGAATAACGATTTATTATAACTTTGACTCAATCACAGACTCCAAATATTCATAGGGAAGTTCATCTTCTCCACCACAACCTAAGGCATCTAATATAAAGACTACATATTTAAATTACAGAAGAATTCATAACCTAAATACAAAAGCCTAAAGAAAACATACCTTGCTGAGTTAGTTTTACCGTAAGGGGAGAAAACTATGCCCTTGGAGCTCCTCCGAACACCTCCTTTATAGTAGAGAGTGTTCTACTATTTCTGAATGATTTAAACAATGTGTGGAGGGCTCTATTTATAGTTTTCGTAATGGGCCTCAGCAAGCCATCGTGCTGCGATAAGTCCATCGCAGCACGATGGGAAGATTTAGTTCAGAATTATAACTGATCCTGTGTGTTTCATCAGCTTGGTCGCCAAGTAAGGTCATCGTACCACGATGAGAGGCATCGTAGCACGATGAGCAGATTTTCTTTAGATTTTCTCTGTTGATTTCTTGGCCAACAAGCAGCTTCCATCGTGGCACGATGAACAACACAAAGCTTCACTTTTTGGGTTTTTTCTTGTCTTTTTGCATTCTTGACTCTGTCTTGATGCTTTTCTTGGATTCTGTAGGTTTTTCTTCGTATTTGGGCATGTCTTGGTCATTTTACTACTAAATATACTACCTAAAATACCATAGAAATTCCTGTCATCACAACCCCAAACTTAAATTGTTGCTTGTCCTCAAGTAACATGCTGTCAGACAAGATCGTTAGAAAAATAAGAGATAAATAAAGATGATAGGAATTTCACAACCCTGCACTTCAGCAATGGTACCGCTGATTCTTACCGCCGCGATCATGCCCAGTCCTGCTAGGCTCAGGAGACGTTGATAGTAGCAAATCAGACAAATGTCTGCAAGAGTCCGTGTTCAGCCTTTTCTCTCTCTCACATTTGTGTTTTTCGATCATAATTGAAATGGTTATCTCTCAATCGTTGTACAACCTGCCATTTTACCATAGGCTTGCAAGAACTCTAAGAAACCAGTCAAAATTTAATATGAATGCATTTTTGGAGGTCTTTTCAGGGTTATAACGTGGCTAGGGTAAAGGTAGGACATTTTTGGGATAAGTAGGCTAAACATTGGAGTTAAGTTCTACTTTGTTTCCTTTTTGTGTGCGCAACCTTATTCCTTAGGGTGCCTTTTTGTGTTGGTGTTAGAGATTAAGAATCGGATGTGTCTTTGTATGGTTCTTTTCTATCACTATTTTTGCCCTTTGGCTCTTTCTTTTGCCTTTTGGCTCTTTCTTTTGCCTTTTGGCTTTTTCTTTTTTTGAAGAGACTATTTTTTTAGGGGAATTTTCTTTTTTTTTCCCACCCCAAACTTATATGTTGCTAGTTCCATGAGCAACCCCAAACTTTGTTGTTGCCAAGACTAGAGAACTATTACCTAACTCCAAAGAAGGGTAATTTTTTTGTTTTTCTGGTCTAAAGGCTTGTAATGTGGTTTGTAACCGAAACAAAAGAGATAATAATTTTTTTACGGCTCAAAAGGCTCTGGGATAATAATAATAATAATAATAAAGGGTGGCTTGAAAAGGCTCTGGGTTATAACAAACAATTGCCTCAATGCATATTATATTAAATCAACTAGTCAGCAGAGAATTAGAGCAAGTTCTAGAAAATAAACAAGTGCACGGTACTCTCATAGTAAATCGAAAGAAAGTTGTAATACCGTTTGGAAATATTTGGCTCAAATCCTCACATGGCTTAGGTATCTGATGGCATGAACATTTATCTCACAGACACCAGCTTCATCACTCGTCTCATTGTCTCCCGAACTTCGCACTTCGGAGCAATCACCTTTGGTCTTTGTGTGAAGGTGTGAAATCCGTCTCATCAGGATTTATAACTCACTTCGCTGCAATCTTACCTATAACAGTTTCTCATGCTCAAGATAATAAACAGCAAACAGTTATTTAATTTTTTGTAAGTTTGAAAAAGGGTGTTAACAGATGAAGATGTCTTGCGGAATTCTAGGCATACTTTATTGAATTGAAAAACTGAAATGAAATACTGAATTGAAAATGCTGAATTGAAAATACTGAAATTAAATACTTATCATTGGGTTGCCTCCCAAGCAGCGCTTGTTTAGCCTCTCATTAGCTTGAGGCATTTCCTCCATTACAGAGGATAGGTTCGCATGTCTCTCTCTTCTGTAGGAGCTTTCACCTTAGCTCCTCCCTTCTTGTTGTTCTTTCCATACTTCTCTGGGTCCTGTTGTTCTTTGAAGGTAGCAAAACAAACTCGTCCATCATCTTCTGAAGGTGCTGTTTTTATGATGGACTTCTTCTTGCTTTCTAGTGGATGTTCCTTCTTTTCTTCCCTTGGAGCTTTGACCCAGTTGTTCTTCTTTCTTTCAGCAGCAGGCTTCTTCAGAGGTGGCGTATTAACCCCAAACTTAGATCTTCTGGCCACTTTTCAGTTTCTTCCCCATGCTTTAACCTATGGTGATCGGATGTCCACTTCAATAGTTAGCCCTTTCAATTTTTTAGTGAGTCCTTCGGGTACCTCCTCTTCCTGAGCTGTCTCTATCTCTAGCTGCGCCATTTCATTCTCCAGCTACTCTATCTCTATCTTCACATGTACCTCTTGAACTGGAGTCGGTGGTGTAGATTTTTCCTGTTTCCACTCAAGCATGTAGCAGTCTACCCTCTCGGTTTTTGAAGCTTTAATGGTTCTTTCCTCCTCTCCACTCCTTATAGCAATCTTAGCTAGCTCCACATTGATGAGTGCCCTGCTGGTTGCTAATAATGGTCTTCCAAGGATGATGGGATGTTCTTCATCTTCTTGGATATCCAGGATCATGAAGTCTGCTGGAAATACCAGGTCTTCGACTTTCACCAAGACATCCTCTATTGTACCTGCTGAGTGAATAGTTGACTGATTAGCTAAAACAAGTTCTCGTTCTGTACCTGCAGTTGTTTTTGTGATCTTAAACTTCTCTGCCAGAGATAATGGCATTACGTTCACACTTGAGCCCACATCACATAGTGCTCAGACTTCTGCTCCTTCAATCTGACAGAGTGTGGTGTCGCTTCCAGGATCTGTCTTCTTGATTAGCAGTCGTGGTTTCGTTTATGGGCTTAGTCTGTATTCTTCCAGCTCACATAAGTACTCGTCATAGACTTCCTCTAGTGTTATTCCCATTGTTTCGAACCACTCTTCGAACTCTTTCAGCTCTTCTTCATCGTATACGTGCCCTGTGTTCATATCTTTTAGCGCTTTGCACTCCTCCTTTGGATTGTCCACCGTGTTACCTGCAATATATTTAGAAACATGAGTGCTTACCAGATTTGAGAGTTGACCAATCTGGGTTTCAAGAATTTTGATCGTCGCCCCCTGGTTGGCTACTGTGGTCTGCATATTTTCAAAGTTCGTCTTGCTCATGTTAGCAAATTTATTGAGTAACTCTTCCAACGAAGATGGCTTCCAGGGTTGAGGTGCAGCTTGAGCTTGGTTCCCTGTCTGGTCCCAGCGTAGATTTGGGTGCTTGCTCCAACCTGGGTTGTAGCTATTTCCCATATACTTAGCCTGTTCTTCGCTCCCCTTTGGCAAACAATGCCCATTAGGGTGATCTTCTAGGCAGAAATCGCAAACTCCTTCTACCTGTTTCACACTGTCTTGTTGGAACAAAAGAGGTTCTGACATGACCCAATTAAGTTTTCATGATAACAATAGTATTAATATACAATAGGGTACACTGATTATTTACTCTAAGTGTGCAGATATATAAGCTAAAATTTTATATACACTATGAGTATGTTTGAAGCTCTGAAATGGCAAGAAAATTCTGACAAGAAGATACTCATCAGAAGATGCAAGTTAAAGACGCGTCAGAAGCTACATATCAGAAGTTGTGTTTGAAGACATCAGATTCTGATAAGAGCAGTGAGAGCCGTTTTGTCAGAAGAACATTCTCTGCTACAATGATTGAAATTCATCATCCTCTAACAACCCAAAAACTGGAGAATCAACCTTATCCTCAGGAATAATGACGTTAGTACAATTGTACGAACTTATTACCCGATTTGGTCGAAACGTTCTCCCCAAGATTGATCGTGTACAATCGTTACCTGATATGGTTAAGGGATTGTACTATCTCCAGCTGGCGAAATCTCACCGCAACGGATTCAATTCAAATACGCTCCACCCTCTACTATAAATAGGAGCTGAATTGAAGTTTTTGTGCACGACATTATTGAACAATTTTGAAACGAGCTGTTACTCTGTCAAAATCATCCTAAGCACAAAAACAACTTGAATACAACTTGAACTCATTTGAACATCCAAGACTCAAGCTTCAGCTTCTGATCATTACAGTAGTTGAGCCTTAGTTTTCTTTCACTAGGATTCTAAGTTAAGTCTTGTTTTAGAGTTGTATTTATTTTCATTGAACATTGATTTTTGTATCAGTGTTCATATACTCTGTTTTCTTTTGTAAGTTGTTTGAAGTCTCTTGTAAGGATTACTTGAGCATAGGAAGTCTCTTGCCTGTGTGCTTGAGCAAGTGTAATCTTTTGTGATTATAGTGAACTACCTTGGAAGTGCAAGGGGACTGGAGTACTCTCGATCTGTGAGGGGAACCAGTATAAAATCTCTGTCTCTCTCTTTCTCTCTTGCTCTTACCTGTGAATTGTGTTATCTTTTATCCGCTGCAGAATCTGATAAGTTGTCTAACTTAGAAGAATTTTTAAAACTATCAAAACACAATTCAACCCCCCCTTCTTGTGTTTTTCACACCTTCAATTGGTATCAGAGCCTGGTTCTGTTTTTATAACTTAACAGTGAGACAATCTTTTGTTGAAAAACACAATGACTGATGCTGATGCGGGTGCGAGTATGAAAGCAGTTCCTCATGACTATGATGTTGAAGATAAGTCAAACAACAAAGCACCAAAGTTCAATGGAGATAGTTCTATGTTTTCCTGGTGGAAAGATAGAATATATAGTCATCTTATTGGTATAGATGATGAGCTTTGGGACTTAGTTGAAGAAGGGCTATCTTTCCAAGACCTAGATGAAAGAGGAAAGTTATCTGTTGAAGCAAGAAAGAAGTTCACTACCACGGAGAAGAAGGCTTACAAGAAACATCACAAAGTCAAGGATATTCTCATTGGGTGTATATCTCATGATGAATATCTCAAGATTACAAACAAGTCCACTGCTAAGAGTATATATGACTCCTTGTGTTCCACTTATGAAGGGAACAAACAGGTGCAAGAAGCAAAGGCTACTCTGTTGATCCAACAGTATGAACTCTTTAGGATGAAGGATGGCGAGAACATTGAATATATGTATTCTAGATTCAAAATTCTAGTGGCTGGTCTCCAAGTTCTGAAGAGAAGTTATACAACTTCTGATCATGTAAGGAAGATTCTGAGAAGTTTACCTTCAAGGTGGAGGCCTAAGGTAACAGCTATTCAGGAAGCTAAAGATTTGGACACTCTTGGCTTGGAAGAATTGATAAGTTCTCTCATGAGTCATGAGATTGAACTATCTTCTGATGAGCCTCAGAAGAAACTAAAGTCAGTGGCTCTGCCATCTACTTCAGTTTCGTCTAAGGCTCTGAAAGCTAAGGTTGTAGAATCTGATGCAGAGGAATCTTCTGTAGATGACCAAGAAGATGGATCAGATGAGGATGTCTTTGCACTCTTGTCCAAGAAATTCCAAAAGTGGTCAAAGAGAGGCAAAAAGTACTACTCAAGCAAAGGATTTGGTTCAAGAAATCACGTCAGCAAAGAGAAAAGGGATGATATGAAAAATTGTTTCAACTATCACAAGCCTGGACACTTCATAGCTGATTGTCCTGAACTGAACTCCAAGGGTAAAGGAAGAAAAAGCACAATAAAAAATAAAGCTAAGAAGAGTCTGATGGCTACATGGGAAGATATCAATGAACTATATGATGATGAAGACTCTGAGGAGGCAAATCTGGCACTCATGGCCACTGGCGCATCAGATAATGAAAGTGACTCAGAGTCAGACACTGATGATATTGAAGAGGTAATTTCTAATATGTCTAGCACTCAAGTTACTAAAGCTTTGAAAGATGTGATGATGAAGTACATGGAAAAATCAAATGAGCTAGATCTTGTTAAACAAAAATTTAAAGTGCTTGAATCTGGTTGTCGATCATGTCACAAACCCTATGATGAGTATGAAATTGCTCTTCAAGAGTTTGTTCATCATAACATTGACAAAACTAAGATATCTTTTATGGTTCATGGTGGAAACAATTACTATAAAAGACAAGGACTTGGTTCCCTTACATCTTCTGATAAAGGGAAATCAAGTAACTCTGTCTGTTTAAGCAAACCACCTTCTAGTCTTTATTCTAATCTTACTAAAGGTAGTTCAGAACCTCTGACTGTGTCTGATACTCTTGTGACCTTGGAACCGCAAGATAAGGTATCAGAAGATAACTCATCTTCTGAACCTAAGTCTTCTAAAACCCAGGTTCCCCTCACTTCAGTATCCATGTCTACTCAAGTTAAAGCTATCAGAGTACCAAAGCCTGTTAATAAGCGGGGCATCAGTACTTCTAAAGCAAACTTGGTACCTGGTTCTCTGACACACTCAAGAGGAGTATCTCAGAGACAACATAAGCCTAAATCATTTTCTAAAGGCTCAGTTGACTCTAGATCTTCTGAATACCCCAAGAAGAAGAATAAAATCCATAAGACTAACCAAAATGGACCCATCAGAATATGGGTACCAAAATCTGAAATAATGTACACTGCAGGTATGCACCCAAAGAAGAAAAGAAAGCTCATGGTATCTAGACAGTGGTTGCTCACGTCACATAACAGGAGACAAGTTCTTATTCCACACCTTGAATAAGCAAGAGGGTGGAACAGTAGGGTTTGGTGGCAACCAGAAAGGAAAGATCATTGGTATAGGTACAGTTGGTAATTCTTCTTTGTCAATTTCTGATGTTTGGTTAGTAGATGGAGTACATCATAACTTACTTAGCATAAGTCAATTGTGTGATAGTAATTATGATGTCATGTTTAATAAGGATTCATGTACTGTAATTAGAAACTCTGACCAATCCATTGTTTTGAAAGGTAATAGAAAAGGCAATGTGTATAAAGTCAATTTTTCTGATTTAAAGGAACAACAAGTGCTTTGTCTCTTGACACTGAGTGATGAAAAATGGGTCTGGCATAAAAGATTGGGTCATGCTAACTGGAGATTAATCTCTAAGCTTAGTAAAGACAATCTTGTCAGAGGTCTTCCAAAAATTAAATATCACTCGGACTCACTCTGTGGTTCCTGTCAAAAAGGGAAAATTGTCAAAAGTTCTTTTAAAATCAACAACATTGTCTCTACTTCTAGACCTTTAGAACTCTTACATATTGATCTTTTTGGACCAGTTAGCACTGCCTCAATCAATGGTAAGAAGTATGGATTAGTCATAGTTGATGATTATAGTAGATGGACTTGGGTTAAATTTCTGAGAACTAAAGATGACACATATGAAGTGTTTAGCATCTTCTGTACCCAAATTCAAAATGAAAAAGGTTTCAAGATTTTGAAAGTAAGAAGTGATCATGGTGGTGAATTTGAAAATGAACCTTTTGAAAAAATTTGTGAAGAACATGGAATTCTCCATGAATTCTCTTCTCCTAGAACTCCACAACAAAATGGAGTTGTAGAAAGAAAGAATAGATCTTTGCAAGAAATGGCACGCACCATGATGCATGAAAATAATTTAGCAAAATTCTTTTGGGCAGAAGCTGTTAACACTGCTTGTTATATTCAAAATAGAATCTATATAAGACCTATTTTGAACAAAACAACATATGAACTCTTTAGAGGAAGGAAACCCAATATTTCTTATTTTCATCAATTTGGTTGTACTTGTTACATTCAGAATAATAAAGTTCATCTTAAGAAATTTGACTCTAAAGCCTGTAAGGGTATCTTCATTGTATACTCTGAACGCTCTAAGTCATACAGGGTGTATAATTCTGAAACTAAGACAGTGGAAGAATCTATGCACGTAAAGTTTGATGATAAAGAGCCTGATGATAAAAAGTCAGAGCCTGTTAAAGTTTTGTCAGGATCTGATGACTCAGAAGATGAAGCTCCAGAGTATGATAACTACATAGAACCTGTAGAAGACTCTGAAACTCAAGAAGCAACACCTTCTGATGCTCCTCAAGAACATCAAACTGTTGATGATAACTCTGATGCAACTGATATTCCAAGAAACACTTTTAAGTACAAATCTTCACATCCTGAAGAGCTCATCCTTGGAAACAAGAATAGTCCTAGAAAAACAAGATCAAACTTCATAGAAGAAGATTCATTGTTTGGATTAGTATCCTTGATTGAACCAAAAACAACAAATGAAGCTCTTTCAGATGATGCTTGGATCGTTGCTATGGAAGAAGAGTTAAATCAATTCAAGAGAAATGATGTATGGGATATGGTACCCAAACCCAAGCACAAGAACATTATTGGAACAAAATTGGTATACATAAACAAACTGAATGAGCAAGGAGAAGTAACCAGAAACAAAGCAAGACTTGTTGCACAAGGATATAGTCAACAATAAGGAATTGATTTTACTGAAACATATGCTCCAGTAGCTAGACTGGAAGTAATCAGGTTACTTTTATCTTATGCAGTTAATAATGGTATCACTCTCTACCAAATGGATGTAAAAAGTGCATTTCTTAATGGTGTAATTTCTGAAGAAGTATATGTCAAACAACCTCCTGGATTTGAAGATTTAACAAATCCAGACCATGTGTTCAAACTCAAGAAATCACTCTATGGAATCAAACAAGCTCCCAGAGCTTTGTACGAGAGACTGAGTACTTTCTTAGTAAACAATGGTTTTGAAAAAGGTCAAGTTGATAATACATTATTCAGAAAAACGCTAAAGAAAGACATTTTGATCATTCAAATCTATGTAGATGATATCATTTTTGGATCAACTAATGCCACTTTGTGCAAGAATTTTTCTAAGCTTATGCAGGATGAATTTGAGATGAGCATGATGGGAGAATTGAAGTTCTTTCTTGGAATTCAAATAAATCAAACAAAGAAAGGAACATTCATTCATCAATCAAAATATATAAAAGATCTTCTGAAGAAATTCAATTTGGAAGATTGCAAGCCCATGAACACTCCAATGCATCCTACATCAAGCTTAAGCAAAGAAGAATCTGAAGGCAAAGTTGATCAGAAGCTCTATCGAGGTATGATTGGATCTCTTCTTTACCTAACTGCTTCAAGACCTGATATTTTATTCAGTGTATGTTTGTGTGCAAGATTTCAATCAGATCCTAGAGAATCTCATTTCACTGCAGTGAAGAGAATCTTTAGGTATTTGAAAGCTACTTGTAACATTGGATTACTGTATCAGAAATCCAATGACTACAAACTGATTGGATTCTGTGATGCTGACTATGCTGGTGATAAAATTGAAAGAAAATCCACCAGTGGCAATTGTCAGTTCATTGGTGAGAATCTAATTTCATGGGCCAGTAAAAGGCAAACCACCATTGCTATGTCAACAGCAGAAGCAGAATACATATCAGCGGCAAAATGTTGTACACAACTACTTTGGATGAAATATCAATTAGAAGATTATCAAATAAGCAGTAACAATATCAGAATACATATCAGCAGAAGCAGAATAAAAGCAGAATACATATCAGCAGCAAAATGTTGTACACAACTACTTTGGATGAAATATCAATTAGAAGATTATCAAATAAGCAGTAACAATATTCCTTTATATTGTGATAACACTGCAGCCATTCATCTTTCCAAAAATCCTATTTTACATTCAAGAGCTAAGCATATTGAGATTAAACATCATTTCATAAGAGACTATGTTCAAAAGGGGGTAATTGATCTCAAGTTCATTGAAACAGAAAATCAATGGGCTGATATCTTTACAAAACCCTTAGTTGTTGAACGTTTTGATTTTATCAAAAAGAATTTGAATATGATGGAAATCCCTGAATAGCTAAGACTCTGATGTAAAATTTGTTTTTATAAGAATCTAATAGTTATCAGAAGTTGAAGTCATCAGAACCTTCTGTATCAAAAGTTGTGATGAGAACATCTTCTGATGCACTATCAGAATCTCCAATAAGGAATGGTTCTGGCGCATAAGGAAAATCTTTTATAAAAGAAACCATTCGTTTTCCTCCCACTTATGTGTCAGTTATTTAAATAAACTTCTAATACACGTGTCCTGTTGCAAGTGGAGAAAGAAGTTGGTTTATGATGATTAGTGTTCTAATCCCTATTTGATAGGTAAAAGACTCTGTTACCCCTATGTGTCAGTACTATTATTTTGCACGAAACTTTCTATTTAAACACATAACTGTTCACATTCACACTTTTGCACTCTCACAACCTACACTTTTATTCTTCAAAAAACTCAGCAATTTCTTTCTCTCTCAAGTTAGCAAACCCTAACCCTCAAACTTCATCAAATGGCTACTTTTCCAACCGTGAAAGTTAATGCTTGTATGATTGAAACGGAAAACTCCATCCCCACAAAGTTTGCAAAGGATCAACGCTCGTACAAATATGATGACCTTCAGTTCGCTGTTGAGAATCCTGTTGATTTTGAAAGCCTAAGAGCGAATGGTTTTCCTGAAGTAAAGGAACTATTCGAAAAACAGGGTTTGATGTATTACTTTGACTTTTTGAATGGTCCTACCTACACGGAATTGATCAAAGAGTTTTGGATGAAAGCGTCTGTTATTACAAGGGAATCATACAATGCAAACTTGAAGAAACTGATTAAGGAAAGACCGGAGTTACAAGGTAAATCTCCTGCAGCTATGGGTTTAAGACCTTTTGTTAGTACTGAGATCGAATCCTACGTGGCTGGATTCAGAGTTTCAATTAGATTAGTTCATATCTACGAGGCTCTGAAGCTATCTTCTGATGGACTCTTTCTCAAGACAACAGATTATGTTGCCTCAGATGTTGAACAATTCATCTACAAGGATAAACCTAAGCCAGAAGCTAAACCTGAACTGACCAATATATGCAAGGTTATCTACAAAATCCTAATTGACTGTATTGTACCCAAGCTGGGAGGTACTGATCAATTATCTTTGGTTCAGAAGTTGTTCACATTTCATGTTGGAAAGGGTAATTTGTTAGACGTTGCTAAGCTCATCTTCATTCATCTTCTGGATGCTATAGAATCTGTTAAACCTATCATTCATCACAGCAGACTCATAAGTCATATGTTTGCTCAGTGTGGTTTGCTTGATGCTGTCAAGCCATTCTTTCCTGGGTATGGTACCTATTTGACTAGTACTAAAGTGGTTAATAGCACTACTTTGAGGTATCTACATCTGGTGAAGAATGCCAAGATAGTCTATCCAACACATCCTCTGATCATTAGAGAGACTGAAGATGGCATTGGAGAATGCAGATTGGTTCATGTGAGTGATAGAGATGCTAGAATTATAGCAGAAGCACATGCTAAATTCTTGAATGATCTTGGAGTTGAAGTTGGAAGTGGAGAAACAAGGGAATTGTCTGTCAGACAATCAAGGATTCTGAATCAACCATCCAGAGTCTTTTTGAAAAGGAAAGCTGCTAAGAGCCCTGCAAAATCTCGTGACAAGAAGGTTGCCAAGACAAGTACTGGACCAAGGAAGTCCAGAAAGCCAAAAGTTTCGAAGAAAGTGTTGCTGGATGCAACTGAAGAAGAAAAAGGAAAAGGCTGAGATTGAAGCAGCAATTTTGAAGGTTGCTGAGCTCAAGGAGAAAGAAAAGGATCTGGAAGATACCTATGATTGTGATATTGATCCAAGTGCATTTGATGAGATGTACTCTAAACTTCCACCAAGAGATGATCCCTAGACTCTGGCCGCAAATCAGAAGATTTATGGTCCAGTAGGTAATGCACAAGCAACTACCTCATGTACTGCACCAGTCATTCACTCTGTGGATGATGATGAAGATTCTGAAGCAACCCCTCCACCTCATACTCCATCTCCACGAAAAATAACCTCTCCTGAAAAATCCATTTTCTATATTAGCCCAAATACCTTGAAACTGGAAGCTCCACCAAAACCTGATCAATCTAAACCATCATCACCCCCACCAGAAAAAGAACCTCACAAATCACCAGAACCTACACCAGAAGTTGATAAAACTAAACCATCATCACCCCCACCAGAAAAAGAAACTCACAAATCACCTGAACCTGCAAATCAAATCAACTCAAACTCTGAAGTTGTTCTGGATCCAAATTCTCCAGTGATTGATGTTGAAAAATCTCCACATCATGTGGCTATGGACAATACCTTCACTGCCTCTCACACTCTCAACCCACGTCTCCAAGAAATCTCTAGGACCTTGGATATGGACCTAGTTATCAAATCATCTCCTCACTCTTCTGACCTCAATAACCTCATGACAGATTACTCTAATGAGTGTATCTATGTTCCTCCTCACCTACCTTCTAGGATCCTAAATGAACCCATTAGTGACACTAAGGAAGACATTACTAAGTTGCTGCAAGCTGTTGACAAGAATATTAGGCGAATTAACATTGCTATTCCTAATATGTCAATTGATTCAGTTGCCATTGCAAAGAGTGTGATCTAATGGAAGTAGAGTTTCAGAACATGATGAAGGCAGTCAGAGAAGCCTATAAGAAGGATCTTGAGTTTAGGAAGGAACTGGCAAGATTAGAAGCTGAGAGACTAGAAAAAGAGAAGAGAGAAGCTGAAGAACGTGAAAGGAAGAGATTGGAAGATGAGAGGATTGAAAAGGAAAGGAAAGAGGCTGAAGAAAGAGAGCAAGCAAGACTAGCAGAAGAAGCTAGAATAGCTGCTGAACAGGCTAGGCTAGCAGATTTTGCTCGGAATGCTCCAGAGTTTGCTATTCTTATGAGAGAAGATCAGGAAAATCTCAAGAGGACAGTCTCTGATCACTCTACTATGTTGGCCAAGATTTTTGCTACTCTTCAGAGCATTGATGCAAGACTACCTCCTTCTCCTCCTCCTCCTCAACCTTAGGATTCTATGCACTTTTATATAATTATTTTGTAATTTCCTGTTTTTCAGTTCTGACTATGTTTGATTACTCTTCAATGCAATGTTTTGTTAATCTTTCTGAATGTTTATATTTTGTTATTCATTTATTTATGCACAAATGATTTTGAGACAAATATCAAAACATAGATTTCAAATCAACATAAAGAGTTTTATTCAAAAAGTAATTGTTGATTACATAAGTTCTGATCCAACTTTTCACTTGGATTCTACATCAGAAACAGCTAGTTCTAAATCTAGCTGATTAGGATCAGAGGGAGAAGAAGAGTTATCTTCTCTAGGTGGAACATATGTACTTAAGAATTCCTTCCAATCAGAATCCCATTCAGATTCTGACTCAGATAAGGACTCTGGTTGTTTGGTCTTGGATCTTGTTTGATAATTGACTCTGACAGGAGCAGAAGTTGATGCTTTCATCTTCTGAAGATTCTTCTTAGACTCTGAATCTTGTTGAATCTTCTTTTTCTTCTTTTTCTCCTGTGGTTTCTTACTTTTGATCACTCTTCTATCCTTATCCATCTCTGTATTTTAACATACAATGGAAGTGTTGAGTGAAATGACAAAGGTTTATGGTCCTTATATAGTGTTTCAAAACAGACAAGTTTATGGTTTTACGACAAATCATTAAATTGATATAGTTGTAACCACTTTCTTTTAACTTGACTATCTTGAAACTCTCCCTTTGACCTCTTTTTTTTCAAACCTGCCATTTATTTCATGTCAGTTTTAATCTTTTTGTTTAATGACAAAAGGGGGAGTAAGAGTAAATTAATTTGTGGAACGCTAAACCTGAAGCCAAAATTCCATTTTTTTAAAATTTTTTTTTTATCTTTTTACTCTATCGTATTGATGTATATATTAAGGAAAATTTCTATTTGAAATCTGAACTTATTATACATGATACATGTAAAAGAAGAGTGCAATCTTCTCTTATAAGTATCAGACTTATGGGGAGAGCTTGCAAACCTAGCCTCTGAGAGTCAAGTGTATAAGCATAGTTCAGAATTTAAATAAAAATTTTAAACTGATTTAACTAATCATTGCCAAAATCAGGGGGAGCTTGCAAAACTCATTAACCTGAGAGAGGCATGATATAATTAATCAACAACCAATGTAAATTAATACTTGGTTTGTCATCAATCAAAAAGGGGGAGATTGTTGGAACAAAAGAGGTTCTGACATGACCCAATTAAGTTTTGATGATAACAATAGTATTAATATATAATAGGGTACACTGATTATTTACTCTAAGTGTGCATATATATAAGCTAAAATTTTATATACACTATGAGTACGTTTGAAGCTCTGAAATGGCAAGCAAATTCTGACAAGAAGATACTCATCAGAAGATGCAAGTTAAAGACGCGTCAGAAGCTACATATCAGAAGCTGTGTTTGAAGACATCAGATTCTGATAAGAGGAGTGAGAGCCGTTTGGTCAGAAGAACATTCTCTGCTACAATGATTGAAATTCATCATCCTCTGACAACCTAAAAAGCTGGAGAATCAACCTTATCCTCAGGAATAATGACGTTAGTACAATTGTATGAACTTATTACCCGATTGGGTCGAAACGTTCTCCCCAAGATTGATCGTGTACAATCGTTACCTGATATGGTTAAGGGACTGTACTATCTCCAGCTGGCGAAATCTCACCGCAACGGATTCAATTCAAATACGCTCCACCCTCTACTATAAATAGGAGCTGAATTGAAGTTTTTGTGCACGACATTATTGAACAATTTTGAAACGAGCTGTTACTCTGTCAAAATCATCCTAAGCACAAAAACAACTTGAATACAACTTGAACTCATTTGAACATCCAAGACTCAAGCTTCAGCTTCTGATCATTACAGTAGTTGAGCCTTAGTTTTCTTTCACTAGGATTCTAAGTTAAGTCTTGTTTTAGAGTTGTATTTATTTTCATTGAACATTGATTTTTGTATCAGTGTTCACATACTCTGTTTTCTTTTGTAAGTTGTTTGAAGTCTCTTGTAAGGATTACTTGAGCATAGGAAGTCTCTTGCCTGTGTGCTTGAGCAAGTGTAATCTTTTGTGATTATAGTGAACTCCCTTGGAAGTGCATGGGGACTGGAGTACTCTCGATTTGTGAGGGGAACCAGTATAAAATATATGTCTCTCTCTTTCTCTCTTGCTCTTACCTTTGTGTGTGTGAATTGTGTTATCTTTTATCCGCTGCAGAATCTGATAAGTTGTCTAACTTAGAAGAATTTTTAAAACTATCAAAACACAATTCAACCCCCCCTTCTTGTGTTTTTCACACCTTCATGTCTTCCTTCACTGCTTTTTCTTTTTCAGCAAGTTGCCTCTTCAGTAACTCGATCTCTACTTTGTAGGCAATTTCCTGGTCCACCTTCAGAATTCCAGGCGTCTTCTCATTTCGATCATGGCTCATGTTGTATTCATTCTAGCACATCTGCTCAACCAGATCCTTAGTCTCTGCATAGGTCTTAACTTTGATAGACCCACCAGCTGAGGCATCTAGTATCATGCGATGCTGCATCTTCATACCAGTTGTGAATAGTTGCATCTGCTCCATTGCACTAATGTTGTGGTTAGGACACCTTCTCATGAGCAGCCTGAAGCGTTCATGAGCCTCGCACAACGTCTCTGATTCATGCTGCTTGAAGCTTAGGATCTCAGACTTCCTCTTCTAGAATAGTGTATGAGTGAAGAATCTCTACAGGAACTTATCTTCGAGCTCCTTCCATGTTGCAATTGATCCCCTTGGCAAACATTGAAGCCAATCTTTAGCTGGACCTGTAAGAGAAAAAGCAAACAAACGCAGCCTCTTCTGGTCCTCCGTGACGTTTTCCGGCACCTGCTGGATCTGACATGTCTCTGAAAATTTTGATAGATGATCCCAAGAATCATTGTTGGCACGTCCGTCGAACTGGTTCTCCCGCAAACATGTAAGAACATTGCCTTTGATATCGAAGTTTGCTGGGTTTGCCGGTTGGAACCACAGTGAGATCTTATCATTGTCAGTCCTCTTGCAGTAGTCTCCCATTGTGGTTCTTTGCTCGTCCCCCATGGCTTTGGTGGGAGGCTCTTTGAGATTACTGGATTCTGCGAGCTTTAGTGCTTGCCTCCTTTTCCTAAATGTTCTTTCTTGTTCAGGGTCGTACTCAAAATCCAGGTTACCTGTTATCAAGCACAACAAATGAATACCTTAGTAGCATTGGAAAAGGTAATGTTTGAAACTTTACATTTTTTTGGTTTGTCTCATGTGTCTTTGACACTATGAAAATTCCCAGGTAAGTGAGGTGGATCACAACGGATCGCTTAAATACCAAGACTTTGCCTTAGCCAGAACTTTCACAGATCAAAATTCACAATCATCAATAAGATTTTTTTGATTTTTAATTTTTTTTGTATTTTTGAAAAAAAAATTGACAACTTAAATAAATCTATCGACGCTTTGTAGACACAATCCCCGACAACGGCGCCAAAAACTTGACTACGGTCTAGCAAGTGTACCAGTCTGTCGTCGAGTAATAATTCACACTCTAGGTGTCTAGAATGAGTTCGTATCCACAGGGATCGTGCCAAAGCTTCGTTAGCGTTATTTAAGCTTTTGGTTTTGCATTCGCTTTGGTTTTGAAAAAGGTTTTACAAAAAGAAGCATAATGCTTGCATAAATAAATAAATAAATAATAGATAGATAGATAGATTCAGAAACATAGAGGATAAGTATGGTGGTTGGACTCCCTCCCTTCTTCATATTTGGCATGAACGGTGTATAACATAGTTACTCAGATTATTGTTCGGCTGTGACTTTTCCTTTATTGTAGTAACACCTTACTGTTACACTATGTATATTAAAGTTTCCCTACATTAATAACTAAGGTACCTACGAGAGCCTAACCTCGATGTGTCACATACCCTAATTACTAAGTGAGTTGTTTATTACACATGCATTATTACCTTCACCCATCCAATGCCTCTAGATCCTAGTATTGGGCTATTCATCCTCTAAGTGCTCAGTTCCCACCTAGTGCATGATTCCTGCTCTAACCGCTCAGTTCACGACTAGTTCAGGATGTTACCGTCTCTATACACCTAACATTATTTACTACTAGATCTGGACCATATTAAGTTAATACCTAATATCAGTTCACGAGATACGTTATTAAAGTGCAAGAAAGTAAATAACAAACATAATACTGAATAACGATTTATTATAACTTTGACTCAATCACAGACTCCAAATATTCATAGGGAAGTTCATCTTTTCCACCACAACCTAAGGCATCTAATATAAAGACTACATATTTAAATTACAAAAGAATTCATAACGTAAATACAAAAGCCTAAAGAAAACATACCTTGCTGAGTTAGTTTTCCCGTAAAGGCAGAAAACTATACCCTTAGAGCTCCTCCGAACACCTCCTTTATAGTTAAGAGTGTTCTACTATTTATGAATGATTTAAACAATGAGTAGAGGGCTCTATTTATAGTTTTCGTAATGGGCCTCAGCAAGCCATCGTGCTGCGATAGGTCCATCGCAGCACGATGAGAAGATTTAGTTCAGATTTATAACTGATCCTGTGCGTTTCATCAGCTTGGTCGCCAAGTAAGGTCATCGTACCACGATGAGAGGCATCGTAGCACGATGAGCAGATTTTCTTCAGATTTTCTCTGTTGATTTCTTGGCGAACAAGCAGCTTCCATCGTGGCACGATGGAAGCCATCGTGGCACGATGAACAGCACAAATCTTCACTTTTTGGGCTTTTTCTTGTCTTTTTGCATTCTTGACTCTGTCTTGATGCTTTTCTTGGATTCTGTAGGTTTTTCTTCGTATTTGGGCCTGTCTTGGTCATTTTACTACTAAATATACTACCTAAAATACCATAGAAATTCTTGTCATCAGGGACGAGCAAAGAATCACAATGGGATACTACTGCAAAAGGACTAACAAAGATCAAATCTCACTGGGGTTCCAACCGGCAAACCCAGCTAACATCGATATCAAAGGCAATGTTCTTACAGGTTTGCGGGAGAACCAGTTCGACGGACGTGCCAACAATGATTCTCGGGATCATCTGTCAAAGTTTTCAGAGACATGTCAGATCCAGAAGGTGCCGGAAAACGTCACGGAGGACCAGAAGAGGCTGCGTTTGTTTGCTTTTTCTCTTACAGGTCCAGCTAAAGATTGGCTTCAATGTTTGCCAAGGGGATCAATTGCAACATGGAAGGAGCTCGAAGATAAGTTCCTGTAGAGATTCTTCACTCATACACTATTCCAGAAGAGGAAGTCTGAGATCCTAAGCTTCAAGCAGCATGAATCAGAGACATTGTGCGAGGCTTATGAACGCTTCAAGTTGCTCAGGAGAAAGTGTCCTAACCACAGCATTAGTGCCATGGAGCAGATGCAACTATTCACAGCTGGTATGAAGATGCAGCATCGCATGATACTAGATGCCTCAGCTGGTGGGTCTATCAAAGTTAAGACCAATGCAGAGACTAAGGATCTGGTGGAGCAGATGTGCTAGAATGAATACAACATGAACCATGATCGGAATGAGAAGACGCCTGGAATTCTGAAGGTGGACCAGGAGATTGCCTACAAAGTAGAGATCGAGTTACTGAAGAGACAACTTGCTGATAAAGAGAAAGTAGTGAAGGAAGACAGTGTGAAACAGGTAGAAGGAGTTTGCGATTTCTGCCTAGAAGATCACCCTAATGGGCATTGTTTTCCAGAGGGGAGTGAAGAGCAGGCTAAGTATATGGGAAATGGCTACAACCCAGGTTGGAGCAAGCACCCAATTCTACGCTGGGACAGACAGGGAACCAAGCTCATGCTGCACCTCAACCTAGAAATCCATCTCCGTTGGAAGAGTTACTCAATAAATTTGCTAACATGAGCAAGACGAACTTTGAAAACATCCAGACCACAGCAGCCAACCAAGGGGCGACGATCAAAAGTCTTGAAACCCAGATTGGTCAACTCTCAAAATTGGTAAGCACTCATGTTTCAAAAGATATTGCATGTAACACGGTGGACAATCCAAAGGAGGAGTGCAAAGTGCTCAAAGATCAGAGATCAGGGCGCGAGTACAATGAAGATGAGCTAAAGGAGTTCGAAGAGTGGTTCAAAACGTTGGGGATGACACTAGAAGAAGCTTATGACGAGTTCATAAGTGAGCTAAAAGATTACAGAATAAACCTAGCGGAAAAACCACGACTGCCAATCAAGAAGACAGATCCTGGAAGCGTCACCATACTCTGTCAGATTGAGGGAGCAGAAGTCAGAGCACTATGTGATGTGGGCTCAAGTGTGAACGTAATGCCATTATCTCTGGCAGAGAAGTTTAAGCTCACAAAAACAACTGCAGGTACAGAACGGGAACTTGTTTTAGCTAATCAGTCAACTATTCACTCAGCAGGTACAATAGAGGATGTCTTGGTGAAAGTCGAAGACCTGGTATTTCCAGCAGACTTCATGATCCTGGATATCCAAGAAGATGAAGAACATCCCATCATCCTTGGAAGACCATTCTTAGCAACCAGCAGGGCACTCATCAATGTGGAGCTAGCTGAGATTGCTATAAGGAGTGGAGAGGAGGAAAGAACCATCAAAGCTTCCAAGACCAAGAGGGTGGACTGCTACATGCTCGAGTAGAAGGAGGAAAAAGCTACACCACCGACTTCAGCTCAAGAGGTACATGTGAAGATAGAGATAGAGGAGCTGGAGAATGAAATGGCGCAGCTAGAGATAGAGACAGCTCAGGAAGAGGAGGTACTCGAGGGACTAACTGATAAATTGAAGAGGCTAACTATTGAAGTGGATATCCGGGCACCATGGGTCAAAGCATGGGGAAGAAACCGAAAAGTGGCTAGAAAATCTAAGTTTGGGGTTAATACGCCACCTCTGAAGAAGTCTGCTGCTGAAAGAAAGAAGAACAACTGGGTCAGAGCTCCAAAGGAAGAAAAGAAGGAACATCCACCAGAAAGCAAGGGAAAGTCCATCATAAAAACAGCATCTTCAGAAGACGATGGACGACTCTGTTTTGCTACCTTCAAAGAACAACAGGACCCAGAGAAGTATGGAAAGAGTAACAAGAAGGGAGGAGCTAAGGCGAAAGCTCCTACAGAAGAAAGAGACATGCGAACCTATCCTCTGTAATGGAAGAAATGCCTCAAGCTAATGAGAGGCTAAACAAGCGCTGTTTGGAAGGCAACCCAAGGATAAGTATTTTATTTCAGTAATTTCAAATCAGTAATTTCTTTTCAGTATTGTTTTTCAATTCAATAAAGTATGCCAAGAATTCCGCATGTCATCTTCATCTGTTAATAGCCCTTTTTCAAACTTACAAAAAATTAAATAACTGTTTGTTGTTTATTATCTTATGCATGAGAAACTGTTATAGGTAAGATTGCAGCGAAATGAGTTATAAATTCTGATGAGTCGAGTTTCACGCCTTCACACAAATACCAAAGGTGATTGCTTCGAAGTGCGAAGTTCGGGAGACAACGAGACGAGTGATGAAGCTGGTGTCTGCAAGATAAGTGTTCATGCCTTCAGATAACTAAGCCATGTGAGGATTTAAGCCAAATATTTCCAAACGGTATTACCACTTTCTTTCGATTTACTATGATAGTACCGTGCACTTGTTTATTTTCTAGAACTTGCTCTAATTCTCTGCTGACTGGTTGATTTGATATTATATGCATTGAGGCAATTGTTTGTTATAACTCAGAGCCTTTTCAAGCCACCCTTTTATTATTATTATTATCCTTTGCTAACCAATTTTGAGCCGTAAAAAATTGTATCCCTTTTGTTTCGGTGACAAACCACATTACAAGCCTATAGACCAGAAAAACAAAAAATTACCCTTCTTTGGAGTTAAGGTAATAGTTCTCCAGTCTTGGCAACAACAAAGTTTGGGGTTGCTCATGGAACTAGCAACATCTAAGTTTGGGGCGGGTATACAGAGAAACTATCACTACAAAAATAAAATGAAAAAGAGACGGGAAAAACATCAAAAATTCCCTAAAAAAAATAGTCTCTTCAAAAAAAAAAAATTGAAAAAGCCAAAGGGCAAAAGAAAGAGCCAAAGGGCAAAAAAAAAAGTGATAGAAAAGAACCACACAAAGATACATCCGGTTCTTAATCTCTGATACCAACACACAAAAGGCGCCATAAGAAATAAGGTTGCGTACACAAAAAGGAAATAAAGTAGAACGTAACTCCAATGTTTAGCCTACTTATCCCAAAAATGTCCTACCTTGACCCTAGCCACGTTATAACCCTAAAAAGACCTCCAATAATGCATGTATATTAAATTTTGACTGGTTGCTTAGAGTTCTTGCAAGCCTATGGTAAAATGGCAGGTTGTACGATGATTGAGAGATAACACTTTCAATTATGAGCGAAAAATACAAATGTGAGAAAGAGAAAAGGTTGAACACGGACTCTTGCAGACATTTGTCTGATTTGCTACTATCAACGTCTCATGAGCCTAGCAAGACTGAGCATGATCGCGGCGGTAAGAATCAGCGGTACCATTGCTGAAATAATATACAGGGTTGTGAAATTCCTATCATCTTTATTTATCTCTTATTTTTCTAACGATCTTGTCTGACAGCATGTTACTTGAGGACAAGCAACAGTTTAAGTTTGGGGTTGTGATGACAGGAATTTCTATGGTATTTTTAGTATTAGTTTTAGTAGTAAAATGATCAAGACAGGCCCAAATACGAAGGAAAACCTACGGAATCCAAGAAAAGCATCAAGACAGAGTCAAGAATGCAAAAAGACAAGAAAAAGCCAAAAATATGAAGACTTGTGCTGTTGATCGTGCCACGATGGCTTCCATCGTGCCACGATGGAAGCTGCTTGTTGGCCAAGAAATCAACAGAAGAAAATCTGTTCATCGTGCTACAATGCTCCTCATCGTGGTACGATGACCTTACATGGCAACCAAGCTGATGAAACGCACAAGATTAGTTATAATTCTGAACTAAATCTTCCCATCGTGCTGCGATGGACCTATCACAGCACGATGGCTTGCTGAGGCCCATTACGAAAACTATAAATAGAGCCCTCCTCTCATTGTTTAAATCATGGCTAAACTACACATTTAGTCCCTTACGTTTATTTTAGTTTTCAATTTGGTCTCTTACGTTTAAAAAGTTTCATTTTGGTCCCTTACGTTTATTTTAGGTTTCAATTCGGTCCCTTCCGTCAGTTTTTGCATATGTGGCAGACGGTTTGCTGACATGGCGGACAGTTTGCACACGTGGATTGACACGTGGACATCTGGACACGTTGACATGTCTCCAATTGAAACAGTGGAGCAGTGGAATCTGACGGAAGGGACCAACTAATGCAAACGTTGATAACGTAAGGGACCAAATTGAAACTTTTTAAACGTAAGGGACCAAATTGAAACCTAAAATAAACGTAAGGGACCAAATATGTAGTTTAGCCTTAAATCATTTAGAAATAATAGAACACTCTCTACTATAAAGGAGGTGTTCGGAGGAGCTCTAAGGGCATAGTTTTCTCCCCTTACGGGAAAACTAACTCAGCAAGGTATGTTTTCTTTAGGCTTTTGTATTTAGGTTATAATTCTTGTAATTTAAATATATAGTCTTTTGTATAGATGCCTTAGGTTGTGGTGGCGAAGATGAACTCCCCTATGAATATTTGGAGTGATTGAGTCAAAGTTATAATAAATGTTATTCAGTATTATGTTTGTTATTTACTTTCTTGCACTTTAATAACGTATCTCGTAATCTGTCCGGATAAGCGGGAGCGCTCATAGAATTGATATTAGGTCTTTACTTAATATGGTCCGGAACTAGTAGTAAATAATGCTAGGTGTATAGAGACGGTAACATCCTGAACTAGTCGTGAACTGAGCGGTTAGAGGAGGAATCAGGAACTAGGTGTGAACTGAGCACTTAGAAGCTGAAAAGCCCGATACTAGGACCTAGAGGCAATTGGTGAATGTAATAATGCATGTGTAATGAATAACTCACCTAGTAATTAGGGTATGTAACACAGCGAGGTTAGGTTCTCGTAGGTACCTTAGTTATTAACGTAGGGAAACTTCAATATACATAGTGTAACAGTAAGGTGTTACTACAATAAAGGAAAAGTCACCGCCGAACAATAATCTAAATAGCTATGTTATACACCCTTCATGCCAAATAAGAAGAAGGGAGTGAGTCCAACCACCATACATATCCTCTATATTTCTTGAATCATTTATCTTTATATTTTCTGCAAGCATATCGCTATTTTTATAAAACCTTTTTCCAAAACCAAAGCGAATGCAAAACCAACAACTTAAATAACGCTAACGAAGCTTTGGCACGATCCCTGTGGATATGAACTCATTCTTTACACCTAGAGTGTGAATTATTACTCGACGACAGACTGGTACACTTGCCAGGATGCAGTCAAGCCCACATCACACAGTGCATTGACTCCTCCTTCCCCAATCTGACAGATAATGGTGACGCTTCCAAGATCTTTCTTCTTGGGTGGCAGTTGCAATCTTTTTTCTAGACTTTCTCTGAACTTGCTATCAGCTTCTTCCTCATGGTGTTTGCGTTTTTTGTCTTTTAGCGCCTTGCACTTTTCTTTACGTTCATCCACCAGTTCGTTCATTAGTGCATTCATTGCTTGCCTCTCATTGTCGTCATTCTCGACATTAGTGTAGTCCTCTACAAATACGGTGTCGGACCTATTCAGCCATTCACGGATGACGTTTTGTTGGTACTCTGTCTTCCGACGCATTTTGGCTGAGAATGGTCTTTTCGCATAGAACTTGGATTTTGGTGCCAACCTCATCCAATTCTTGAGCCACTTTACGTGATCTTTCCACTTATTAGCATTTGAAGGTTTCATGGGTGGCAAGCTTCCCCCCATGGATTATTCTCCTGTGGTGTTCTCGTAGATGGGTGATGTTTCTGAGACATCAGAAAAGTTGTCCCCTTGAGATTCGACATCTATCCTCTCCATGTCATCCCAACGTATCCCTTCAGAACTGTTGTTGTTGCTTGGTGTTGGCCATTTTGGTTCCTGCTTAATGCTGACCTTCCCGCAGTAATCCCTCATAGTTTCTTTTTGCTCTTCCCCCATGGCTTTGGTGGTAGGCTCTTCTTCTTTGTTGAGATTACTGGACTCTGCTTGCAGTCTATTCCTTAGTGTTCTTTCTGGTTCCGAATCGTACTTAAAATCCAGGGTACCTGTTACCAAGCACAACAAACGAATACCTTCAATAGCACTGGAAAAGATAATGATAAAACTTATTTTTTTGGTTTGTCTCATGTGTCATCGTCACTATGAAAATTCCCAGGTAAGTGAGGTGGATCACAAGGATAGCCTAAATACCAAGACTTTGCCTTAGCCAGAACTTTCACAGATCAAAATTCACAATCATCAACAAGATTTTTTGGTTTTTTCATTTTTTTGTATTTTTGTTTTTTTTTTTTGACAAACTTAAATAAATCTAACGACGCTTTGTAAACACAATCCCCGACAACGGCGCCAAAAACTTGACTGCATTCTGGCAAGTGCACCAGTCTGTCGTCGTGTAATAATTCACACTCTAGATGTCTATAATGAGTTTGTATCCACAGGGATCGTGCCAAAGTATCGCTAGCGTTATTTAAGCTTGTTGGTTTTGCATTCGCTTTGGTTTTTAAAAAGGTTTTTTGTTGAAAATAGCGATATGCTTTGCAGAAAAGTAAAGATAGTGATTCAGAAACATAGAGGACAGGTATGGTGGTTGGACTCACTCCCTTCTTCATATTTGGCATGATCGGTGTATAACATAGTTATTCAGATTATTATTCGGCGGTGACTTTATCCTTGTTATGGTAATACCTTAGTATCCTATGTATATGAAGTTTCCCTACGTTAATAACTAAGGTACCTACGAGAGCCTAACCTCGATGTGTCACATACCTTAATTACTAGGTGAGTTGTTCATTATACATGCATTATACCCTTTGAAGGTGGAAAAACACAAGAAGGGGGGGGTTGAATTGTGTTTTTAGAATAAAAACTTTTTCGAAATAAGATCAAGTTCGCAGCGGATAAAATCACAAAATAAAAAGAGGGTGCTGAGAGAGAGAAAGAAGGACACAGAATTTATCCTGGTTCCCCTCACAAATCGAGAGTACTCCAGTCCCCTTGTTACTAACAAGAGATTTTCACTATAATCTACTAAAGATTACAAATTGCTCAAGCACACTTGCAAGAGACTTCTCAGGTGCTCAAGTTTCACTAAACAAGAGACTTCTCAAATGCTCAAGTTAAACTTAACAAGAGACTTCTCAAACAAACTTAAGAATAAGAATGAATGTTAAGGAACACTTGATATACTATCAGAGGTGTTTACAAAATACAACTCAAATTGTTCTAAGACTTAGAATGATAGATTTAAATTATGATGTCAGAATGCTTCTTAGTCTTTGAACGTAGTAATAGAACAGTCGTTGGAACAGTAGTCATTTCTTCCATTTGAGTCTTCTATTTATACTTGGAGGAAGATGATGACCGTTGCAGAGAGAGAGGTGTCAGCTGGAATTTACTCGTACAATTGATAGCTGTATATTGCCTTCTTTGGTAAGGAATTCCAATTCCACTACCTAGCTATTCAATTTATCACTCATCCATTTTGAGTAATAATAGTACAATAGTACAATCCTCAAATGCGCTCCACTTATGGATAAGGTTAACGTTGTACCAACGAATATTCCTTCTTGTGGATGTGACAGAGCCTTGAAGTAGATAGTTCTTCAATCATTGATTCTGATTCTGTCAGTTCTTGAGTGATGTAAATTCTTTTTGCTTCTGATGCTCTTGTCATAGCTTCTTAAGATCTTCAGCTTCTGAACTCTATCAGAGTCTAGCTTTTGCTCCTCAGAAGTGTTATCTTCAGCACGCAAAAATTAAGCTTCTGATGAACAGCGATACTCTTTCTGAGCTTGTTTTGACTGGCTTCTCTGCTACTATTCATAGTGCTTCTGAATGAATTTTAACTTGTAGTTCTGCACACTAGAATAACCATTAGTAATTCCAATTGTAATTTTAATACTTTGTTATCATCAAAACCACTTAAAACATTAGAGGTTCATGTCAGACCCACTTTGTTCCAACAATCTCCCCCTTTTTGATGATGACAAACCAAAGCATTAAAATTCAATTGTTGTTGATTTAATTTAATTATGATGACTTCAGGTTTCAAAGGTTTGCAATCTCCCCCTGAGTCTGATAATCCATAAGGGTAGGTTTGTAAGCTCCCCCTAAGTTTTATCCATAATTAATTAAAACAGTTTAAGAGTCGATTTATTAACTTAAAATAAATTTTCATATTTAACTCTCAAAAGCATAGTTTTGTAAGCTTTGCTTCTTAGAGTTTGATAATGCTCAGAAGCGGTTTGCAAGCTCTTCTGACATTGTCTATGAATTTTATTTTAGGTTCTTAAATTTTCACCCCTTTCAATAATCGTTCAGAATGCGAAAGAATCATAAGAGATAAATATTGATTCATAATGCATTTATCATTACAGTTTCAGATTGAGCAGTATATGAATGAATCAACATTAATTTTAACGCTACTCTTACTCCCCCTTTTGGCATCAGTCAAAAAGACACAGAAAACCAAGCAGTCAAATGCGTCATAACAAGGCAGTCAAGTCAAGAAGTGATGACAACTAAATTCATTTAATGAATTGTGTTGAAAACCTTCCTGATAAGAGAGCTTGATGACACTATAAAAAGGGATGATTCATCTCATTTTACTCATTCAGAGTAATCAAGTAACATCAAAAGAAAACATATAATGGAAAAGCAGGTTACCAAGGATGCTTCAGGCTCAAAAGAAGAGAGCAAGAAGGAAGCAGAGCCCTGGCGCTGCGAAGAAAACAGGCTACGTTATGAGCGAAACAAGCAAGAACTTAGATTGACAGAATCAGAGAGAGAAGAATTGGGCTCTGATCAGGAGGAATTCTTATGGACATACGATGATGATACTTCATACGAAGATTATAGAGCTGAGGTTCAGAAGGCTACTGAAGAATTGCTCGCAGTTCTTAGGAAGAAATATAAGAGACTGGATGCAGAGACTTCTGAGTCCAAGTCTAAATCTAAGTAGAGTTTCACTATCTTATGTAATAAAGATCCTCTTTAATTATAATAATACAAAATTGTTCCTGCTATAAATTTCTTTCTTTTTTGAGCATGTTTCTTTTATATACTCTTGTCAAACGTCAGAAAACCAGTTACCAGACACGCCTCATACGGTATTGTTGCCCCGCTTATGAACAGGCTATAATACTAAGAAGCTATTTCATGAGTAAACAGGAATACTGATGTGGGGGAACCTTAGGTTTTCAAAATCCTATATAAGTTTAAAAACAAGATGTTCTCCAACATCTTACACTAGGTTCAGAATCCACAAGAGTATCAGACATTATCAGAGTATATGATTTTCATTTTGTAAAACAAAGTAAAATAAACACACCAGCACAAGCACATATATGAGGATAATAAGAAGCTTAATTAACTTAAAAGAAAATTATCCAAAAGATGTACATAAACATGATTACAAATAAGTGCACAGACATAAGGGTTAAGGTTTGGGTTGCTGTTGAGTAAGTTTCAGAAGAAGTTCCATCATTGCATCTATCTTCTTGTTAGTAGCTTCACCAGATCTGTTCATGTCTTCTCTTATATCGGCCCTGAATTCATCCATTTCATTTCTTAGTTCCTCTCTTAAGTCATGCTTGATTACATCCAGAGCTTCTTGCATAACAGAGGGTATAGCAGATGAAGAAGAGCCTTGGACAAGTACTGGTGGAGATCTAGGAGGAGATGAAGCAACAATGGGAGCTTTACCTTTATCAGAATCTGGTTCACTAAGGTTCTGATCATTCATAACAATATCTTCTGCAGCTCCTTGATTCTCAATAATCTTATTAATCTCAATGACAGCAATGTGAACAGCTCTATCAACCAATAACTTGAAGGCTTCTTGTTCAGCAAGCCTCTGACGTTCCATTTCAGCAGTTATCCTAGCCTGCTCATCATCCAGAGATCTTGTTATACTTTCATTCACAGCAGCTAAAAATGCTAACCTCTGACATTCTTCTTCATGGTTGAAAGATGTGAGCCTTGGAGCGTTTAGCTTCTCAACAATCTCAAACAGTTCCTGTACAGTGTTTGCTCCTCTACCCTTAATCTTATCCTTCAGATGAGTACTGAGAATCCTTAAAGATTTACCAAATAAGTACTCTAATTCCCTGACATCAGCATCCATATCAGAAGGGAAGATAAGAGCTTCTTCCTCTCTTTGTTTGAACCTCTTAAGTCTAATACCTATAGCATTATTTAGCAGCTCAAGGTTTGGTTCAGAGTCAGAATTGAAAAAGGGTAAGGATGGGTCAAAGGGAATGGTTGGTTCAGGTTTCTTTCTTTTGAGTTCAATGATTTTGATTTTGCTGAGATTTGGAGGTATGATATCATCATCAAGATTGATGGAATCCTTGAATATTTGACGTTCAGCTTTAGTTAGGTGTTGGTAAAGCTCAAGAACCTCTTCTAAAACTAGAGGTTTATTGAGTGGGTCAAAGACAGGTTGTGGTGAAGGTGAAGGAGATGATTTATCAGAGTATACTTCAGGTTGAGGTGATTGATGTTGTTGTTCAGTCATGACATTGATTGGTGATGAGTGAGGTGATTTTTGTTGTTCTTCAGAATGAGCAATTGGCTCATTCTGAACAGGGGTGAATGTAGGTGGATTCACTCGTGAGATGTGATCAAGTGAGGGAGGGGGTGTGTGAATAACCTGTGTGTTTTGTGTTTTATGGACGGGTGAATCATTTGTGAGATTCATGGATGGAAATTGACGTGGTGAATTTGGATTTGAGTTGGTAAATGCAACACCACACATGTGTTGTTCAAGATGTTCTATGACAGAATCTTGATTTGTGGATTGATTGAGAATGGTGGTGTCTACATTGATAGTAGGTTCTTCATCAGAAGAGAGATGAATGGGCTTTATGGTGGTTTTCTTTGTGGTTTTCTTGAAAGAGGTTCTCTTTGGTGTAAGAGTTTTCTTTTGTTTTGGGTTGGATTCTCTGATGAGTGTAGCAATTAACTCATCCGAGGCAGTGCTGGTATCTGATGAAGATGATGATGATGGTTTGACAGATGGTAAAACTACACTAAGAGGTACAGTGTAGTCTATGGGTTGAGTTTGATTGTTAGATGAAGGAGGTTGAGAAATAGATGGTTTAGCAATAGAGGGTTGAGGTTCAGAACCAATAACCTGAGCTACAGGAATGCTAGAAGTATTAGATTCAGAGATCTTACCTTTTGGTTTAGAAGCTCTGGTCTTTAATCTCTTTGCAGGTTTAGCAGGGTTCTGATCTTCCTCAGAAGCTGAAGGCCTATCATGCCTTTTCTTTGTCCGCTTTTCCTTCTGAACAGCTTCAGTCATCATATTTTCAGCACCTTCCTCAATCTCATCAGCACTAGCATGTCCTTGATCATCCGAGCCTTCATCGATCATTTCTTGCTCAGTAGTTCTTGGCTTTCTTCTGTTCCTTGTAATATCTCTTGGTCCCTTGAAGATATCCCAATTAGGAACACTTACAACCATTTTCCTGGGCACACTAACCCCAGTATCTCTTCTTACTGATTCAAGAAAGTTCTTGATGACCTCCTCATTATCATGTTCTGATATGGTGGGAAACCCATCACACCAGAAGTACTTTTCGTACACTTGCTGTAGAGGTGTTTTCACTTGAATGATTTCTTCCTTGGTTTTTCTCTTCATGTTGACCAGAACTGATGCATCATACTTAGAGGTTTGGAAAACTCTAAGTTTTTCTTTGGCACTCACAATATCTGTGAGTTTGGTTTGCCTTATCAGTTCTGAAATTAACCTAGGGTGATGAATGACTGATGGTATTTTAGTTCTACCCTCATTGATGGTAAAGCACATGTGATCAAAAAGAATCTTAGCCAAATTAACTTTCACCCTCTTGTATAAGAACCAGATGAGATGTTTGTGTGGAATGGAGATGGTATCCAATCCACCTTTTCTGGTGAAGATGGTAGACAAACACATTCTGAAAGCAAATTCAAATGTGTGCTTCATGTGCATTACTTTTCCAAAATCCTTTTGTGTGCATCCAGATTTAAAGAGGTCCTGATGAATTGAATCCAAATGCTTGCTTTTCTTATCATACACTTCTATATCTTCTCCTTTGTTGTCTAAACCCAGAATCTTAGCAATGTGTGCCTGAGTTATCACAACATTGATTCCCAAAATATTTGACCTAATTTCCCTTTCTCTATAAGGTTTAAGACCAAGTTCCTTTCTTGTTTTCCCTCGTAATTCCTTGTTCTTCTCAACCATATCCTTGTATTCTTTATCAGCACTTGCTCTATCGTACACTTTAGCCTTCTGCCAGAAATACTTCACTATGTCGTAGTATACGAAGCCATTAAGCATCTCAAAATAATTTTGCCATTGTTGGTTGTAGAACAAGTATTGAATGTCAATCCCATTCGCTTTCAAACTTTCAAAATCCACGAACTTCTCAGTGAAGAAATCATAAGCATCTGGTCCAGCGTCAGTTTGATGATGTTCGTAGACTAGATTATCTTTTGAATTAAGATCGATGATGGGTGGTAACGTAGGGTTAAAGGGTTCTTGAACGATTTCGTTTGAAGAACGAGCAGCCATAGTTGCAGAGAATTAAGAAGATGAAGATTGAGAATTTCTGTAAGGTCTAGGGTTGTGTAGGTAGTGATTTTGTGTAAAACGTTGTGCAAGTGAGTGAAGTGACTTATGAATAGTAACTAGCACACATACACAGAGAAAATAAACATTGGGAGGGAGCGTGAGCAGTTTTAAAAATTAAATAATATACTTAACTGCCATAATCATCATTAACTGTTCTCTGCCCGTCAGGATCTAGACACGTGTTGTAAAAGTTTAATCATAGCTGACGCGTGTATAGACAACTGTTGTACACTTACTCGTACTGAACGTTTCATTTCTAAAAGGTTCAGAGCCTCACTCATTTGTATCTGACACCTCATCAGAACCTATTACTCTTCAGAGCCTAAATTATTCAGAGCTTCCCAAGGGATACTCTAAATTATAAGAGGTTCTGATAGAGCTTCAGATGCTAATTCTATTCTACTTCTCAGAGCTAATTTTCTTCAGAGATATAGTGCATGTTCAAATTCTTTTTGATAAAATCAAATCTTTCAATAGCTAAAGGTTTAGTAAATATGTCAGCCCATTGATGTTCAGTATCAATGAATTGAATATCTATTGTACCTTTCTGAACATGATCCCTTATAAAATGGTGTTTTATTTCAATATGTTTAGCTCTAGAGTGTAGAATAGGGTTCTTAGACAAATGAATAGCAGCAGTATTGTCACAATATAGTGGAATACTACTTTCAGCTATGTTATAATCTTCCAACTGATACTTCATCCAGAGATGCTGTGTGCAGCATTTAGCAGCTGAGATGTATTCTGCTTCTGCTGTAGACAAAGCAATAGTTGTTTGTCTCTTACTGGCCCAAGATATGAGATTCTCACCAATGAATTGGCAATTTCCACTAGTGGATTTCCTCTCAATCTTATCACCAGCATAGTCAGCATCACAGAATCCAACTAGCTTACTATCTAGGGATTTTTTATAAAGAAGTCCTAGATTAGTAGTTCCTTTCAGATATCTAAAGATCCTCTTAACAGCAGTTAAGTGAGGTTCTCTAGGATCTGACTGGAATCTAGCACACAAGCATACACTATATAGAATATCAGGTCTAGATGCTGTAAGGTAGAGTAAAGAACCAATCATACCTCGATACAGCTTCTGATCTACTTTGCTTCCTATCTCTTCCTTGCTTAAGCTGCTGGTAGGATGCATGGGTGTAGACATTATCTTGCAGTCATCAAGGTTGAACTTCTTCAGAAGCTCTTTTGTATACTTGCTTTGATGAATGTAAGTGCCATCTTTTCCTTGATTAATTTGGATTCCAAGAAAGAACTTCAATTCACCCATCATACTCATCTCGAATTCATCCTGCATCAGCTTTGAAAAACTCTTGCACAAGGAAGCATTAGTAGAACCAAAAATAATATCATCAACGTATATTTGAATGATTAAGATATCTTTCTTAGATGTCTTTCTGAATAATGTATTGTCAATTTGACCTTTTTGAAAACCATTTTCTAAAAGGAAATTACTCAGTCTTTCATACCAAGCTCTTGGAGCTTGTTTGAGACCATAGAGTGATTTCTTAAGTTTATAAACATAATTAGGATTTTTCAAATCCTCAAAACCTGGGGGTTGTTTGACATATACTTCTTCAGAAATAACACCATTAAGAAAGGCGCTCTTAACATCCATTTGGTACAATGTGATTCCATTGTTAACAGCATATGAAAGAAGTAACCTGATTGCTTCCAGTCTTGCTACTGGAGCAAATGTTTCAGTGAAGTCTATACCTTCTTGCTGACTGTAGCCTTGTGCTACCAGTCTAGCTTTATTTCTTACCACTTCACCTTGTTCATTCATTTTGTTTCTAAATACCCACTTGGTTCCAATGATGTTCTTATGTGCTGGTCTTGGCACTAAGTCCCATACATCATTTCTTTGAAACTGATTGAGCTCATCTTGCATAGCTACAATCCATCCATCGTCAGTAAGTGCTTCATCAACATTCTTTGGTTCTATCATTGAGATTAGTCCCAGAAGTGAATCAAGTTGTTGATAGTCTGATCTTGTCTTTCTTGGACTTTCTTTGTTTCCAAGAATTAAATCTTCTGGATGTGATGATCTATATTTGAACTTCCTTCTTGGAGCTTCATCAACATCAGCACTTGGTTGAGTGTCTTCTTCTGAAGTGTCATCATGTTCTTGTGATGCTTCTAATTGAGATGCTTCTTCAGCATCTTCTTCCAATACAGCTTCTGAAGCTTCAACAGCTTCTGATGCTTTTTCAGGTTCTGAATCGATGTATTGGTATGGAACACCTGCATAACTATTATCTTGCTCTGACATTTTACTGTCAGGCTCTTTATCATCAAATCTAACATGTATAGATTCTTCCACTGTGATAGTTTCAGAATTATACACTCTGTATGCCTTTGAGCGTTCAGAGTAACCTATAAAGATTCCCTTACAAGCTTTGGCATCAAATTTTCTTTTGTAGGCCTTGTTGTTTAGAATGTAACATGTACATCCAAACTGATGAAAGTAAGAGATGTTGGGCTTTCTTCCTTTGAAGAGTTCATATGTTGTTAGATTCAATAGAGGTCTTATATAGATCCTATTTTGAATGTAACAAGCTGTGTTTACAGCTTCTGCCCAGAAGTGCTTAGCAAGTTTTGTCTCATGCATCATGGTTCTTGCCATTTCTTGTAAAGACCTGTTCTTTCTCTCTACAACACCATTTTGTTGTGGTGTTCTAGGAGCAGAGAACTCATGGACAATGCCATGATCTTCACAAAAAGTTGCAAATGGTTCGTTTTCAAATTCACCACCATGATCACTTCTAACCTTTAAGATTTTGAGACCTTTCTCATTTTGCACTTGAGTGCAGAAGATGCTGAACACATCATATGCATCATCTTTCACTCTTAGAAACTTTACCCAAGTCCATCTACTGTAATCATCAACAATGACTAATCCATATTTCTTCCCATTGATTGAGGCAGTACTTACTGGACCAAACAAATCAATGTGAAGTAGTTCTAAGGGTCTTGAGGTAGAGACAATGTTTTTAGGTTTAAAAGAAGTTTTTGAAATTTTGCCAATCTGACAAGGACCACACAGAGCATCTGAATGATATTTAAGATTTGGCAGGCCTTTAACCAACTTTAGTTTGATAAGCTTAGAGATTAATCTCCAGTTAGCATGACCTAAGCGTTGGTGCCAGACCCACTTTTCATCATTCAGAGATAGAAGACAAACTATCTTCTGCTCAGTGAGTTCTGACAGATTCACCTTATAAACATTACCTCTTCTTAATCCTCTAAACAATATGGACTTGTCAGAATCATTGATTACTGTACATGACTCTTTATCAAATTTAACAATGAATCCGCTATCACAGAATTGACTAATGCTAAGCAGATTATGTTTGAGGCCATCAACTAACCAAACATCTTTAATTGAAAGAGAAGAGTTACCAACTATACCTGTACCAATGATCTTCCCTTTTTGGTTTCCTCCAAACCCCACAGTACCTCCCTCTTTCAGAGTCAGGGTTTGGAACATATGCCTTTCTCCCGTCATATGTCGTGAGCAGCCACTGTCCAGGTACCAGCATTGCTGCTTTGGCCTTCTTGGTGTGCAAACCTGAAGCAAATATTATTTGAGATTTTGGTACCCATATCTTTATGGGTCCTTTTGTGTTAGTCTTTACAGGTCTAGGTGGTCTTTGTTTGAAGGACCTATCAGAGCTTCTAGAGTTAACCACCCTTGTTGAAAAGTTTTTGGGTTTAGTATAGCTCTTGAGCTTTGTTCTTGAATGTGTCAGAGCTTCTTTAGATTTAACATTAGCTTGAGGCTTAACAATCTTAGGTTCTGAGGTTTTATCCTTCAGAGTCTTTGACTTTTGAGCCTCTGGCTTTGATGTTCTATTAGAGGCTGACTCATTTAGAACTTCTGATTGACTCTTTACAAAGACAACCTTAGGTTTTGATTTATCTATATTAGAGGACTTTGAAGATAATGGATTATCTTTAAAACGTGAGAATCCAAGACCTTCTCCTCTATTTCTACTTACATGATAAATCAAAGAGGCTATTTTACTTCTTTTCATTCCATTGATAAGGAATTCCTGAAGAGCAAATTCATGTTCTGGAGGAACCTTATCATCAAGAACATAATGAGTTTCCATAAATTCATTTCTTGATTTTAGAGACTCATTTTGTTCAATTATTTCATTTGCCTTTTCGGTCAGGTTGTTATAGGCCTTTTTAAGGACCTTACACTCACCTGCCTTTTTGGTTAAAAGTTTTAAGGCATCTTTTAAGGAATCTATTAATTCAGAACGAGAAAGTTTAGCAAGTACCTCATCTTCATCTTCTGAATCTGAGTCAGCTTCGTGCTCAGAGTTCTCTTGGTCAGAAGCGGTTGCCATCAAGGCTAGGTTTGCTTCTTCTTCCCCATCAGAATCTGATTCCTGATCCAAATCATCCCAAGTGGCAAGGAACCCCTTCTTGAGCTTACTTTTGTATCTTTCTTTGTTAGAGGTTCTCTTGGATGTTTTACTCAGGTTCTCTGGGCAGTCAGCAATGAAGTGTCCTGGTTTGTTGCACTTAAAGCATTTGTTTTGTTCTTCCTTTTTATCCTTAGAAGCACCAACCTTCTTGGAAGAACCTCCAAACTTACCAGCATACTTCTTGCTTCTCTTAGCCCATTGCGATACTCTTGCAGCCATCAGAACCATTTCTTCTTCTTCATCAGAGTCCATCTCGTGACCTTCTTCAGAAGCTTCTTCATCAGATACTATAACCTTCGCCTTCAGAGCCTTAGAGGAACTCTTGGTGCTCAGGGCTATCCCTTTTAGCTTCTTAGTCGATTCATCAGTCATAAGTTCCATCTCATGACTCTTTAGAGAACTAACCAAGCTTTCAAGAGACACAGTATCTAAATCCTTAGATTCCTGAAACGCTGTCACTTTTGGTCTCCACTTTGGCGGCAAGCTTCTGAGTACTTTCCTTACATGATCAGCTTCAGTATAGCTCTTATCTAAAACTTGAAGTCCCGAAACAAGAATTTGAAACCTAGAGAACATTGTCTCAATGTCCTCTCCGTCCTTCATTTTAAATAATTCATACTGATGTACTAACAAGTTGGCCTTAGCCTCCTTAACTTGTTTATTTCCTTCATACTTGGATTTAAGAGAATCCCAGATAGACTTAGCCGTTCTCTTATCTCCAATTTTCAAGTACTCATCATGAGAGATGGCATTTGTCATCATCCCTTTTACACTGTGATGCTTCTTATATTCCAGCTTTTGAGTAGGTGTAAAAGCCTTTCTGTCTTTAGAGCTAACAACACCTTCTAAGTCCATATTTTCAAAGTTCACTCCATCTTCTACCAAGTCCCACAGATCACAATCAATCGCCATGATGTGACTGTACATCTTGGTTTTCCAGAATGGATAACCAGTCTCAGTTCCATTGAAAAAGGGAATTTTGTCAGAAGACCTTCTGTCTTTAGAATTAGAATCATAGTCAAACGGAACTTCATTGAGATTCTTCTCAGCAGACATGTTTTTCCTCCCTGAATCTTAACTGTTTCACTGATAGGTGAGAGTTAGGCAACAGCCCAGCTCCTGATACCAATTGAAGGTGGAAAAACACAAGAAGGGGGGGGTTGAATTGTGTTTTTAGAATAAAAACTTTTTCGAAATAAGATCAAGTTCGCAGCGGATAAAATCACAAAATAAAAAGAGGGTGCTGAGAGAGAGAAAGAAGGACACAGAATTTATCCTGGTTCCCCTCACAAATCGAGAGTACTCCAGTCCCCTTGTTACTAACAAGAGATTTTCACTATAATCTACTAAAGATTACAAATTGCTCAAGCACACTTGCAAGAGACTTCTCAGGTGCTCAAGTTTCACTAAACAAGAGACTTCTCAAATGCTCAAGTTAAACTTAACAAGAGACTTCTCAAACAAACTTAAGAATAAGAATGAATGTTAAGGAACACTTGATATACTATCAGAGGTGTTTACAAAATACAACTCAAATTGTTCTAAGACTTAGAATGACAGATTTAAATTATGATGTCAGAATGCTTCTTAGTCTTTGAACGTAGTAATAGAACAGTCGTTGGAACAGTAGTCATTTCTTCCATTTGAGTCTTCTATTTATACTTAGAGGAAGATGATGACCGTTGCAGAGAGAGAGGTGCCAGCTGGAATTTACTCGTACAATTGATAGCTGTATATTGCCTTCTTTGGTAAGGAATTCCAATTCCACTACCTAGCTATTCAATTTATCACTCATCCATTTTGAGTAATAATAGTACGATAGTACAATCCTCAAATGCGCTCCACTTATGGATAAGGTTAACGTTGTACCAACGAATATTCCTTCCTGTGGATGTGACAGAGCCTTGAAGTAGATAGTTCTTCAATCATTGATTCTGATTCTGTCAGTTCTTGAGTGATGTAAATTCTTTTTGCTTCTGATGCTCTTGTCATAGCTTCTTAAGATCTTCAGCTTCTGAACTCTATCAGAGTCTAGCTTTTGGTCCTCAGAAGTGCTATCTTCAGCACGCAAAAATTAAGCTTCTGATGAACAGCGATACTCTTTCTGAGCTTGTTTTGACTGGCTTCTCTGCTACTATTCATAGTGCTTCTGAATGAATTTTAACTTGTAGTTCTGCACACTAGAATAACCATTAGTAATTCCAATTGTAATTTTAATACTTTGTTATCATCAAAACCACTTAAAACATTAGAGGTTCATGTCAGACCCACTTTGTTCCAACACCCTTCACCCATCCAATGCCTCTAGGTCCTAGTTTCAGGCTATTCAGCTTCTAAGTGCTCAGTTCACACCTGGTTCATGATTCATCCTCTAATTGCTCAGTTCACAACTAGTTCAGGATGTTACCGTCTCTATTCACCTAGCATATTTACTACTAGATCCGGACAAATATTAAAGCTCACTTCAATATAAATATTAAAGCTAACCGTAACACTTATTCTATGGGCGCTCCCGCTTATCCGGCCAGATTACGAGAATGCGTTATTAAAGTGCAAGAAAGTAAATAACAAACATAATACTGAATAACGATTTATTATAACTTTGACTCAATCACAGACTCCAAATATTCATAGGGGAGTTCATCTTCTCCACCACAACCTAAGGCATCTATTACAAAAGACTTACATAGTTTAAATTAGAAGAATAATCTAAATACAAAAGCCTAAAGAAAACATACCTTGCTGAGATAACTTTCCCGTAAGGGGAGAAAGCTATGCCCTTAGAGCTCCTCTGAACACCTCTAGTATAGTAGAGAATGTTCTACTATTTCTGAATGAATAATAATGAGGAATTGGAGCTCTATTTATAGTTTTCGTAATGGGCCTCAGCAAGCAATCATGCTGCGATGGGTCCATCGTGGCACGATGGGAAGATTCAGTTCAGAATTATAACTAATCCTGTGCATTTCATCAGCTTGGTCGCCAAGTAAGGTCATCGTACCACGATGAGGGCCATCTTAGCATGATGAACATATTTTCTTCAGATTTAATTATTCTGTGCTACGATGAACAGCACAAATCTTCACATTTTTTGCTTTTTCTTGTCTTTTTGTATTCTTTGCTTTGTCTTGATGCTTTTCTTTGATTCTGTAGGTTTTCCTTCGTATTTGGGCCTGTCTTGGTCAATTTATTACTAATTACTAATACTAATACTAAAAATACTATAGAAATTCCTGTCATCACCACCTAAAAAAAAGTTAAGTTAAAAATAGTTGCAAGTAGTTAGTAACAATATATCTACTTTTATATATTGTGAGTATCATTGTTTTCGCATCATAAATTAAATAAATAAAATATTTTATTATTATATTAAAAGCAGATGAAATCAAATGAGTAAAAATAGGTGTCATTTGTCGTGACATAAAAATATCAATCAATATTGTTTTTCTTAAAAATAGGATTTAACCTTAAAAAAGTAAGATATCTCTATTATATACGTTACGAGATTCCCACGGAGCTCTTTCGTGTATTATGAAGAAAACAATCCTACGTGTCATTATTATAGAGCTTCTACTTTTGTGAAGCTTTTAGCACGAGCACTGTGGTTTGAATCTGATTGACAACAATAATTCAATTTTTATAATATCATATGGAATTATACCTTTTCTTTTAGAGAAAACTACCTTATTATTAGTATAAGGTCCGTTGTTCGAATCTCATTGAAAACAATAATCTAATTTTTATAATATTTTAATTTTATTGAAAGCTACTATCTTTTTTTGAAGAAAAAACAACCTTATTTTTTTTTAATAATAAAAACTACCTTATTATTACTTCAATCACCAATCAAAAGTTTATATTTTTATCAACCAAAAGAGTTTTTTTTTTGTAATGTTTTTTTTTTTTGAAGAAGCACTCAATTAGAGCTTCTCTAATATTATATTCTTTTTGTAAAAACTCTAATATAATATAAATTGACAATATGAAATCTTTCAGTGGTGTAGAATAAGAGACGCGAAACACTTCCCACCACCCACTATTAAAAATACACTTTAACTAATTAAAATTGGAATTCCGACTGTGAAAGTAGTCATATTTTATGTTCATCATGCTTTCATTATTGTAATTACTTCCAATCGACGAAATCTATGGAAACCCTAAAATAAATTAATATAACTTTTTATTTTATATAATCTATGGAATTTTTTTAATAATTTAAACTTTAAACTTTCTATAAACCTTCGTTCAAAGTATGTTAATATTCATTTGAAAAATAGTATAGAATTTACAATTATTTTTTGTTGATGGAGTCGTTACAAAGTCTTGGGAGACGGAGAGAGAGAGAGAGAGAGAGAGAGAGAGAGAGAATTTATCATTAGTGTAAAATGGAAAACGCGTAGCACTTTTTACCCCCACTATTAAAAATGCATCTTGAATAATTAAATTTAAATTCTGATTGTGGGAATTATCCATATTTTGTGTCTATCACACTTTCATTAGAAATTAGAATTACCTTCAGTTGATGAATCTATGGAAAACCTAAAATAATTTAATATAATTTTTTTTAAATTCTTTGAAATTTTTTTATAATTCCAATTTTAAACTTTCTATAAACTTTTTTTCAAGCCTTTTCAAGGATGTTAATTTATCAATGTGAGTAGATATTTAAACATAAATTTTTTCCCATTGACGCTCACACGCGAAGATTATTTCTTATGTTACGGTGACAAGAAAAGTCTAAGAATAGGATTAGGGTCAAAGTGTGTTAATATTTATTTGAAAAATAATATATAATTTACAATTATTTTATGTTGATGGAGAGAGAGAGAGAGAGAGAGAGAGAGAGAGAGAGAGAGAGAGAGAATGATCTATCAGCATTGTTGAACGGGGAACGAGTGAGTACTTCACATCCCACTATGCTCATCTAACATTCTGGAACATATATTGTATTTTCATACTCAAAAGAAACTAAATAAAATTAATTTCATAGACATTAGCAAAAAAATATAGACAACCTTCTACATAATATAAAATGAAAAAGGATATAGACAATCTTTAAAAAAAAAAGAGTCGGTTGGAGATGATTTAGCATACAACCGTCCTTGAGGAAATTTATCGCAATCAAATAATCTTTGTATATTTTAATTTTATAGAAAACTATGCTGCCAAAAAATCTTAAGGCCATGAAGTTTATAATTATTTTATATTTATAGAACCCCTATATAGTCCCGGGGATGAAGATGAGAGAAAAAAAATCTCATAATAGTGTAGAATGGGAAGCGAATGAATACTTCTCATCTCGCTCTTTCCTGTAACATCCTTAAACCTATATAATTCAAAATCTATCTCAATTTTATCATAGAATTTTAAATCAAATTACTCAAATAATATTTTAAAACAAACGCATAAATAATATTAAAAAAAATTTATTTTGTGCACGGCATGGGCTAACATACTAGTATACATGAAAAATATATATTAAAAACTCTCACAAATAGTACTTTTTTTAACAAAGCAATAAGGATATACTTGAAATATATGACAATTGAATTTGTGCTTTTCCTTTTTTTTTTACAAATGTGCGTCCACTAAAAAAATAAAGGTTGACTTAAAAATAAGTACCATTTGTTATAGATTAAATTAATAATCATGCATAGTTTATTTTAATTAAAAATATGTACAAATAATTAGTACTATAGATACTAGCCGCCAAACGGGTTCCGTGCCCGTTTGTGTGATCGATATCTCTTTTTTTTATTTGTTGTGATCGAAATTATCTATTGTGCAAATATAAATAACTACTTAATCTCCTTTTTTATTGGACTTAGTTAATTGATAACTACTTAACATTCTTTTTTGTTGTGGCTAGTTGTTAAGAAGAAAAAAATAAAAAAACTGAAAACATACTTTATGTGGACGTTGTGCTTAGTTATTAAGAGAAAAAAAATTATTTACTTAAACAAAACTGAAAATCTATTTTTATGTGGAAGTTATTTTTCAACATATACAAATATTTAGTTTTTTTTTTGTAGTTTTTTTAAGGGTAAAATAGGTATAATAAAAAAGTCATCCCAAAAATTTGTATCCTTTTTATATATAGTAATAGATATACTATTTTCTTATGAATAGAGTTTGAAAATACCAATACGGTTATTTTTTTCTATGGAAGCAATAAAGATATAGTTTACTCTATCAAAATAAAATAAAATAAAGATGTAGTTTAAAAATATATAATAGCTAAATTTGTGGGTTTATTTTTTACAAGAAGTGCGTCCAATAAAATAGAATATGTAAATATTGCCTAAAAAACAGGTACTATTTAAGTTCATGTTATACTAATATAACTTCCGTTATGATTTATAATTTTTTTTTATAATTTATAATAAATAATATTGACAATATATATTTACATAATATTTCTTTTTTGAAGAAGCTAAAATGGAATATATAAATATAATCACAAGGACAAGTAGACCCCTCAGCACAAGACGTACCAGGGAGCACTACAAAAGTTTACAAGAGGATTCAAGTAAGCAACATAAGTAAAATGAGTCGATGCCCAGACATAGCAAAGGGCTCCACTACCAAAGATGAGAGTTGGTAGCTAAAGTAACATCTGTCGTCCGCAACCACTGATAGGAGAAGAGCTTGACTTTGTCTAGAAGGTGATGAACAGAGTTCGCCGAATTTTTGAAGACCCGGATATTTACATAATATTTATTGTTGTATCGTTATATATGTTTACTAAAACTAAAATAATCATCATAGTACTAAAATTTTATTGTAATATTAAAATATCCGTGTTCGTGCATCGCACGGGTCAAAATCTAATTTGCTAAAACCTTGACATGAAGGAGGTTGTGATGCCCAACATTTCTTGAAACATCGCAGTTATGTGTGTGGGTCTCATTAATAATTATTGACATACAATTTTATAGAATAGTACTAACTAATAAATAAATAAAAAAAAATTTGTGCGTATTTTTTTAACACGTACAACCAATAAAATCGCACAATAATTCCACTTTTAGAAATTAGTTACTAAAATATTTTTATAAATGTTTACATGATTTAATTGGATGCAAATATTTATATAAATATTTATAAGTGGATGCAAATACTAAAATTTGTATACATTTTTATAATTGTTGGTGTATACAAATTAAACCCATAGCAACAAATAATTATATAAACATAACAAATTTACAAGATTGATGCTAGTATCACACACTTTGGAGCACACTCTTATTTGTAAAAATTTGAGTCCCACCAATGTATATGTGACCAACATAATTTAGTAGATTTGTGTAAATTATAACCATTAAAAAGAGCATATTTAAAAGTGTGCGTAGTATGTTGGAATAAGCTTACAAATTTGGAATGAAGAACTTGGTAAGATATAAACATAAATTCACTTCAACTATTGCTAATTTTAAGCTGTGCTGCAAAACATCTTAAAGAGGGCGGTGACATATAATTTTTAAAATGAATTTCAAATAAAAACAATATAGTATATAATGCTAGCACGCTTTAACTGATTAAGAATGCAAGAATCTTTTCTTGTTTTTACATATGTATATAATCTAGCTATAGCTATCATGTAATGTTTTGACAAATGGCGTACTATAAAAAATTATTTCAACATTTTTCAATTAGGTTACTTAAAAAAAAAAAATTATTCCAACAAATAATTTTAGGACATTTATTAAAGAACTAAATGAAAAAGTATTATGCTAATAAAATAATTTTTAAATTTTTAAATAATTAACTACTTATTTTCTAAGTTATTATTAGTAATATATTGGATATTTGATTTCTTAACAAATGTTCTTAAAACATTTATAGTAACACTTTTCATTAATAAAAATTCAGCAAGAAACACTAGGTCCATAATTCACATGCTAATCACATGTGGACGAACATTGTACGGAGGCAAGGATAAATATCGGGCCCTTATTGGGATAGTTTCGTGCTATGATGGCTAGGTACGGGTACAGTACCGGTATCCGGTATTGGTACGAGGTACGTCATTTTTAGAAAAATTAAGGTACGGATATGTTCGTATAATTTTTTTATATAATTATATAAATAAAATAAAAGAACTATATTGTTAAATCAAATAATTAAACATAAAAAATATCACACAAGTAATTCAAATTATTCAAAAACATCAAAATATGAAATTAAAAAGCAATTAGCTAAAAAAACGTCAAATTGTTTCCATCTCCATCATCATTAAAAAAAACGGTGTCTAGTTCAGGTTCTTCGCGAGAAAGACTTGCAACTTCAAGAATATTAGCTACATCAAATAAATTTCATTTATCACTACCAATATTGCATATATTTGTTGCTCCTTCATTATAAGTATTACTATTTCTCTTTCTCGAGAGGAGATGAAGATTTGTTTGAATAAAATTATATTGAGCTTATTCTTTTCAATGAATAAGTGAATAAATCGAGCTATTACTTTGTTATTGCTTATTAGTAGAGCTGCTACTTTTATAATAATCAAATAAAAAACATAAATTTTCCTATAAATAAAAAAAACGAATAAAAAAAAAAGGAAAAAAATTGTATTTTTTTTTATTCGTGTACCACATGAGTACCACAGAAGTGCCACGGGAGTACTCGTTGCAACAAAAACAAAAATAAAATAGGTACGCCTTCGATGCGTACCCAAGGAGTACCGTATGCGTACCAGTTCCCGGTACGTACCCGGTACGGGTACTCTCCCTAAAATGGAGTACCCATGTGTTGGGTTGTATTTTTATTAGAGTAATTTTAATGAAAAATGTTGGTCCAACAAAATAAGGAATTAATATTAAAATGACAGGTGTCATTGATTTATTGCTGAAAACGTCATCGAAATCTATGGTTCGATTAGGCGAAGTCGAATTGCTATAAGACAGATTGATAGTTGAGTTTTGTGGTGATTCTCATCGAAGTCAAAGGTTCAACGCGAGATTCGAAACAAGAAGAATTGAAATGTGGGCCAAAGGATCAAGGCCCAAAAGAATCCAGAGTCAAGTCCATATGCAAAAGCGCCAAAAGAGAAGGTTTCGAAAAGAAGAACGTGGGTTCGAAAGCAAAATCTGGAGCGTCCAGATCATCTAAGTAGTTATTTTTTGCTTTGATGTATAAATAACGTTTTCTAAGAAGAAAACGAGGTCGCAAAAATGTTTTCTACATATTTTCTCTAAAAAATTCTAAGTACTCAGCGTAGAAAGAAAGGAATTTCAAAGAGAAAGATGAACGGTTTGTGAACCATTTTATTGTACTTGTTTTACGATTAATGCAAGTTTACTTTACTGCAATTTACTGCATTTCAGTTTTATTTTTGCTTTGAAGTTGTTGAATCGAGGCGATTCGAACCAATACACTTCATCTTCTTCGTTAAGAAAACTAAAACACGTAAATGTTTATGAGACTTTAATGAACATTGAAACATTTTCCAATAAAAAACAAGCATAAGATTGTCCTGAGATTTCTAGTCAATCTCGCAAGTTTAAATACTTAGACTAGCGTTTGTTTACCAAATTTCACTGTAAACAAATTGGCACAACCAGTGGGACAGGTTTTGTGCTTTGTTTCTTTAGAAATAAGATTTTCTGTGTTAGTAACTGCCATTTACAGTTATGGCTAGAACTCATCAAATGCATGGGTCTACTACCAGTCAATCTACGAGTTCTTCGAGTGGTGAGGGTAGTCCTTCTCCCCCTCCAGATTCGAATGTGGCGAGTATTACATCTACTTCGCCAATTCCTAGTATAAGTAGTTCTGGGTATATTCCAGGAACTACAATGCCAATAACAACTATGGCATTTCATTCTGTCTCGTCGAGTCTTAGGCCACCTCCTATGGTCCCAAACCCTCTATATGGTTATGTACCAACGCCTACGATGGGTTTTCAATCAATACCAACTTCTGAACCTGAGAGATATACCTCCCCGAGGGTAAATCCAACCCCTTTAACCACTGCCTCTGTTTTGTCTTTAAGACAACAAATGGATGAAAGTAACCATGACATGGTTAATCTTTTAACACAACAAATTGGAACTGTTTTCAATCCTTTAATTCAAAATACGAATGACAGTTACCAAATGTTAGCCTATCAAATGGGTCGAATTGCTGACTTCTTTGGTACTCCTTCCCCTCAAAATCAGCCTAGGATTAATCATGTGGCACCACAAATGATTTTACCTGCCATGTCTGCCATTCCTGTTAACCCAAGGCCAACATATGTGGCTCCTCAGGTTACACCACAACAAGAGCCTGTACCAATGACTCAAGAGGAGTACCAATACCAAAATGAGGTTAACCAAACTCCTCCAATAGTTATGGTTCGAAGGAACCAAGATCCTGATGACGTGGTTCGAAATGTCCAGAACAATAACAATTTTGATGTGCCTAATAACTTAGCAACTTTAGTCGAAACCATTTTGAACCAAAATGGCCTTAATACTGGTACTCGAAGGCCAAACTTTGTTTCTGCGCTATCTGAATATGTGCTACAAACAGAGTTACCTAGAGGTTGGAAAATTCCTAAGTATACTAAGTTTGCAGGGGACACAAATGAGTCAACTGTTGAACATATTGCTAGATACTTAGCAGAATCTGGGAATTTGGCAAGTAATGAGAATTTGAGAATGAAATACTTTCCTAATTCTCTAACCAAAAATGCTTTTACTTGGTTCACAACTTTGCCTCCCAATTCAATTCATAACTGGACTCAATTAGAAAGATTGTTTCATGAACAGTTTTACATGGGCCAAACAAAGATAAGTCTTAAAGAATTGGCCAGTGTTAAAAGAAAAACACAAGAAACTGTTGATGATTATTTGAATAGGTTCAGATTACTAAAGGCTCGATGCTTTACATCAGTGCCTGAGCATGAACTAGTCGAAATGGCCGCAGGAGGCCTAGATTATTCGATTAGGAAAAAACTAGATACTCAATATCTTCGAGACATGTCTCAATTGGCTGATAGAGTTAGGCAAATCGAAAGATTGAAAGCTGAAAAAGCCAGAAATTCTAAGTTTCATAAAAAGAAAGATGTTGCTTTTTTAGATTCTTTTGATAATGATTTTGGATATGAAACTGGGGATGAATATGTAGATATTGATGATAGTGATATCAATGTGGCAGAATTAAAACCAGGGCCTCCTTATACTTGTAAATTATTGAGGCCTTCGAATGGAAAGAATCCAGTCGAGCCAAAGAATGAAAAATATGCTACTAAAACTTATACGTTTGATATTACTAAATGTGATGAAATCTTCGATTTATTAGTTTCTGATGGTCAAATAGTTGTGCAAAAAGATTTAAAAATACCTCCAATTGAACAAAGAAAGAAAAGAGGTTATTGTAAATATCATAATTATTTGGGCCATAAAACCTACCAATGTGTTCTTTTCAGGGATCTGGTACAACGTGCTCTGAACGAAGGAAGGCTGAAGTTTGCTGAAAAAATTAAGCCTCCAATGAAAGTGGATACTAATCCACTGCCAACTGCTGATGCAACTTATGTCGAAATCCTAGACTGCGACATGGTCGAAGCTACTGAAGCTGATGTTGCTACTGCAATCAAAGCCATTTCTGAAGGAGAATACGACAAGAAGGTGCAAGAGGCTTACCCTGCTGCTGAAGAGGAATTAGTAGATTTCCTCAACAGGTGTAAGTTGAACAATGCTGAAGTCATGATATGCCCTAGGTGTAGTGCTGTGTGTGACAAAGAGGCGGTATCAAATTTGAAGAAAGTGCTGCCTTATGCTGATCATAAGAGAAAATGGCCAAGTTCTAAGCCAAATCAAAAGAGCTGACCATATCAAAAAGTTGATTGGAGCAAGTCCCATAACAAAGGACTTTCTGTTCATCAGAGGTTAGGACCTCAAAAAACTTTCAAACCATCCAACAAAGCACCTACAAATAAGTGGGTCAGTGGCCAATATGTGGCCTTCGACAAGAAGTGGATGGAGAAAGGAAGCTCTAGCAATGTCAATGTGAAGTTCACTGCTGGAACTTCAAAAATGATTGCTGAATCCAAGATAGTTGCAGGATCGAAACCACAGGTTGGTTCGAAAGTGGTTGTTCAACCACCAAATCCACAAGCTGCAACAGAGGCCAATAAATATGGCTACAGAAATAATTACAAGGGTAAGAATCCCATGACTCGAACCCAATGGCGCAGATTCCAGCGCAGAAAGAAGTTTGTTGCTCAACAGGCTAGGGCTGGGGGCAATGCAAATGAAAAGGGGAAGGCTGAATTGGTCACAAGATCAGTGAAAGAAAGGCTCGCTCCAATTAAGGAATCTGACACCGAAAACATCAAGGAAGATGAAAATGAAGAAAACTTCATGGATGATGATGATCTTCTGGATGATGGGTCTGACTTTGATGTCTTAGTAAATGTGGTATCTGTTCTACCTTTGGAATATGATGTTCCAACAGAGATAGAAGAAGTAGAAGGGGAGTTCGAAGCTTTAGAATTGGCTAATCACAAGCCAGTGTGTTACTATGTGATGGAGAATGGTTGTGTCGAAGCACAGAATGCTGTATTCGAAAGGCCAGATGGAGGAATGAAAAACCACTTAAAAGCCTTATTTATCAAGGCTAAAGTGAATGATGTGGGGGTTAACAAAATCCTAGTTGATGGTGGCGCTGTAGTCAACATTATACCCCATTTCATGCTGAAGAAGTTGGGTCTATTTGACACTGACTTACACTCCCACAATATGGTTCTAGCTAATTATGAAGGCAAGACTGGCCACTCACTTGGTGCTATACAACTAGAAGTTTGTGTAGGCAGCACAGTTCGAAAAACCCTATTTATGGTTATTGCTGCTAGGCCAAACTACAACTTGCTATTAGGTAGGGAGTGGATTCATGGAGTTGGTGCTGTCCCTTCTTCCTTACACCAAAGGCTAATTCTGTGGAAAGATGATGGCCTTGTTGAAAATGTGGAAGCTGATCAGAGTGCTTATTTAGCTGATTCGAGTACTGTAACCCTTCAGAATTTTGACAAAAACTTGGCAAATATTGCTCCTTGTGGTGAGCAAGATGCTGCCTTCGATCCAAACATGGCAAACCCTGATGGTGTTTACCATTCTGTTAAGTTACATCCTACCCATGGTTTTTGTTGGGAGAGGGAGCCTGTTGATGGATCTTATGTTAGGGATGTTTGTCCACCAGCTTCTGGGTGGGGAGAATTTGACAATTGTCCTGATGTTTGAGTCCCCTGAATGGAGCAGGATTACGGCATATGCTGCCGAGAACAGAATAAAACTGGTTATTGAAGCTATTGAATCTAGTGAAAATATGGCTGTCGAAGCCAATGACAATGTAAGAAATAAGTTGGCAACAGGTGCCAATGCTTCGATGACTGGCAATAATCAGAGATTGGATTGCATTTATGATGAAGAACCTTTGGGTTTTGAAAAAAATCCCATTAGTTCGAGTCAAAGAATGCAAGCCCAAGATCCCTTGCAAGAGATTGATATTGGAAATGGCTCAGTTAAGAGGCCAACTTATATCAGTGCCAATATTGATCCAAACTTGAAGGTGAAAGTGATTGAGTTGATTAAAGAGTACAAGGATTGCTTTGCTTGGGACTACAACGAAATGCCAGGATTAAGCAAAGAACTGGTGGAACATAGGTTACCTCTTCGACCAGATAAAAAGCCTGTGAAGCAGCTTCCAAGGAGGTTTGCTCCAGAAATCATGAAAAAGATCAAGACAGAAATCGAAAGGTTGCTCAAGTGCAAGTTCATTAGAACAGCCAGGTATGTAGAATGGTTAGCTAATATTGTTCCTGTCATTAAAAAGAATGGATCACTTAGAGTTTGCATAGACTTTAGGGATTTAAATAATGCTACACCTAAAGATGAATATTCAATGCCTGTAGCAGAAATGTTAATTGATTCAGCAGCAGGCCATGAATATTTAAGTATGTTAGATGGCTATTCTGGCTATAATCAAATTTTTATAGCTGAAGATGATATTGCTAAAACTGCCTTTCGTTGCCCTGGCGCTTTAGGCACTTACGAATGGGTAGTAATGCCCTTTCGATTAAAAAATGCAGGGGCAACATATCAAAGAGCAATGAATTCGATCTTTCATGATTTCATCGAAATCTTTATGCAAATTTACATTGATGACATTGTTGTCAAATCTTCTTCTTCTGATGATCATTTAAGTCATCTTAGAAAATCATTCGAAAGAATGAGGACATGTGGATTAAAAATGAATCCACTAAAATGTGCTTTTTGTGTACATGCAGGAGATTTCCTTGGTTTTGTTGTGCATAAAAAGGGCATAGAGATCAATCAGAATAAAACAAAGGCTATCATGGAGACAAAATCTCCAGCAACAAAGAAACAGCTTCAATCTTTACTTGGAAAAATCAATTTCTTGAGGAGATTCATTTCGAATCTAAGTGGGAAAGCTCATCCTTTTTCTCCACTGTTAAAGCTTAAGAAAGATGAGGTATTTCATTGGGGAATTGACCAACAGAAGGCGTTTGATGATATCAAAGCTTATTTATCAAATCCTCCTACTTTGATGCCTCCAATTCGAGATAAAGAAATGAAGTTGTACATTTCAGCATCAGACACAACCATTGGAAGCATGCTTGCTCAAGAAGATGAAAATGGTGTAGAAAAAGCTATTTATTATTTAAGTAGAGTTTTGAATGATGCTGAAACTAGATATTCTGTAATAGAAAAACTTTGTCTTTGTTTATATTTTTCTTGTACCAAACTGAAGCATTATATAAAACCAGTTGATGTTTATGTTTATTCCCATTTTGATATAATTAAGCATATGTTGTTGAAACCAATTTTGCATAGTAGAATTGGAAAATGGGCATTAGCCTTAACAGAATATTCATTAACTTATAAACCCTTGAGAGCTGTTAAAAGCCAAATAGTGGCTGATTTTCTTGCTGAACATTCAGTAAGTGAAGCCCCAATAGAGTCCATTGATATTGAGCCTTGGAATTTATATTTCGATTGATCTAGGCATAAACATGGTGCAGGAATTGGGATTTTTATACTCTCACCATGTAAAATTCCTACAAAATTTAAGTACAAAATTAATGGGTCTTGTTCGAATAATGAAGCAGAATATGAAGCTTTAATTACAGGTTTAGAAATCCTTCTAGACTTGGGGGCAAGACATGTTAAAATAAGAGGTGATTCTGAATTAGTAATAAAGCAATTGACAAAAGAATACAAATGTATTCAAGAACACTTAATGAAATATTTTGTTATTGCTTTTTCTTTGCTAAAACAATTCGAATCTTATGTTATTCAGCATGTGCCTTGGATTGAGAATCAAGAGGCAAATGACTTAGCACAAATTGCCTCTGGTTACAAAATGCCGAAAGACAAGTTCGAAACGCTTATCGAAGTTAAAGATAAACTAATTTCGAATGAATCTTTAAGTGAAGAATTGTCAATGCCAAAACATTTGGGGGCAGATGAACATAGTTTTCAGGAAAATTTTGAAAATTTCGAAAGTTCTAACCTCCAAAATGTTGATATGCACTTCGAAAGTTTTGTAACAGAAATTTTTGTCATTGACAATTTAAGTGATACTGATTGGAGAAAGCCAATTGTTAAATATTTGGAGAATCCATCAGGAATAACTGATAGGAAGGTAAAATATAAAGCCTTAAGCTATACCATCATTGGAAATGAGTTATTTAAGAAAACTCCTGAGGGAATTTTGTTAAAATGTCTTAGTGAAAATGACGCATTCTTAGCCATTACCAATGTACATAGTGGTTCATGCGGCGCTCATCAAGCAAGCCACAAAATGAAATGGTTGTTATTTCGAAGAGGTCTTTATTGGCCTTCAATACTTAAGGATTGTATAGAATTTGCTAAAAGCTGCCAAGAATGCCAAAGGCATGCAGGTATTCAACATGTTCCTGCAAGTGAATTACATTCAGTAATTAAACCTTGGCCTTTTAGAGGTTGGGCTTTAGATTTGATTGGTGAAATTACGCCTGCATCGTCCAAAAACCAACGTTTCATTTTAGTTGGAATTGATTATTTTACAAAATGGATCGAAGCTATTGCTTTGCCAAAAGTTGATCAGGAAACTGTGATTAGTTTCATCCAAAATCACATTATTTATAGATTTGGATTGCCTGAAACTATAACTATTGATCAAGGAACAGTGTTTGTTGGACAAAAGATGCAAAATTTTGCTAATGAGGCAGGTTTCAAGTTATTAACATCAACACCATATTATGCTCAAGCAAATGGTCAAGTTGAGGCAGCCAACAAAATTATAATTGGTTTGATCAAGAAACACATTGCCCAGAAGCCAAAGAATTGGCACAACACTTTAGATCAAGTATTGTGGGCTTGTAGAAATTCTCCTAAGGAATCTACAAATTCAACTCCATTTCGATTGACCTATGGTCATGATGCTGTATTGCCTGTCGAAATCATGGTGCAATCTATAAGAGTGCAAAGGCAAATGGAGATTCCTTGTGAACATTATGAAAATCTTATGATGGATGAATTGGTTGATTTAGATGAAGAAAGATTGCAAGCTTTAGATGCTTTAATTAGACAAAAGGAAAGAATTGCTAAGGCTTACAATAAAAAGGTTAAGTATAAAACCTTTAACATAGGAGATTTAGTTTGGAAAGTTATCTTACCTATGGATAGGAAAGATGGAGTCTTTGGGAAGCGGTCACCACATTGGGAAGGTCCATTTAAAATTTCTCAAGTGTTATCTAATGGTGCATACGAAATTCAGGAATTAACTACTGAACAACGATCAGTGAATATAAATGGCAAGTATTTGAAAGAATATAGGCCGTCATTGCTAGAGATAAAAATAAGCGCAGAATAATTCGAAAGCATGGAAAAATAAATAAATGGTAAAAGGAATTTGCCATAAAAATGATCAAAATGGCTAAGTCATTATCCCAAAACAAACAAAGATGTGCGCTCAGAGATGTGCGCTGGAAGGCTCGATAGAGTTCTTTAAGTTGTAATAACTTAATCTTCAACAGCTTACTCTCCTTGTCGATGCATTGTGCAGTGGCCTTAAGCGTTGCAGCATCGTTGCACAGCCTCTAGTTGTCTGATTTCTGCCCTCCAACTAGCTATGTTCACAAGCAGCAGTTTTTAGATAAGCAGCTGTTACACCAGATCTCAGGTTGCTTACTTCGACATTACAGGCAGCCGCATTAGCTAATGCAGAAGCATGAGCATGCATTTGCGCCTGATAAGATTTCTGAGTGTTGATAAGCAGCTGTTGATTCTTGGCGAATTGGTCTATATGAGATTCTGCTTGAGTGACCAAAAATAGGGTGGCTTCTTTGGTTTTTTCAGTTTGCAGCTGTTGAAGCAAAGTTTTGAGACTAAAAAAGGCACGAGGATCTTCATCAATAATGTCCAAGACATCACGCTGCAGAAACTCTTCGATAAACCTTGCTTCTAGGTGAGCTTGTTCGAGCCTGGCTGCTTCTTCATTTTGGGTGGCTGCTGAAGTCCCTTCACTATTGGTATTGAAGCCGCTACTAGACAATAATTTCTCAAGTGCTTCTTCTGGTGTAGAAACATCTAGTCCTTGAAGAAGAGACTCTGGAATCCCCGCTGCATCAGATATCTTCGAAGTAGAGGATTGGGGATCAATACTCGAGCCTCCAGGATGTGCAGAAAGATCTTCCTCATTACCAGATTCAAAATATTGATCCATGTTTTCTGGTTCAGGAGATGGAGATCTTTGATTCGAAGCACCTTCATTATCTGCAGATTTTAGGTCCTGTTGCTGTGGTTCAGTTTCGTTGTCTGGAGTTGGGTCTGTTCGATCTTTCTCAGTCGAATCATCGTTGACAGCAGCGTTATCACCTTTGGGTGAATCCTCCTTCATTTGGTCATTTGCTTCGATGTGAGGAGAAGCTTGGCAATTTTCTTCAGGATTGCCTTTGGGAGGCGAATCAACAGTTGATATCTCCTCATGAGTAGTTCCTTTCGACGCATGCTCAGCGACTGGGGTTTCTTTGCTGTGATCTTCCTCAAGTGTCTCAGGTATTGTAGAGACAGGCATCTAAAAGAAAAGAGAAGAACCAAAAGGGGAGGGAGATTGATGCGGAATTTCTGCAAGTGCACAGATATGCCGTGTAGTTTTAAAAGATTATCGAACCCAAAGGACCAAAAATCGACCTACCGTTATCTAATGTCACGTTGTAAATCTAAGGCTTAATATAGAATAAGAAAGTTTTAAATAATAAAATATTTTGGGTTTTTGTAATAATTGGAAAGCGTATTGCTAGAATGTGATCTTAGTTGCGTTTGGGGGGTTCAGTACTTAAATCGTGTTTGACTACAAATTTTAGTTTTCGAAACTATATTGATTTAAAAAAATTAATCTCAGCTCTCGCAAATTTTGACTAGCATTATAGATTATAAAGGTGATGCTTAACTCTCGTCATCACATCCGCTAATAAAGTACTCTTTGAAAATCAATATAATTTAATTAAATTCTAATTCCAACTCTCGTTGCAAACTAGACTTAATGTTCAGTTTTTACTATCTAGTAGAAATCTCATGCTCTCGCTCTCTTGATTTTTACTTTAGTTAATTCTCGCTCTCGCGACAAATTATAAATCTTGTTTTAATTAAAAACTGCTTAGAAAACTATTTCATTAATCCTAAATAGCTCTCGCGGATTCTAGAATTAATGTCCAATTTTTACTATCCGGCATAAGCCTCGAGTCTCGTCAATGTTGGCCTATCCCTTAATTAATTCTCACTCTCGTGACAAATTATAAAAACACGTTACTAAAAATTGGATATAAAAATATAGTCACACTACTTAATTACCGAACCCCTAATAGCTCCTAATTACACATCCTAGCAATATTTAATTAGCTAGACATAATTAAAACTAAAGACATAAAAATAAAATAAGCAAATAAATAAATAGACATAAATAAATAAAAGCAGAAAATAAATAAAAGCATAAAATAAAATAAGGCAAGAAAATAAATAAATAAGACAAGAAAATAAAATAAGAACCTGAATTAAAAAGACTGGAAGTACGGACACCGGAATAAAATTTTAAACTAAGAGAAGAAAACTTTTTAAGACAAAGGTCTAATTTTCAATTCTCTTTTCAACTATTTTTCAAGTTGGTTGTTGTCTGGAAAATGAAACAAACTAGGTCCTATTTATACTAATACATAAGAAGACAAACACAAAATTTGAGCGATGTGGGACTTGTTGCAAATCATGCGGGTCCGTTGGATCATTGTTGGCTGGAGATTGAAGTGCAAAGGCAGCAAAATTTGGATTTGGGCTGCACGTGTCTTATTGTTTGCTGGGCCACGCAGGTGTGGTCCTTAATGGGCTGCACTTGTGTGGTCTTTTTGTCCCGTTTCGCTCCTTTTCGGTCCATTTTCGCTCCTTTATTTGATTCGTTCACTTTTCAACTGATAAAATAAAATACTAGAAATTAATAACGATTTATTATATAAAGTTACAAAATTGAAATAAAAATAACTGAATTATTATATTAATTTAACTAAATAAATAGTGCATTTTCCGGTGTATCAAACAAACTCCCCTAAACTTGAACCATTGCTTGTCCTCAAGCAATTTTGCTTGCATATAGAAAACATTTAAAATGCGAAGCAACTCACACACACAGACTTAGAGAAAAACAACATCACGAGTACTCATACGCGGTCAGAAATTCAAATCGGCTAAGATCAATTAATTAGGTGCTTATTCAATCAAGAAGGGTATTTCAACGACACACAAAGTTCTCCCCTTTATGAATACCGAATTTGGATCATGCCGTTGTACTAAAATCTAAATCTTCTCCTTTGTTTTATCCTTGTTCATTCAAGACAGTCACATTAAGACCCTTTATCTATGTCACACACATGGTAAGGAAGCCGGTTAGCGATTTTATTCATCTCTTTCTTTTTCTTTTTCTTTTTTTCGCAATATGACATAAGAAGTGTTTGTATCATTTTCATAAGCATTAATTATTTATATAATTTTTTTTCTTCAAGGTTTAACCGTATTACCACAGTATGACCTTTTCATTGCATTAGATGATTCGCTTATATTCATCGACTTAACTACTTAATGTGTGACTTTATAGATGGTGTCCGACTGAGTAAATAAACTACTAAAGGAATCCACAAATTTAAATTAAGAGATTTTGGCACAATGGATATTCAAATTGATCTCCATACTAGGGAGACTTCTAGGTGTTGGAAAAATACCGATTTTGTTTGAAAAATTCCCTAGTTTTCTTAACTTAGCCTCTTGTCTTTTCTTAACCTATATACTTTCTAAGTGAGCTATTGTCCTAAATCTTTCGAAAAGAATTTAAATTGGCTCAAGAAAAGGAAAAATTTAAAAAGACCAGAGATTGACTATAAATTTAATTAATTTATTTTTTTATTATGCGAAAGGGAAATTAAACTAATAGAAATTGAAATAACTGAAAATAAATGAAAGCGGTAAAACTCCTCCCCAAAACTTAAATCCAACAGTGTCCTCACTGTTGCGACTCAAGAGAAGAATTGGAGTGTAAAAACTGGAATGGTGCAAAAAATAACGGGGGAGGCTGCTTATAATTCTGAAAGTTGTTGAACTGGGGCCTCAAACCGCCTAACTCTTGTGTAATGTTGTCTAGTTGTTGCTGACAGTATTCTTCTGAACTCTCTCATCTATAGGATTTTGTCTTGATGAGGAGGAACTACCTGCAAAAGTGTTAGAAAATTGTGTAGTGTGTGCAGGTGGAACAATATTGGCGCCCCCACTAGCAGCGACATTTTGGGAAATGTGCGTGGGGGCTCTAGCAGGTCTCATAAAAGTTACTGTTTTTAGAAATAAATAATAATGAAAAATAGAAGGCGAAAAGTAAAAAAAGGCCGTGGGTTGCATCCCACGTAGCGCTTTGTTTAAAGTCGGTTAGCTCGACTATCCTAGATTAAAATCTAAGCTTTAGGTTGTATTTCATGTAATTGTAACTTAGAGTAGTAATCTGAATCAGTGGGGCAGAAATAGTGCTTAAGGCGCTGTCCATTAACAGTAAAAGTTTCATTCAATTTGTTTTTGATTTCAAGGGCGCCATTTTGAAAGACTTTTGTTATTTCGAAAGGACCGGACCAACGGGAACGGAGCTTTCCAGGGAAGAGTTTAAGTCTAGAATTAAAAAGAAGCACTAATTCTCCTATCTTGAATTCTTTTTTAAGTATGCGCTTATTATGCCATTTTTGTGTTCTTTCCTTATAAATTTTAGCATTCTCATAAGCGTTCATTCGGAGCTCTTCTAGTTCGTGAAGATGAAGAATTCTTTTCTCTCCCGCTGCCTTGTAATCCATATTTAGTGCCTTTATAGCCCAATAAGCTTTATGTTCTAGTTCTATTGGCAGGTGGCACGATTTTCCATACACTAGATTAAACGGTGTAGTTCCTATAGGGGTTTTAAATGCTGTCCTATAGGCCCACAAAGCCTCGGGGAGTTTATATGACCAATCTTTCCTAGTGGCAACTGTTTTTTCTAAAATTCTTTTAATTTCTCTATTTGAAACTTCTACTTGCCCACTAGTTTGTGGGTGGTAAGGGGTTGCTATTCGGTGTTTTATCCCATATTTAATTAATAATTTTTCGAAGATTTTAGATATGAAATGGGAGCCACCGTCACTAATGACGAGGCGGGGTGTACCGAATCTAGGGAAGATTATATTTTTAAACATTCTAATTACTACTTGTGTGTCATTAGTAGGGGAAGCTATAGCTTCAATCCATTTAGAAACATAGTCGACAGCGACAAGTATATATTTATTTCCACCAGAAGATGGGAAAGGTCCCATGAAGTCTATTCCCCATACATCAAAGATCTCTACCTCTAAAATTCCTTTTTGTGGCATCTCATCGCGTCTAGATATGTTGCCGGTGCGTTGGCATCGGTCGCAATTTTTAACAGCGATATGGACATCATTCCATAGGGTAGGCCAAAAGAAACCAGCTTGTAAAATCTTGGCACATGTCTTTGAAGTGCTAGCATGCCCTCCATAAGGGGCAGAATGGCATTGGGAAATTATATCTTCCATTTCTTCTTCAGGGACACAACGACGGAAGATTCCGTCAGGGCCTCTTTTAAAGAGTAGGGGTTCATCCCAATAATAGTTTTTTAAGTCATGGAAGAATTTCTTCTTTTGTTGGTAAGTTAAATCTGGTGGAAGGACTCTTGCTGATAAATAGTTTACGAAGTCAGCATACCATGGTAAAGTGTTTTTGGCGGAGCAGACTTCTTCCTTTAGTTGCATGGTATTGGATTCTTTCAAGGATAATTTAGCTGAGATAGTTATCAACTGAGCCATGAGTTGTTCATAAGGGAATTCATCATTGATGGGTACTGACTCAGGCTCAATGCCCTCTATCCTAGATAGGTGATCGGCTACTACATTTTCAGTTCCTTTTTTGTCTAAGATCACTAGGTCGAATTCTTGTAAGAGTAGGATCCATCTTAGAAGCCTAGGTTTAGCGTCCTTCTTATTTAATAAGTACCTGATAGCGGCATGGTCAGTGTAAACAATTATTTTAGATCCTATTAGGTAAGATCGAAACTTATCCACTGCGAATACGACAGCTAGGAGCTCCTTTTCAGTGGTGGCGTAGTTCATTTGCGCAGGATCTAAGGTTCTACTTGCGTAATAGATCGCATGAAGCTTTTTATCTTTTCGTTGTCCTAAAACTGCGCCTATAGCGTAATCACTAGCGTCACACATGATTTCAAAGGGGAGGCTCCAATCAGGTGGTTTAATAATTGGTGCAGATATAAGGGCTGTTTTTAATTGTTCGAACGCTTTTAAGCATCCTTCGTCAAAGATAAACTCAACATCTTTCATTAATAAGCCAGTCAGAGGCTTGGTGATTTTAGAGAAGTCTTTGATGAATCGTCGGTAGAAACCGGCGTGTCCTAAAAAACTACGAACTTCTCTAACTGATTTAGGGGGTGGAAGATTCTCTATGACTTGGATTTTAGCTTTGTCTACTTCAATCCCCTTGTTGGATACTATGTGTCCAAGGACTATTCCTTGTCGGACCATGAAATGGCACTTTTCCCAATTAAGCACAAGGTTTACTTTTACACATCTCTCGAGCACTTTTTCTAAGTTTGATAGGCAACCTTCAAAACTTTGACCACAAACAGAGAAGTCGTCCATAAAGACTTCCATGATGTCATTTATGAAATCTGCGAAGATCGCCATCATGCATCTCTGAAAGGTTGCAGGAGCGTTACAAAGTCCGAATGGCATTCGCCGATAAGCAAAAGTTCCATAGGGACATGTGAAGGTGGTTTTCTCTTGGTCATCGGGATGAATAGGGATTTGAAAGAATCCCGAATAACCGTCTAGATAACAGAAATAGGAATGGTTAGCCAATCGTTCAAGCATTTGATCAATAAAGGGTAAAGGGAAATGGTCTTTTCGAGTGGCTTTGTTTAGTTTTCTATAATCTATGCACATCCTATGGCCGGTTACAACTCTTTGTGCTATAGACTCACCCTTTGCATTCGTTACAACCGTAACTCCTCCCTTCTTGGGTACGACATGTACTGGGCTGACCCATTTACTATCGGATATTGGGTATATGATTCCTGTTTCTAGAAGCTTTTGCACTTCTTTCTTAACTACCTCACTTAAAATAGGATTGATCCTTCTTTGGGGTTCTCTAGAGGTTTTACAGTCTTCCTCTAGCATAATGCGATGCATACAAATAGAAGGACTTATTCCTTTTAAATCAGTGATGCTATACCCTAAAGCAGTAGGGTATTTTCTTAGGATGTTTAGCAGCTTTTCAGTTTCTAACTTTCCTAAGTCTGCACTGACTATTACTGGTCGTTCGAGGTCTTGGTCTAGGAATTCATACCTTAGATTTTCGGGTAGGGTTTTGAGTTCTATGGTTGGTTTTTCAGGGCTCTGCGTAGGTTCTGGTGTAATCTCTAGACATTTGGCAAGGTTGTCGTCACCATTCTCAGGAATTGGTGGAGTAGGGTTTTTTAGAATTTCTGAATATTTAGTTTGATCCTTCTCCATCTCTCTTCTACATTCCTCGATGACGTCTAGCATGTAGCATTCATCATCTACGGCTGGTGCTTTCATGAATTGGGTTAGAATAAATTCAATCTTTTCTTCTCCCACTTCAAAAGTGAGCTTCCCTCTCTTTACATCTATTATGGCACCGACGGTTGCTAAAAATGGCCTTCCTAAAATGATAGGTGTATTGGCATCTTCCCTTATGTCCATGACTATGAAATCGGTTGGGATAAAAACTGACCTACGCGTACTGGCACGTTTTCTAAAATACCTAAGGGGTATTTGACGGAACGGTCCGCGAATTGAATAGACATTCTAGTTGGTCTTAGTTCTCCTAGCTTGAGTTTTTCACATATAGCTATGGGCATTAAACTGATACTAGCTCCTAGATCGCATAGAGCTCTATCTATTACGTACTTGCCAATCACACAAGGTATGGAAAAACTTCCTGGGTCTTGTAACTTAGGAGGCATTTTACTTTGGAGAATAGCGCTACATTCGGCAGTAAGCGTAACGGTTTCGTCATCCTCAATCCTTTTCTTATTTGTTAAGATTTCCTTGAGAAACTTAGCATACGAGGGCATTTGGGTAATGGCTTCTGTAAAAGGTATGGTGATGTTTAATTGCTTTAGGAGCTCCACAAATTTCTTGAATTGCCCTACGCTCTTGGACTTCTCAAATCTTTGAGGATATGGAATAGGTGGTTTATAAGGTGGCGGAGGCACATAGGGTTTCTTTATCTCCTCGACCTCTCCGCTCTTTTCCTCCTTATCTTTCTCATTTTGATCATCTTCCCTTTCGGTTGGTTCATCAGTGTTGAGCCGGATGGTTTGATTCTTAGTTCTAGGATCAACAGGTCCATCGTATTGTGTCCCACTTCGTAATATCACGGCATTGGCTTGTCCTTTTGGATTTTGCTGAGGTTGTCTAGGAAATATGCCTGCGGGTGCTGAAGTAGATGCTTGTTGTTGGGCCACTTGTGAGATTTGCGTTTCTAACATTCTATTGTGTGTGGCTAAGACATCTAATTTGCTTGTTAGTTGCTTAATTTGCTCACTAGTTTGTACATTGGTTTGAGCTTGAGAAGCTATGAAATTTTCCATCATAATTTCAAGGTTAGACTTCCTAGGAGCATTTTGGGCAGGGTAGGCAGGTTTTTGAAATCCTGGAGGTAAAGAAGGAGGTGCTTGGCCAGGTGCATATAAAGCGTTGTTGCTTTTGTACGAAAGGTACGGATGGTTCCTTTGGTTGTTATTGTAGGAGTTTCCTTGAGTGTAGTTTGCTTGTTCTAGAGGAACTCCTGTTAGGACATGACATTCAGCAGCTACGTGTCCTTGAACTCCGCACACGTCACAATTTTGGGTTGTTGCAGCCACGGTGGCTGCGGGTGCGGTGGTTAGGCATTCTAACTTTTGGGTTAGGGCATCTAATTTGGCATTGACGTGGTCTATGCCGCTGATTTCATACATACCACCCTTCGTTTGAGGTTTCTCCACGGTCGCTCTTTCGCTTCCCCATTGGTAGTGGTTTTGAGCCATGTTTTCAATAAGCTGATATGCTTCACTGTAGGCCTTATCCATTAGTGCACCGCCAGCTGCGGCATCTACTGTCATTCTTGTGTTATACAAGAGACCATTGTAAAATGTGTGGATAATCAACCAATCTTCGAGTCCATGATATGGGCATAGCCTAATCATGTCTTTGTATCTTTCCCATGCTTCGAAAAGAGACTCGTTGTCTTTTTGTTTAAATCCATTAATTTGCGCTCTTAACATAGCAGTTTTGCTAGGTGGGAAGTATCTAGCTAAGAAGACTTTCTTCAACTCGTCCCAAGTAGTGACTGAGTTGGATGGTAGGGACTGGAGCCAAGCTCTAGCTCTATCTCTTAATGAGAACGGGAATAAGCGAAGTCTTATAGCTTCGGGACTGACACCACTTGCCTTCACGGTATCCACATATTGCAAGAATATGGATAAATGAAGATTGGGATCGTCCGTGGGGTTTCCGGAGAATTGGTTTTGTTGTACGGCTGTCAACAATGAAGGTTTAAGCTCAAAATTGTTTGCTTCAATAGCGGGGGCAGCGATGCTATTGTGCGGTTCTTGTTGCGAAGGAATAGCGTAAGACCTTAGTGGTCGTTCTTGTGGTCCTTCAGCCATTTCTGATTCTCTAACTATTTCAGGAAGAGGATTCTCTAATTGATTTTCTAAATTCTTACGTCTTATTCTTAGAAGACGTTCAGGTTCGCTAACTAGTTGCTCCAATTCTTCGCCTCTAGAGCGAGTACTTGGCATGCAACAAGCGAAGGGAAAAATAAAAATTAAAATTAAAATGCCTTAGTCTCAACGGTGTAACACTGGAGTTACGATATCGACTAAATTGGTCCCCGGCAACGGCGCCAAAAACTTGATGCGGAATTTCTGCAAGTGCACAGATATGCCGTGTAGTTTTAAAAGATTATCGAACCCAAAGGACCAAAAATCGACCTACCGTTATCTAATGTCACGTTGTAAATCTAAGGCTTAATATAGAATAAGAAAGTTTTAAATAATAAAATATTTTGGGTTTTTGTAATAATTGGAAAGCGTATTGCTAGAATGTGATCTTAGTTGCGTTTGGGGGGTTCAGTACTTAAATCGTGTTTGACTACAAATTTTAGTTTTCGAAACTATATTGATTTAAAAACACTAATCTCAGCTCTCGCGAATTTTGACTAGCATTATAGAATATAAAGGTGATGCTTAACTCTCGTCCTCACATCCGCTAATAAAGTACTCTTTGAAAATCAATATAATTTAATTAAATTCTAATTCCAACTCTCGTTGCAAACTAGACTTAATGTTCAGTTTTTACTATCTAGTAGAAATCTCACGCTCTCGCTCTCTTGATTTTTACTTTAGTTAATTCTCGCTCTCGCGACAAATTATAAATCTTGTTTTAATTAAAAACCTCTTAGAAAACTATTTCATTAATCCTAAATAGCTCTCGCGGATTCTAGAATTAATGTCTAATTTTTACTATCCGGTATAAGCCTCAAGTCTCGTCAATGTTGGCCTATCCCTTAATTAATTCTCACTCTCGTGACAAATTATAAAAACACGTTACTAAAAATTGGATATAAAAATATAGTCACACTACTTAATTACCGAACCCCTAATAGCTCCTAATTACACATCCTAGCAATATTTAATTAGCTAGACATAATTAAAACTAAAGACATAAAAATAAAATAAGCAAATAAATAAATAGACATAAATAAATAAAAGCAGAAAATAAATAAAAGCATAAAATAAAATAAGGCAAGAAAATAAATAAATAAGACAAGAAAATAAAATAAGAACCTGAATTAAAAAGACTGGAAGTACGGACACCGGAATAAAATTTTAAACTAAGAGAAGAAAACTTTTTAAGACAAAGGTCTAGTTTTCAATTCTCTTTTCAACTATTTTTCAAGTTGGTTGTTGTCTGGAAAATGAAACAAACTAGGTCTTATTTATACTAATACATAAGAAGACAAACACAAAATTTGAGCGATGTGGGACTTGTTGCAAATCATGCGGGTCCGTTGGATCATTGTTGGCTGGAGATTGAAGTGCAAAGGCAGCAAAATTTGGATTTGGGCTGCACGTGTCTTATTGTTTGCTGGGCCACGCAGGTGTGGTCCTTAATGGGCTGCACTTGTGTGGTCTTTTTGTCCCGTTTCGCTCCTTTTCGGTCCATTTTCGCTCCTTTATTTGATTCGTTCACTTTTCAACTGATAAAATAAAATACTAGAAATTAATAACGATTTATTATATAAAGTTACGAGATTGAAATAAAAATAACTGAATTATTATATTAATTTAACTAAATAAATAGTGCATTTTCCGGTGTATCAGAGATACATAGTTAGAAAGAATAAATCTGATAGAAATATTGCCAAGTACAAAAGAAAGGTTCGAAAAAGTACCTTGTTAGGAGGTGGTTGCAGACATGAATTAGAGCTTTCATTGTTAGGCCTAGAAATTTTTTCTTGGGAGGGATTTTTGGTTGTCTTGTGGATGGCACCCTGTGGAGGATCAATTTGTTTGCCAGAAGTCGAGTCCTCTGGAATGGTGGTGGTAGAGCTGGAATGAACCTTCTTTGTTTTTCTCTTTTTCTTTCTTTCCTTTAGCTCTTCTGCATTAGAAGCTCCCTCAGGAGGGTCTTGAGTGACGTTGTCTTTCTGCGATGTCGATTCCTCATGACTTTGTTTCTTGTCTTTCTTCTTTTCTTTTTTCTTTTCTGCGTCCTTTGTGGAAGTGGTTGGTTTTGCTCGACCAGAAACCTTGGCAACGACTCTGCCAAGATCAGCATCAATATTCTGTTGAGAAGAAACATGGAAGTTAAGATCAAATATATGAATAAGGAAAGAGAAATACAAAAGGAGAGAAGTATACCTGCTCATCAATTTATGTTAAGTCGATTATGTCCTTCTTCAGCTTCTTTGGGGGTTTGTCAGCAACAGAGCTACTTGCTCTTTTCGAGCCCTGCAAAAGGTTGAAGCTTTGTTTATGAAATGGGCGTGACATTAAAGATAAGAAGGGAATATCGAAATAAAGGAAATAATTTACCCTTTTTTCTTCTTGACTGGTAAAGACACAGATTGTTGTGAAGATGTCGAACCAGTTTTGGGTTTGCTTCCTAATAACGAATAAGTTTGTTAGTAAAAAATTCGAAAGGGCATAGAAGCAGGAGAGATTTACATTAAGGGTAAGAGATTACCTCTAGCCACTGTTACTTTGACATGTTCCAGAAGTGAAGATTTAAAACCACTGCAAAGTTGAGCAAGCAAAGCGTCTCCGCTAGGGATCGAAGCTGAATAATGCCTCTCCCACCAATCCTGAAACTCTTTAGTAGATGAGATGGAATTTTGATATGGGAAAGGTGTGAGTTCATATTTATGCTTCTCAGTGCTGAGCAGGTAAGATCTGAAGTACCCCTCTGTCATGCCGTTGCAGCCTAAACAAATATCTTGCTCGTGTGCATAAAAACTCTTTGGGATAAGCTGAGTTAACCCAAATTGACGAGATACCAAATTTGGGAAGTACCCAACTAACCCATAATCCTTCGTTGTTAGTCCAGTTCGACACGAGAGAACAGTGGGGTCAAGATAAGCCAACCATTGTGCTAGTGCGAATTCTTCAAATTCAAGAAGCGGAGGAAATGGTAGTACAAACCAAGAAGGTCCAACTTTGCGTTCAATGAAGGGGGCATATGTTTCTTTGAAAGTCTTCAAGTTTAGGAAAATGTTGAAGTACTTTAAGAAGAGTTGCTCATAGTTGAGGCTTAAAGGAAGAGGTGTTAGCCTAACCAACCTTGTCCCCTCTATCTGGCGTTTTCTAGCCTCTTCTTCATAATCTCCAGGTAGGAAGAGTTCGAGTTCTGTTTCGAAAGTGGCGTTAAGCCACAATTGTAAGAGCCAGAAAGGGCCAGCAGCTAGGCAACAAGTTCCATCGCCAGTTTTCTTAAGGTTCGCGCTTAAAGACTGCATCGATTCATACAGACAACCTAAGATCAAACGACCTAGTCCAAATTGTCGACCTAGGTGAAGTTGAATGGCCATAGGGATAAATTTCTTTGCTACTTGTAGAGATTTTGAACAGAACACATAATGTGAAAGCCATAGAGTTAGGAAAGCTATATGTTCGATATCAGAAACCTCTTCCTCACCAACTCGATGGTTCTCCAGAATGTATTTCTGGAAAGTCTTCTCCTTATAGTCGAATTCGATGCTCTGGTTTGTCTTAGCAAGGTCTTAAGTTTCACCTACAGGGCTAAGGCCTGTGATAGCGGATACATCGAATAGAGTGGGAGTCATCATGCCACACTCAAAATGAAAAGTGTTTGTAGAACCCTCGAAGAAATGCATAGCAGCTATTATCATCTCCTGTTGGTATTTGGGTCCTACCCTAGAAAGTTGAATCAGTTCATATATACCAGAGTCTTTCCAGAAATCCCCTTAGCCTACCTGTACTCTGTCTAACCATTCAAGGTAACCCTCATTACCATAATAGGGTGCAGACCTAAAAACCTTATTTGGAGGTTTTATGAAGTTGAAATTATGGGTTGTATTCATGAAAGCCCTAGGTTGACAGGGTTTATACACAGGAAATATTTTCATTATAGTAGGCGTTTTGCTTTTAGCATCAGGCAAGGGACCACCAAAAGCGCAAGTATGATCAGCAATGGTATAAGGGAACATTACCTGAGTTTCCCAGATCTTGCGTTTCTCCGTGTTCATCACTGGTTCAAGAACTGTATTAGGAGGAAGTTTGCTCAAAACTGCTCCGCTCCACCCTCCTGCTAAAGGAAGTTTCTGTGTTTGAATGGAACTTAAAGCCATGGTTTCTGCGATTAAGAACGTTTGAAAGGGTTTGAAGTTTGTTTGAGAGAAGAAAACGATGAAGGAAAGTTTGAAGGTTTTCTGCAACTTGAGATCAGAGAAGAAGAAAGAGTTGAAAAGGTTGAGAATTCGGAAAAAGTGAAGAAAAGATGAGAAATCCTATTTATAGGGTTTAGGGAAAATCTGAATAAGGTAAGAAATTCAGAAAAGGTGCTTACCCTTCAACTTCTTACAACGACACGTGGATACTGCGTGCAGAAAAAGTGGGAATCATGATGGTTGTGGGAAACAAGGTGACGGTTAAGGGAAAAGGGTAGTGATGTTCTGACGTCATAGCCGTCATTGAGAAGTGTGAGAGATTAGTTCAGAATTTTTTCAAAAACGCCATTCTCTCTTTCGAGTGCTCATTCGAAATTGGCATTTTTGGGGGGCAATTTGTTGGGTTGTATTTTTATTAGAGTAATTTTAATGAAAAATGTTGGTCCAACAAAATAAGGAATTAATATTAAAATGACAGGTGTCATTGGTTTATTGCTGAAAACGTCATCGAAATCTATGGTTCGATTAGGCGAAGTCGAATTGCTATAAGACAGATTGATAGTGTAGTTTTGTGGTGATTCTCATCGAAGTCAAAGGTTCAACGCAAGATTCGAAACAAGAAGAATTGAAATGTGGGCCAAAGGATCAAGGCCCAAAAGAATCCAGAGTCAAGTCCATATGCAAAAGCGCCAAAAGAGAAGGTTTCGAAAAGAAGAACGTGGGTTCGAAAGCAAAATCTGGAGCGTCCAGATCATCTAAGTAGTTATTTTTTGCTTTGATGTATAAATAACGTTTTCTAAGAAGAAAACGAGGTCGCAAAACTGTTTTCTACATATTTTATCTAAAAAATTCTAAGTACTCAGCATAGAAAGAAAGGAATTTCAAAGAGAAAGATGTACGGTTTGTGAACCATTTTATTGTACTTATTTTACGATTAATGCAAGTTTACTTTACTGCATTTCAGTTTTATTTTTGCTTTGAAGTTGTTGAATCGAGGCGATTCGAACCAATACACTTCATCTTCTTCGTTAAGAAAACTAAAACACGTAAATGTTTATGAGACTTTAATGAACATTGAAACATTTTCCATTAAAAAACAAGCATAAGATTGTCCTGACATTTCTAGTCAATCTCGCAAGTTTAAATACTTAGACTAGCGTTTGTTTACCAAATTTCACTGTAAACACCATGCTTCACAGGTTTCGTGCAATCCATGGTTCCAATTATTGGGTACCTGGAGACAAGACTATGTATAAAGAAATACTTTATTTTTCTTAATAGAAAAGGAAATATTATTATTATTATTATTATTATTATTATTATTATTATTATTATTATTATTATTTGTCTTTAATCATTTCATTTTTGAATGAAATATCATGCGAAATCAAAATTCGATGATCAAGCGATAAAGCAATAAAATATTACAAATGTTTTGATAGAAATGTCAATTTTATTTGTAAATAAGAATTTCTGTTAAATTGCCTCATTCGGAGATCGAATATGGAGAAATTTTTTCTTAAGGGATAGAGATGGAAGAAAAAGTCTCGCCGAAGGAGGTTTGGAGATGAGATGTGATTTTATCCTCCACCTCAGCATAGACTCTGTTCCCAATAACTATTAAAATAATATTGGCAAAATTACACAGTTGGTCATTTATCTTATTTTTTGTAACATTTTGGTCCTTTATCTTTTCTTTATAACATTTTAGTCATTTATCTCTTATATAACACACATCTAAGTCCTTTTTCTTATTTTTTATAGAAAAATTATTGATGTGGCTGCCACATCAGATAAATTTACTTTTTAAAATATATTTTTGTTGAAAATAAAAAAATATGGAGAAATGATGAACATATTCATCATCTTCCTTGAATCTTCATCTTCTTCCTTTTGAATCTTCATCATTTTCTTTGAATAAAAAAATCTCAACACCAGAGAGGACAAAAGGGCTTGGTCCACCATCACCACCTCAATTCATCACCAGACGGCCAAACCAGCACCAACAATGAAAGTAAATGTCAGGTCTTTTTTCTCAGGTCTCACCCTTTTAACACAAGCTTCTCTCAGGTCTTTTTTCTCTATGCTTATTTTTTATAGATCTCATCCCATTTTTCATATCCTTCAAACACAAACCTAGAAAATCATTCTTGAATGTAAATGTCAGATCTTTATGATAGTTTGATTTTGTTCCCAAAAATCTTCATTTTACAAAAAGCTGGCAATTTTTCAATTTTTTTTTGTTGAGATTTTCTGTTTTTTTGTTGGTGAAATTCTGCGGGTACCCTTTTGATTTATTTTATCTGGGTGTCTGTGATTTTCTGCTTTGGTGTTGGATCGGTGATTGTGAAAATCTCACCTTGTTTTTGTTGTTTTTTGAAGTTTGAAACCATTTCCTAGGTTTCCTTGTTTTCAAGGGACAATTTTTGTTCCTTTTGTTGTCAAATTGGTTGTGTTTGGTCGCTGAGGTATGTTTGTTTTTGAGGTTTTTTCCTTTTATCTCCTTTCAAAAACTTGTATGAAGGTATATTTAAATAGAGATTTTTTTTATTCAAAGAAGATGATGAAGATTCAAAAGGGAGAAGATGAAGATTCAAGGAAGATGATGAATGTGTTCATCATTTTTCCAGATTTTTTTTATTTCCAACAAAAATATATTTTAAAAAGTAAATTTATCAGATGTGGCAGCCACATCAATATATTTTCAATAAAAAATAAGAAAAAGGACTTAAATGTGTGTTTTATAAGAGATAAAGGACCAAAATGTTACAAAGAAAAGATAAAAGACCAAAATGTTACAAAAAAATAAGATAAAGGACCAACTGTGTAATTTTGCCAATAATATTTATATATATATACTCCATCCGTCCCAAAATATAAGAGAAAATTAGTCAACGAAAGTTTATGTATTTTGTTAAAAATTTGGAATAAATACATCAACTTTGTTTGACCAATTTTTTATATTTTTTTATATTTTGGACAGATGGAGTACTTTATATGTTATACTTATTTATACTTTCACACAATGTGTGCATAATTTTTTTTATGTGATGTTTATTATTGTCACAGCTCACAAGACTTACAGTAATGTCTTAATTTTTTTTATTTGTTTTATGCTTAAACTTTTCTTTACAACTAGTTTGATTGAAAATAATAAAAATTTCACAATTTTTTAATGTAGATGGATCCGTGAAATTGTGGGGATCCGCAGGGATGTAGATGGAAGAAAAATACTCTCTGAAGCGGAGAATGAAGACGGGAATGAGGATCATTTAAAATTTTAAATGGTGACAATTGTGTGGTAAAGTACTATCCATTTATTATTTGCCCTGTTGACATCCTTACTTTCAATTAAATATTGAATTTAGTTTTACTCATAATTGAAATTTTAATTAAAATTTATTAATCACTTAATTTCATCCACTTAATTAAAGAAAGTTATACAAAATAAAAAGCTTTCGATAGAAAGGAAATAAATCGATAAAGTAAATGAGAATATTGATATGGTTGACCGTGTTGCTCGTTGTGCCAATAAGTTGTAGGGGTGAGGTAAAAGGATAAGAGTGAAGTTTAAGGAGGAGATTGATGAATGTGTCCGCGAGATTGAGGCGTTGGGGGATAATCGGGAACAACACAAGACAAACATTTAAAATATTATTCAAATTTTGTGTTGTACGATATTTGATGGACAACTCCTTTATTTTTTGACAGATCAAATGCACTCTAAAAGTTTGTCTCAAAATGAATGTTATTCTCACTTTTCAATACACTATTTTTCAATTTTACACCATAACTATTATTCCATGCACTATTTCCAAAGAAAGAAACCAATAAATTATAAGAGTAATTTAGTAAAAATATATATTGTTTTTTGTTAAGTAGCCTGATTGCTAGAAATTCAACCCTTAAATTGGATAAGTGAAATGACCGGAGTTCGAATCCGGACCCCCTACATATATAATGCAATGTCCAACTAGCTGAGCTAAAAATATTATTTTCTTTAACAATATAATTACTGTTCTTGACTGGACTTAGAAGCCCAATAGCTGAGAAAAATTTTCATCTAGGCCGTCGAGCCAGGCTCGATAAGGAGCAGTCCACGTCCATCTCGTCATCACCAACTGCCACAATATCTACGCGTATTGTAACGCCCGACCACCGGAATGATGGCATTAACTGTTCATCATGGCTTTCCAGCCGTTTTCTGGCAGCCACTTAGTGGACATTTAATGCCATCAGTGGCCTTAGCCCTGCGCTGGGAGACTATATATACTCCTCATTGCAAGAAGTCGGGTACATTCTCATTCTCTCTGTAAACCTTCACTCTACCTCTATTGACTTGAGCGTCGGAGTGTCTGCAGGTACACAACCCTCTTTCACTCACTGGAACTTGAGGCGGAGCAACCGTGAACAACCGTGAACAACCGAACTTGATCGACTCTGATCACAGGTAAAATCAATTACATTTCTTAATATGTATGCAAAAACCTTAAATACATTTATTTTGAGATTGTAGGAGTACATTTGTCTTACCAAAAAAGAACCCGGCTGATATGGAAACTTGGAGATGGAAAGTGGGACGAAACACAAAGAGTAGTGGATATATACCTAAATTCACGTGCAAATCACATGGGAATGAGCCTCGTACGGGCAAGGAAAGGAGCAAATGATTTGTGTTTAATGAAAAATTACAAGTACTAGCACACTTGTTGTTGTGGGGTGTTGAAAAAGGGCCTCATGCTAGGGTGAGAGAGTATATCATATCTCTCACCGTGAGCAATGGTTATCAACCATTAGATTATGACTATCTATGGATCTTATTGTATATTGACTATATCAAATTTTTTTTCCTTTTCTCTTTTTCTCTTCCAACATCCTCTATTCCTTTTTCCTTTATTTTATTTTATTTAAATTTTCTAGATGAAGATTTAGGATTTTGTATAGGGTTGCTTGGTAAGTTTAATAAATTAACTTATAGCTTATAGTTTACGGTATTACACTAGCTAATAATTTTGTTGGATAAAAATAACACGTTTTTGGTAACAAGTTTCTCTAATCAGCTTATAATATTTTTTGAAATACTTTCTCAAGTACTGCTATATTATTTTGCACTTATGTTAACTAAATTTGTCAAACACTTTAGACAATGATTGGTAAGTACAAAAAATTAGCTTATAGCTTATGTCTTTTAGCTTATGAGCTAAAAGATCCGTTTGGTAACAGTTTTTCATCAGGAGCTTATAACTTATTTTACTTACTTATTGCTTATTTTTCAAATGCTATTTCAAATAACTTATGAACTTATAGTTTATAATTTTTTCTTCCACTTTTACCCTTATTATTTTAACAAAAACCCACTTTTACCCTTATAATTTATTTTAATTTAAAATAAAATAATCATATACTAGAATATAAACCATCGTTCCTATAAAAAAAATATAAACCATCTTTTTCTATTTAAAAAAAAATGTATGAATTAATGTCTGTAACCAAAAATAAAATAAAATGAATTAATGTATATACTGTACATAGTACACGTTGTTTCATATATGAAATGAAGCATAAACAAAATATATATAAAATGAATTCAATAAGCTGCGACTTATATACACAAATAAAATAATACAATAATTTTTTTATTTTCGGTAGATGTATATATACAAATAAGTTGTGACTTACCAAAAAAAAAAAATATGCCGCATTAATTTTTAAGTATTACAATTTGGTAAGTGTACTATACACTTTGATATAAAAGATATATTATTTTAAAATAAACTAAAATTTCAGAATATACGAATTAATTTAATAATAATATATAAAAATTATATTATTTATAAATTTACATTATTATTTTAAATATAATTTTTATCATTAATTAAGAATGTCATTTTATATCATTTTAAAATTATCAGTTAGTTGAACCGTTAATTTTACCAAACACTTCAATTAGCTTATCAGCTATTAGCTATCAGCCATTAGTTATGAATTATAAACTATCAGCCATCAGCTAACTTATCAGCCAACCGTTATTTTTACCAAACAGAGCCTTAATTTCATTCTACTAGCTTTTCGGTTATGAGCTATTAGCTAAAAATTGCTCCCTCCGTCCCATAATGAGTGACCTAGTTGATTGTTTCACGCATGTCAATACATAATTTTGACGATTAATATTTTTAATTGTAGTAAAAATTATAAAAATTTGATATTTTGAAAATACTCATCGAGACGAATCCGACAACATCTTATATTCTAAAATATATTTTTATTTATTAGTAGAAAATACCGTCAAAGCAAGAAATATGAATAGTGCATATTATCAAAATGGGTCACTCATTGTGGGAAGGAGAGAGTATGTTTTTAGTTATCAATTAACTTTGCAGCTACAAACTACTCCGATCCTTTTTATAAGGAACATTTTGAAAAAAATTACAAATATCAAGGAAGCTAATTTTTCTTATTAATAATTACAGTATAATATTTTATGTCTTATTCCAAAACTAACATTGGAATAGCATGAGAAATAGACCTCTCTAATTAATGCACTTGCATTGGAATAAAATATTTGATTTTATTTAATAAGGATACAAATGAAATTGTGCATTGAATAAAGAATAAACTTAAAGAGTGTCTGTCTCTTATAAAAAAAGCCAAAATTTTTTCCTTCCAAAATACTCCCTCTGTCCCAAAATGTAAGAAAGAAATCACTTTTTCTTGTACAGAATTATAAGCAAAAAAACCAACTTTAATCATTTTCAAAGTTTACTTTTACTTATTCTCATAAAATTAAATGCAATTTGCATTTAATTTACTCTCTCTCTTCTTGTTCCCATATTCAATCATCAATAAAAATTCTTTTTACATTTTTCCATGAAACTTATTTTAAGAAAAACACAAAGTCATATTTCAAATTATCACATTTTACTTATTTTAATAAGTGTGAAAACTATTTTTTACTTATATTTTGGGACGAAATATTTTTATAAAAAGGACCTGAGAGAATAATTTATAGCTTTTTTTTTTTGCAATAATATTTATAGTTAAATTTACATCTTAATATATTTAACGCTGAATTTATTTTCTGAAAATAAAATGCTTAATTAATAAAATTAAAAAGATAAATTTAGTATGATATGAGATGAGAGGGGCATTAACAATGATTAGGTGTTATACATGCATGATGCATTCTTATATATGAATGGCTGAGATTCAATCTTTAAATGTTGCACCGTAAGAGATATGAGGGAGTTGCTCACCATAGAAGCCGCCTGGAAAAGGTAGGGTATAGGATACTGGCAAGAGAAGGGGGCTGATGAATTATGTATGATAGGTGGGTTTGTCGGGTAGTGGGTGTTATTCATTGATTGATGATTTTTATTTCTTTTAAAAATGCTAACTAGTGTTCCCGACGCATTAGTTAAGGATATTTGATATAGTAAAATTACATTGAAAGTTATGTAGTGAATATTTATAAAGTATAAAAAATGTTATTATTAATGCGAAAGTTACTTTTTTTGAATTTTTAATTAGTACTCCGTCCGGTCATTATTATAAGCAAATTTTACTTTTTTGGTACATTGAAAAAGTGATGTATTTGGTTCATAATATAAACCAAATACATCACTTTTTCAATGTACCAAAAAAATCAAATTTACTTATAATAATGGCCGGAGGAAGTATTCCAGAGACACTAGTTAGCATGATTTTTTTTAACAAATTGATGATGATGAATGTTAATGTTAGTATGATTTTAAAAAGTTAACGGTAAAAAATAAAAAATAAAAACATTTTAATAAGTTTGAGAGGGATCCATATTGTAGTTTGTGTTTGTGGAAAGCCCAACACAATTCAAGGGAACACATGGGACAGCTAGCATGCACTCGTGGGGACACTTATAATCATCACCCGACATCTTGTCTCTCAATTCTCTAAATTGGTTTAGAAAATACTCTGAGACATTAATTAAAAAACTACAAATAAATTCTCTTTGAAACGGATCTTGCTAACCCGTCCTCTCAAAACACTACTCCCTCTGTCCCAAAATAAATGATCTGTTTGACCACTGACACGTTGTTAATGTACAACTTTAATCGTTAATATCTCTAACTATCTATTATTAAAAATTATAAAAATGGTATATTTTGAAAGTATTCGTCGAGACAAATCAAACAACATCTCATATGCTAATATTTGCATGTATATATTAGTAGAAAAATAAGGTCAAAACAGATCAAATGAATAGTATACTAAGTCAAAAAAAAATCATTTAAAATGGGACGGAGGGAGTAATTAAAAATTTAAAAGAAGTAATTTTTTACATTAAAATTAATAAGTTTTTGACTTTCGAAAAAATAAATGCATATTTATCAATAATACTATATTTATAATTTTGCTATCTTAACTACGACTCCCACATAATGAAATTATAATTAGCGGCAAAACTCATCTTAATAAATTTAACACCAATAGATTATGCTAACTAATGTCTCGGAGACACTAGTTAAAAATACTAAAAAACAAATTTTGCATTAATAATTATATTCTTTATACTTTAAAAAAAAATTAAGTACACAAGTTTCAGGATATTTTTTTACCTTAACTAGTGTCCCAAAGCATTAGTTAGCATTTTCCAACACTAATATATTCATATTGTTAAATTGGAATCTAAGTCATTTGATTAAGTTAGAGGAGTTTTTTTTTTTTTGGGTAGAAGTTATAGGAGATTTTTATTATCCTATCTATATGTTGGATGATGTACTAATGTTGTTTGAGTTTTTTTCATATGGATTAAAAAATATGATCTTATAAGTATATTTATTACTATATATAAAAAGGATACAAATTTTTGGGATGACTTTTTTATTATACCTATTTTACTCTTAAAAAAAACTACAAAAAAAAGACTAAATATTTGTATATGTTTAAAAATAACTTCCACATAAAAATAGATTTTCAGTTTTTTTTTAGTAAATAATTTTTTTTTCTCTTAATAACTAAGCACAACTTCCACATAAAAGTATGTTTTCAGTTTTTTTATAGTAAAAAAAAATATATTTATTTTTCTTCTTAATAACTAGCCACAACAAAAAAGGATGTTAAGTAGTTATCAATTAACTAAGTCCAATAAAAAAAGAGATTAAGTAGTTATTTATATTTGCACAATAAAAAATTTTGATTATAGCAAAAAAATAATAATAAAAGAATATCGATCATACAAACGGGCACGGAACGGCGGCTAGTGATGATAAAGACAAGGAATAGAAGAAGCAAATTTTATAATCAAGAGAACAAATTACAAACAAATTACTTTTGATAAAATTATAACCAATATTTCATTAGACTTTAAAATTTATAAACTAATTAAATACAAATAATTTTTCTACAAATATAACTGTTAAAAAGAAATTAAGATACAATAATTTTCAATAAAACTTAATTATTAATTTATAATAATGACGAAAGAAAATATGTATTATGATTTGATCTTAGCCATCTAAGATTCTAAATAAACTTACATGTATTGTTTAGGCTAAATGCATTCATATGTCCTTTAAGTTTTACGTTTGTAACAGATTGATCCTTTAAATTTTTTAAGTAACAAATAAATCCTTTAAGTTTTTTAAGTAACAAATAGGTCCTTTAAGTTTGTAATTTGTAACATCTAGGTCCCCCAATTACTTAAAAAATAGGACCTAAATGTTACAAATTACAAACTTAAAGGATTTATTTGTTACTTAAAAAATTTAAAGGACTTATTTGTTACTTAAAAAACTTAAAGGATCAATTTGTTACAAACATAAAACTTAAAGGACCTATAGATGCATTTTGCCTATTGTTTATTAAATCATAGTTATTAATTATTATTTTTTCATTTGATCGCTTTAAAATAATTTAAAAATCATATATTGAAACTATAGTGAACTTTGCAAATGTTTGGGACTAAACATAATTAAGTTAATGTTGCATATAATATTACTTAGAAATCAAATATATTGTACAAGAGAAACTATCATGTTATATCTCTCATATTGGTAGAAAAATATGATCAAATATAAATAATAGACAAAGTCAAATTTAAATTATTTATTCTTAGACGGATGAAGTACATTATTTGCCACGATTACTTGATATCAAATCTATCATATTGTTCAAACAAATGAACAATGTAGTATTACAAGTATTATTTTATCCCCACACAGATATGATAGAGGAAGAGATAAAAGAAAAGAAAAAGGTAAGAAAAGGACGTTTTGTTGGCTGGGGTAAGACCCTCGTGGAGATGGCATGGGTGAGTGAGGGGAATGGGGTAAAGGATAATATGGGAACCCGCCCAGGGACAACACAGATGAAATGAAAAGGTTATTTATTTGGTTGGTTTCAAATTCCAATCATAACCATTTTGCTGTTTTGATTTTGATGGATGTCAAGTAATGAAGTGTGCTCTTACCCTATTACCATGTGACTCACCCTTTCATGTAGGGAACTCATTCGTAAGTCTTCAGGTGCAACTTGCCCCACTCCTTTAAATGCACAAGATTTCTTGCGATTTGCTACTACAAAATCAAAGATTTTGGACCCTAGGTCAATAATTTTCACCGCTCGGCTTTTAGAAGCGTGAAATACTCTGATTTTAAATATAAATAGAAAATAACTTTTTAAATTTGTTTTAAAACATGTATTTAGACAATAAAGTTTTATTGTTCAATTACCGCAAAATGAGTCATTCTACCATTTGCATCAGTTGTGGCATCCAAGATGGATCATTCTTTCATTGCATTTGGGACTGTGAGTTTTCTCGTAGCCTTTGGAACCACATTGGTTTTAACAATCTAGATTTCTTCTCGAAACCGGAGTATTTCAAAGGCTAGTGGCTGGTGGTCTGGGAGACACCACAACCTAATGTGTTTGAACAATGAAACTTGGTTCTTAAGTCGGCTCTCCTTCAACGTCTGAGCTATGGTCGAAACCTTCAGGAATTATTTTTCTCTTGTTTCTAACGACAGGTTAGTTGATAGATATATCAAGTGGAACAACAATAACAATTCTTGTGCCATTCTTAATTTAGATGGCAGCTGCCTTGGTTCTCCCGTTCGAGCTGGATTTGGAGGCATTATTAGAAACACCTTCGGTCACTATCATGCAAGCTTCTCAGGTTTCATTCAAGGATCATCCGACATTTTGCTTGCTGAATTGTATGATATCTACAAGTGCCTCTTGCTGGCCAAAGACATGAACATCGATGAACTGGTCTGCTACTCTGATTCTTTACACTGTATCAACCTCATCAAAGGCACCCCAAGTTAGATATCATATTCATGTTGTATTGATTCAAGATATAAAAGAACTGCTCTCCCAGACCAATGTTTCTCTCTATCACACACTTAGAGAGGGGAACCAATGTGCCGATTTCTTCGCTAAACTTGGAGCTTCCTCAGATGCCAGCTTTTTGACTCTTGTTTCTCCTCCAAAAAGCGTCCGTGATCTTCTTAAGAACGACGCCATGAGAACTTTCTTCCTTCGTGAATAATTTTTTTTCCTTTTGTCTTTCTTTTTCCTTTTAGCCTCCTTACCAAAAAAAAAAGACAATAAAATGGTTTAGATAGAATCTAGAAAGTTGTTTTTTGCTTATATTCAAAATCGGAAGAAGTAAAATTTAATAAAATTAAACTTGAATTTTGTCAAACAATTTGGTATTTGATAAAGCTTAGTATTTATCATTTGAGTTTTGAATTCAATATCTTGGTTGGTATTAGGTCGATTTATTTTGGTGGTTTAATAATAGAAAGAAAAATGTTAACATGTGTATTTAGGGTCATGTTAAGAATATAAATATGGTAAACTTTTATTTGATCTTATGCATTAAACTTTTTAGGTATTAAATATTTTGTACTAGAATGGATCCCGTGCCAAGCACGGGTAATTAACATTTTTATTTTCAATTTTAAATATAAGTATTTATCCTGACTTATAAAGCACAAATACACATATGGATTTTGGCCACGACATAGATACTAATACATTGACATCGATAATAATTTGAAAAAAGTAATATATTTAAGTGTAATCATAAGTGTTGGTGTCCGACATGTGACACAACTAATCTGAGGAGTGTCTGTGCTTTATAGATCCTAACTCATATCTGCGTGTATAACAATATTTGTACCCGTATCAAACATGTACCATTTGGGTATCACAGTACTCATACTCGCATTCATTACCTTCAACTTTACTAAGAATTAATTGATCAATTAAAAAATAAGATATCATTTTAATATAATTAATATTATTTAAAAGGTGGATACTAAGCTACCCATACCCGTTCATTATTGCGGATAATTACCAATGTGTGTGCTCATTTTTTGTGGATACCTACTATATATGGATCTACTTGTCATCCTTGAAAACAAAACAACTCTTTAGATACATTTAAAGTCCCTTTGAGCATGCAATATGAATTATATAAAAAAAAACAATCGATTAAAATTTAAAACATAAAATTTAGAGGAATAAAAATTCAAATGAAATTTATAGAGGTAATTGGGTCAGTTCGCCAATTGTGAACTTTTACATTGTTCTATCCCTTTGTAATATAGTTATTTATGTTATCTATATGATATAAAATTTCAATCCAACGGTGGATTTTTTGTAAAATTTGAATTCGTTAAAGCGTTATTGAGCAGTGTAACATTACTCAAATGTTACACCAGTGTAATTTGATCCCTCCCCGTAAATATATATTATGCGAGTATGCGGTGAGGTAGGTACGATACCCATACCCGCTCATTTTTGTCGATATTATCAATGTATGTGCTCATTTTTTGCATATACATATTGTGTATGAGTCCACTTATCATCCTTAAGTAAAAAAAAACTCTTTAAATTAATTTAAAGTTAATTTGAACATGCAATATGAACTTTATAAAAATAAAAATAAAAATAAAATAGTTTAAAATTGAAAACGTAAAATATTATTATATAATAAAGTTATAAATATAGATAGATTATAAGATACATTGACAATATTATCATTCCTAAGAGCAATTATTTTTGAAGTTCCGATAGCGACTATTAATTCCATCAACCACAACATTATAGGAACCACCGTTAGAGCCAACATTAAAATCAGATATCCTATTAAACATACCATTTGGAATTGGTTATTGAACTTGCAAATCAATGTTCTTCGCACAAAAACTCTAATTCAATCTCCCAACATAACAAAAAATATATCTTCGTAACATTTTGATTTTAGTTTTTTAATCTTGATCCACACACAAACATGCACAACCGCTTACAACAATTATTAATGATTATATCCTTTGTAAAATGAAATTGTGCTTAAGAAATATTGTCTTCACAAAAAAATAAGCAACACAATACAAATCGTCAAATGCAAATGAAATGACTTTGTGAATTTGTTGTAGCAGAATCACTTATATTTGTGATAATTAATTTAATCTTGAGACGTTTCATTTTAATAATTTATAATAATATAACTGTTACAACTTCACTATATCAAAACGTTTATTTTATTAAGAGCTTGTCTAACATGTGGAATATCCAAACGTAGTAACCTTTTATTAAAAAATAATTATTATTTATTAAAAAGTTATACATTCAATATAAAGTGTAAAAGTTCTAATACAAACGTATTACTTTGAACTTATTAACATGTTCAAGTTTGCACATGAAAAGTTATAAAATAAATAAATATATATATATATATATATATATATGTGTGTGTGTGTGTATTTTAGCACATGAAAGTAAAACCCTTTTATTAATTATAACTTGCATGTAACCCATATGTTTTATTTTACATTTATATGTAATCGTTTATTATTTATAATTTGTTTGTAACATCTAATTTATTATGTCATCATTATTATTATTGAAACAGTTAAAATATAAATTAATATTTTCTTATATCTGACAAAAATGTAATGTAAAACTTAAACTTAAAATACTTTATATTTAATATTTGTGGAAGTATTTTATATGTGATTGAAATAATAGATTTTAATGTTTTTTTCTTTACATAAATGAATTAATTGTCGAATACACACAAAAGAGAATGCATAAGAGACCATCATTTTGTAGGAAAGAGAAAGGTAAAGAGACCATAATTTTAGTGCTTGACATAAGATCCGTACGAAGGACCAACATGTTTTTATCAATGAATTTAGGTTTAATCATCATTTTCGTTCCTGTAAGTTCGCGATTTTTTTGTTTTAGTCCCTGTATCTTTTTTTGTTGCAAATTAGTCCCTGTATGTTCAAAACTTTTGGTTTTAATCCCTTAAAACTAAAATCCGCAGGAAAATCTGCAGGAAACCAGCAAATTTTCCTTTAGATTTTCCTGCGGATTTTAGCTTTATGGACTAAAATCATAAAGATTTGCACATGCAGGGACTAATTTGCAACAAAAAAAGATACAAGGACTAAAATAAAAAATTTATGAACTTACAGGGACGAAAATGATGTTTAAGCCATGAATTTATCTAAATTTTATAGAAGATAATAATATAGGTACATTGACACATAATCTAGTAAAGAATAATATTAGAAAACACAAATTTATATTAAATTGAAATTTCAATCAAGAAACCTTAAGCAAAAACTCAAAAGAAACATATTCATGTTCAACAACTATTTATTTATTTTAATAATCTTTTTGTCCCCTTAGACATTTGCATTGGATGTTAGTCATGTCTCGTCTAATGAAAACATTCTCTTCTTAATATAAACAGTGAAGACACACTCCAAGTTAACAACACCCCCCCTTTCACAACTTGTAGGTTTTTTTCTTCTTTACATCCTATCATAGAAAACTTAGATTGACACATATATTAGGTCAATTTACACACACACACACAAACACAAACAGAAAGTATGACATTTTTTTATTTTTCTTTCGAGTGTGAAGTATGAAATTTATAAATACAATTAATATAGAATATTATTATATAATAAAAATTACAAACATCGATAGAACCATCATCTGATGAGAATATCCTGTAAACCCTTGAAGTTGGTATTTGAACATGCAGATCAATGTTTTTCGCACAAAAACTCCAATCCAATTTCCATACATAACAAAGAATAATCATCATAATAAAAAAAATTATCCAATTCAAACTTATATGTTATAGTGCGACACACTGTACCATGTATTTTGTTTCCATGAACAATGAAAAGAGAATATTAATATAATACATCAAAACAAATAAAAAATTAGTGTAAATGAAAATTAAACTTATAGAAAAGTTCTTACGATTGAATCCATTAGTATCATATCTAAAGAAAATAGTTAATTGTTGCTTGACACATCACAAACCAACCACATCCGAACTACACGAACAACAACATTCAAACTCTCATTGACTTGGTTGATTTCGGAACTTTGTGAGTTTTGGTGACAAAAATGATATGTATTTATAGTTACCTTTAGAAAGACAGAAAATAAATTTGATTTTATGATAAAATATCAGTTGTACAACTTTATTATTCCAAAACGTTTATTTAATTAATTCTAATTTGTATGTAACCGACGAAACTGCTATGTAACATTCAAATAAATATAATTAATATTTAATATAAAATGTAACGTTTTCAATTATTAAATAAAATGTAACGTATTGGAATAATAATATAAATATTATTTATTTTAGTATTTAATTAAAAATGTAACGTTATAAAATATTAAATAAAAATTAATGTAATAAATAATTAAATGAAAAAGGACACATGTCATGTTCTTATGAATAAGGTTATATTTGTTTATAATAGAGATAATAACACGACCTTAATAGATACTACTATATAATAGCCATTAAATGAATATACTAATAAGGACCGATTTCCGTCAACAAATTTATAGACACAAAATGTGAATTCTCTCTTTCCAACCGAATATTTTTCGTATGCATAAACCATAACTTGAATCTCTGACCACCATATATATTAAAGAGCCAAAAACTCTTGCCATAGCCAAAAACTCTTGCCATGTAGACAGATTCATTAGTTTGATAATGTTTTTGGCAAAACAACATAACAAGATTTCAATAAAACTACTTTCTGTCTCAAAGTAACTCGTTTAGTTGAGACCAATTAATACAAATTCAATAAAACTACTCTTTGTCTCAAAGTATATATATATATATATATAAAATTTCCGTTTGTTATAAATAAAAAATTGATTTTTACTTTAAAATTTAAAAATTTATTTTTGTGTTAATTTACTCAAAGGGTAAAAATTATTTTGAACTCATTTGTTATAAATTTTAAAATAGTTTTGAAATATTCATTGTTTTTTTAATGAAATTTTTTTTTCTCGCATTTTAACGGAACATTAGGCGTGTCAACGGGGCGGGACAGATTTTACCACCCCCGCCCCCACCTCCTTGAACCGCCCCCAAACCCGATCGTGCATAACAATTGCCACCCACCCTGCCCCGTGCCCATATGTTGAAACTATCTTTTAAAAAAAAGATTTTTTAGTTATTTTTAAAAAAATCTTATTTTAAAGTATTTTTTAAAAAATAAATAGTTGAAAAAACGTAGTTCAACAATAAAAAATGCATGGGTAAAATAAAAATAAAATGCAAGAGTTATGTCACAATTTTATACAAATTTAGTTTTTTTATTTATGTTGGGTTACTATGTTAAGAAAAATAAACTAGTAAATATGTAGTCAAATATAAGAGTAATGAGGTAATTTAAGTAATACGGGGTGGGGTTGGTGTAGGCACACCTCGTCCCCACCCCCACACCCGAATTTGAAATTCAGGTTTTCCCCACCCCTGCCCCCGCACACAGTCAGAACGACTTTCCCCTCTAAATTCGGGGCGGGTGGGTCTGGGTCTAGTTGTCATGCCTATGGAACATGTTAAATATTCATTGTTGAAGATTACAATATAATAAAGTTTTAACTTTAATTTTAATTCTCTATTTTTACTCATTTATGGAATTAGTTCCTCTATTTTAAAAGAGGCCTTACTAGCGAGCACCAAAGACACTCTTTAAGTTTTTATAAAAAAATTATGAAAATGTGTGAAGTAAATGCATTGGAAATTGAATTGTTTAACTTTTTATTAAATAATTTCTTTAAATAGAACGCTTAAAGAGTGTAAGACCCAAGATTTCATTGTATAGTTGGTTTGAGGAATATTAGGGTTTCGATGTGTTCGTGTGATGAAACATCGTGTAATTATTAAGATTTGCTGTAATCGAGTCTGTTTTGTGTTCGTGCATTGTAACTGTACAGACTGTTGTCTTGTGATCCTGTTGCTTGAATAAGAAGTTATTTGTGGTTTCAGAATAATAAGTTTTGGATTATTCTTGTTTTTGGAAAAACGAGTAGGATTTTACCCGTCGTTGTAAAATCTTATTGCGTCTGTTTTGAGTGAGGTTTCGGATGGAAGTTTTATATATCTGCGCGAGTTAGGATATATTCTGAGGTTAATTTTCTGAAGTATGGAGGAAAATTACAGTCGCGGAAAAAGATTCGGCGATAAGTTTTGGAATGGAAAAACGTTAGACGTTCTTTCCGTAGGTTTTATGTTTTTGTGTTTTACGTTCGTCGCGTCGCGCGAGAGCTGAACGTGTGAGTATTTCTATGAGGTTTTAAGTGTTATCTCAAGTGGGTTTGTTTTGGTTTGATCCAATGGCTAGGGTTTAAGCTTGGCATTGTGTTTTTGATCCAATGGTGGATTGGCTATCAAGAGCTTTGTAAATAGTAAGGAGGTTTATGACTTGTGGACTTAAGAAAATCATAAATTTCACTCCACTCTTTCTCTCTTGTACGTGAAACTCCATTTCACTTTCCAACCTTCACAAATTTCATTTTCTCATCATTTCACTCCATTTCAAGCTTGGAAGCTTAGTGGAAAGTTGTAGAGAATCACTTTCTTGAGGTAACCCTCTCTTCTCATCTCCTAGGTTGGTAGATTTTTAGAGTTTTGAGGTTTTTGGGTTTATGTTCTTAAGAGGGTTTGGTGAGAAAGGTTGTTCTTGCTAGTTCTTGTTTCATGAAAGTTGTTCATGAGAGTTTAGTAAGCATGCTAGGCTTTGTTGTTTTTGTTTCCATGAGTTGGTGAAAAATCTCATGAGAAAAGTTAGGGTTTTGGTTTGGTTATGTATTGATCAATAACATGAGGCTATGTTGTAAGGTTTTGAAAAGAAAAGTTGTCTTTGAACCTTTGGGCGAAAGGGAAATGCGTTGTATGGTTTTGTTTTAGAAAATCCGATGAAAAATATTTTGAGGTATGAAAATATTTTCCTAAGTGTTTTTGGGTAGTGTTTTGGGGTCAAAGTGGTTTAAAACTCTTGTGACATGTGGTGTCACTATTTACCTTGAAAACATGTTTGAAAATGATTACCGGACGGTTAAGGCCCGTAATAAAACTTGTGCTTGGATTTGGTTTTGATTTTGGAAATGAAAATCGAATAACTTGCACTCGAAGCAACCAACAAGCTTTCGGAAAATGAATTGCTTGCTTATGAAAATGGTTTGCTTTTATGCTTTGAAAAAGTGTTGGGAACTAATAGAATCAAACTAGGTTTGGGTGGAAAAAGGTGGTGTGAGTTGCTGTCTTGTGCTGTCATGACAGGTGCAACTCGCCGGGCGAGTGGTTACTCGCCAGGGCGAGTGTCACAGGTCATGACAACACGCCAGGGCGAGCTCCAGAGCGAGTAAGACCAGTACTCCCTGCTTTCACTCGCCACCAACTCGCCAGGGCGAGCTCTGGGAGTTGAGATTTTGGATTTTGATTTCTAAACTTGGTTTTTAACATTCTAATCCCTTTTTATTAATTTATGGAAGTGGTGGGGATTGGAAACGAGTTTTTCGGGTACTCGGAAAGTACGTAACTTATAACGCAAGAAAATAGCCATTTTGCAATTCAAATGATTTAAGACTTTTGGCAATTGTTTTGGGTCCTAAAAATAGTACAAATAACTCATGGTGGTTGATCAATACGGTAGTTTTTGGTTCGATGTTCGAAAGAGTGGTTTTTCCTTAGGAACCATTAGGTTTTTGGGGTTTTGGTGTAGTTTCAATGCGATTGGTTAGAGAACAATGTATTGATTGTTACGCTGCTTGTTTTAGGAAGCGCGTTGTGTTGTTTGAGCGTGTGTTATTGACGGAAGCTTGCCGAGGTAAGGGCTCCACTTTATTTCCGTCTTTTCAAACGGTTTTGGTAAACATGCTTTGTTTTGCTGTGTACGCAATTGTTTGTGTGTTGACATGTTTGTGTTATGTATGCTCGTTGATGAGAACGTGTTTACATTACTTGTGCAATTTACATATGATTTGGAAAATATATGTATGAATTGCTATGATTTAGTTACATATGCTTGAGAGGTATGTATGTGTGGCATTAGCATATGTAGGGAATCGTATGCTCATGCATTCATTGTGCGTAGTTGCGTGAGTGGACTACGGGGTGTTGGTTGCGTGAGTGGACCCACCCAAAATCCTACGGGATCTTTTTTTGAGTACAATAAGTGGTTGCGTGAGTGGACCACGGGGTGTGATTGCGTGAGTGGATCCACCTTAACCCTTTGCGGTTTTATTGGTTATGATTAGTAATTCCGGAATTCATTTGCATGTGGTAGCTCTGGTAGTACCACACCCATTGTAGAAGTCTGCATTAGGCTTGTTGTGCATTATATATATAAGCCCGTTGGTGGGAATTGTTGAATGTTTTAAGAGTTTTCTCTTGTGCTTTGTGGAAATATTTGTTATGTGTACAATCTTTCGTACCGGTTATATATATATATATACTTTTATTTTGTGGTGACCCTTTCTTTCATTTGCGGGCTCATCCCACCCCAGATGACGATGTAGGTGGAGAGGATGGTGTTGGCAGCTCTAGGCCATAGTGAGCTCGTGTTGGAGCTGGAGTGGTAGTTTTAGTTAGACTATGCGCCGGTGTGTGGTGCACTGTGCTTTTTGATTTGCTTAAGACATTCTAACTTGTTTTGGTTAGTTAGTGCTTGTAAGCACATAGACTTATGGATTGTAATTATTTAGGTTTACACTTAGCATTTTCGAATACACTATATATATATATGGTGTGATATATATATATGGTTCGTTTGTAATATTTAATGTCGGCTCAATAGAAAATGTTTTGCGCACTCTGAGCGTTTGTTAAAAAAAAAAAAAAATAATAATGCCCTTTTTGCGTTATGAAAACGGGGTGTTACAATTGTGGTATCAGAGCCCGGCTTTAAATCTTCAAAGGGAAAGTGTATACTTGAGTCGTTAGTCCAGAGTCGGTTAGAACGTAACTAGTGTGGAGTTAGTTCTAGTGTTTGTTCTGTGTCGGGCTTCGAGTTAGTAATCCGTGGCGTGAGATATTCTGTTAGGATTCAGAATTGTATGACTAAGGATCTAATCAGAATTGGTATTGTGCAGAAATCGAATGCCTCCAAGAAGGGCACCTACTGTACCTATGGCGGACAATGTGGATGTGAATCAGATGGCTTATGCCATGCATACAATGGCAGCGGCTGTGACTGCTCAGAGTCATGCTAAGGCGCAGAGAGATCTGGAGAAGCGCGAAAGGGAAATACTTGCTGCTGGTTCTAGACTTCTTTCAAATTTCAACCACCAGACTCCTCCAAAGTTTAATGGGGAGGGAGGTCCGGAAACGGCTGATTTGTGGCTCCAATCTGTGGAGAGGATATTCGGGGCAATTCATTGTCCAGAAGGAGAGAAGGTGGTCTTAGCTACCTATCAATTACTCGGGGGTTCTGAGTATTGGTGGAGGAACACCCGATTGATCATGGAGAATGGCCATGAGGAATTGAATTGGGAGAACTTCAAGAGGAGGTTTTTGGCCAAGTACTTCCCTGAGACTGCAAGGGAAAGGTATGGTGAGGAGTTTCTGAGACTACGTCAGGGGAGTATGAACGTGGAGGCATATTCCAAGAAGTTTGAATCATTATCCCGTTTCTTCCGCTTCTTTAGGGATGGGATAGATGAGGTCTATATGTGTCGTCGCTTCCAAGATGGGCTTAGGTACGAACTGCAGGATGCGGTTGTGCCATTGGGTATTCGGCAATTTCAAGTCTTGGTTGAAAAGTGCCAAGAGGTTGAAGATATGAGAAACAAAAGGGTGAACCGTCAGGGTGGTTTTAGTGCTGGGGGACCAAGTCGTTCTGGTGGTCCGAATCAGAGTCAGAACCGTGGAAAACAAGGTAGTAAGCCATATGACCGTCCACAGTATAACAAGGGACAGGGTCGATCGGTGAATCAGAACAGTCAGAATACCGGGAAGCAGGGCTGTTTTAAGTGTGGTGAAGTGGGCCACTATGCGAATGAATGCCGGAATCAGGGGCATATTTGTTTTAATTGCAAGAAGCCGGGACACTTTGCTAGAGATTGCAAAGCCCCGAAGGCCGGGCCGTCGGCTAATGTGGCACAAGGCTCACAAGGTACCAGACCTGCGGCAAAGGCACGTGCTTACTGTATGGGCACAGAAGTGAGTGGGCAGGCTAGCAATGCCATTCACGAGAGCTGTCACATTGCAGGTAATTCTTTAACTGCTTTGATTGACACGGGGGCAACCCACTCATTCATATCTTTGACATGTGCAAATCGTTTAAACTTGAATGTTTCTGTTCTTCCGTTTGATTTGAATGTCTTGACTCCTGCTAAGGATTTGGTGGTAAATACTGCATGTTTGCATTGTTTGGTAGTAATTCAGAATAGAGAGTTTCTGGTCAATTTGGTGTGTTTACCGCTTACATCTCTCGAGATCATTCTCGGGATGGATTGGCTATCTTATCATTATGTTATACTAGATTGTGCTCGGAAATTGGTTTTCTTTCCCGAGCCAGGTGTGCGGAGATACCTATCGGCCAATCAGCTTACAGTGATTATGTGTAACGGAGAGCCAGAGATTGTTTCACTTGCTAGTTTAGGAGTGACGTCGGAGATCCGAATTGAGGAAATTCGAGTAGTTCAAAATTTCCAAGATGTGTTTCCGTCGGAGATTCCAGCTTTTCCTCCGTGTAGAGAGGTGGAATTCTTTATTGACTTGCAACCGGGTACGGGTCCGATTTCGGAATCAGCTTATCGGATGGTTCCGGCCGAGTTGGTAGAGTTGAAAGGTCAGATCGAGGACTTGTTGGAGAAGGGTTTCATAAGGCCTAGTGTGTCGCCTTGGGGAGCACCGGTCTTATTGGTTAAGAAGAAGGATGGGAAATCTCGTCTATGTGTGGATTATCGGAAGCTTAATAAGGTGACTATCAAGAACCGATATCCATTGCCACGAATTGATGATTTGATGGATCAGTTGAGGGGAGCCTCAGTGTTTTCAAAGATTGACTTGAAATCTGGTTATCACCAGATAAGAGTACGAAATGAGGATATTCAGAAAACGGCGTTTAGGACGCGATATGGGCATTATGAGTACTTGGTGATGCCGTTTGGAGTGACGAATGCACCTGCGATCTTCATGGCCTACATGAATCGGATATTCCATTCGTTTTTGGACAAGTTCGTGGTTGTGTTCATTGATGATATTCTCGTGTATTCGAAGAGCGAGGAGGAGCATGAAGAACATCTTCGCTTGGTTTTGCAAGTGTTGCAGGAAAGAAAGTTGTATGCGAATCCGTCGAAGTGTGATTTTTGGTTGGAAGATGTGAATTTCCTTGGTCATATAATATCAAAAGAGGGAATTGCCGTGGATCCAGCCAAGATTGACACAGTACTTGCATGGAAGCAACCGCAGACGGTGACGGACGTGAGGAGTTTTGTTGGTTTGGCCGGTTATTACCGGAGGTTCATAGAAGGATTCGCTAAGATTGTGGCACCAATGACGCAACTTACGCGAAAAGATCAACCGTTTGCGTGGACTGAGCAGTGTGAACTTAGTTTTCAATTGTTGAAGGAGCGGTTGACGACTTCACCGGTGTTGGTGTTACCTCAGTCAGATGAACCTTATGAGGTTTATTGTGATGCGTCTCATCAAGGTTTGGGTTGTGTGTTGATGCAGCACAAGAGAGCAGTGGCTTATGCATCACGGCAGTTGAAGGTGCATGAAAAGAATTATCCGACGCACGATTTGGAGCTTGCGGCCGTGGTTTTTGCATTGAAGATTTGGAGACACTATCTGTATGGTTGCACTTTCGTTGTGTTTAGTGACCATAAAAGCCTCAAGTATCTGTTCGACCAGAAGGAGTTGAATATGAGGCAAAGGAGGTGGATGGAAACATTGAAAGACTTTGACTTTACCTTAGAATACCATCCGGGGAAGGCTAATGTGGTAGCCGATGCTTTGAGTAGAAAGAGTGTGTCAGCGTGTTCGGCACAAATGGCTAGTCAACAAGAGTTGTTGAAAGAATTTCGAGACTTGCACCTGGAAGTGGAGTTTGCGTTAGGAAGTATGAGATTGGGTATGATCACCATCTCGAATGGTTTGTTAGAGGACATTGCTAATTGTCAAGGTGACGAGTTTCTCATGGAGAAAAGGGCTTTGATTGTTCGAGGAACCAACCGAGATTTCAAGGTGGGACCGGACAACATTTTGAGATGTAATGATAGGGTGTGTGTGCCCGATGCGATGGACTTGAGAAACACCATTCTAAGGGAGGCACACAAGAGTAAGCTTAGTATGCATCCCGGGGCAACAAAAATGTATCAGGACCTGAGGCAAGATTTCTGGTGGCCGGGTATGAAGAGGGATGTGGCCGAGTTTGTGGCGTCGTGTTTGACTTGTCAGAAGGCGAAGATTGAACATCAGAGACCAGCAGGGATGTTGCAGTCTTTAGATATTCCCGAGTGGAAGTGGGATAGCATTTCTATGGATTTCATCACTGGTTTACCCAAGACCAGGAGGAAGCATGATTCCATTTGGGTGATAGTGGATCGTTTGACGAAGTCCGCTCATTTTCTACCGGTAAGAATTACGGATACGGCGGCAAAGTTGACCGATGTGTATATTGCTGAGATTGTGAGGTTACATGGGATTCCGTCAAGTATAGTGTCGGATAGAGATCCAAAGTTCACTTCACATTTTTGGAAGACTTTGCATGAGGCGTTGGGGACGAAACTGAGGTTGAGTTCTGCCTATCATCCCCAGACCGATGGGCAAACTGAGAGAACAAATCAGTCACTAGAGGATTTATTGAGAGCATGTGTGCTGGATGATCGTGGGAGTTGGGACGACGTGTTGCCGTTGATAGAGTTCACGTACAACAATAGTTACCATTCGACTATCGGAATGGCACCATATGAGGCTTTGTATGGGAGGAGATGTCAGACTCCTTTGTGTTGGTACCAAGATGGGGAAAGTTTGATAGTAGGACCGGAAATGGTACAACAGACGACGGACAAGGTCCGAAAGATAAGGGCAATGATGAAGGTTGCTCAAGATCGACAAAAGAGTTATGCGGATAGGCGTCGGAGGCCTTTAGAGTTTGAGGAGGGAGATCATGTATTTCTCCGTGTTACCCCAACAACTGGTGTTGGAAGGGCTTTGAAAGCGAAAAAGTTGACTCCGAAGTTTATAGGGCCTTATCAGATTACGGAGCGGATTGGGAAGGTAGCATACCGGATCGCGTTGCCACCGGTACTATCTTTGATTCATGACGTGTTCCATGTGTCGCAATTGCGGAAGTATACACCGGATCCATCACATGTGATCACACCAGATGACATCCAGCTGAGGGATAACCTGTCATTTGAGGTTCCGCCAATCAAGATTGCGGATAGGAAGATGAAGCGTTTGAGAACGAAAGAGATACCTTTAGTGAAGGTAATATGGAATGAAGCTACGGGAGATACCACCTGGGAGCTCGAGAGTAAGATGAAGGAATTATACCCCGGTTTGTTTGACGACGTCTAAGTTTCGAGGACGAAACTTCTTTTAGGGGGGTAGTATTGTAAGACCCAAGATTTCATTGTATAGTTGGTTTGAGGAATATTAGGGTTTCGATGTGTTCGTGTGATGAAACATCGTGTAATTATTAAGATTTGCTGTAATCGAGTCTGTTTTGTGTTCGTGCATTGTAACTGTACAGACTGTTGTCTTGTGATCCTGTTGCTTGAATAAGAAGTTATTTGTGGTTTCAGAATAATAAGTTTTGGATTATTCTTGTTTTTGGAAAAACGAGTAGGATTTTACCCGTCGTTGTAAAATCTTATTGCGTCTGTTTTGAGTGAGGTTTCGGATGGAAGTTTTATATATCTGCGCGAGTTAGGATATATTCTGAGGTTAATTTTCTGAAGTATGGAGGAAAATTACAGTCGCGGAAAAAGATTCGGCGATAAGTTTTGGAATGGAAAAACGTTAGACGTTCTTTCCGTAGGTTTTATGTTTTTGTGTTTTACGTTCGTCGCGTCGCGCGAGAGCTGAACGTGTGAGTATTTCTATGAGGTTTTAAGTGTTATCTCAAGTGGGTTTGTTTTGGTTTGATCCAATGGCTAGGGTTTAAGCTTGGCATTGTGTTTTTGATCCAATGGTGGATTGGCTATCAAGAGCTTTGTAAATAGTAAGGAGGTTTATGACTTGTGGACTTAAGAAAATCATAAATTTCACTCCACTCTTTCTCTCTTGTACGTGAAACTCCATTTCACTTTCCAACCTTCACAAATTTCATTTTCTCATCATTTCACTCCATTTCAAGCTTGGAAGCTTAGTGGAAAGTTGTAGAGAATCACTTTCTTGAGGTAACCCTCTCTTCTCATCTCCTAGGTTGGTAGATTTTTAGAGTTTTGAGGTTTTTGGGTTTATGTTCTTAAGAGGGTTTGGTGAGAAAGGTTGTTCTTGCTAGTTCTTGTTTCATGAAAGTTGTTCATGAGAGTTTAGTAAGCATGCTAGGCTTTGTTGTTTTTGTTTCCATGAGTTGGTGAAAAATCTCATGAGAAAAGTTAGGGTTTTGGTTTGGTTATGTATTGATCAATAACATGAGGCTATGTTGTAAGGTTTTGAAAAGAAAAGTTGTCTTTGAACCTTTGGGCGAAAGGGAAATGCGTTGTATGGTTTTGTTTTAGAAAATCCGATGAAAAATATTTTGAGGTATGAAAATATTTTCCTAAGTGTTTTTGGGTAGTGTTTTGGGGTCAAAGTGGTTTAAAACTCTTGTGACATGTGGTGTCACTATTTACCTTGAAAACATGTTTGAAAATGATTACCGGACGGTTAAGGCCCGTAATAAAACTTGTGCTTGGATTTGGTTTTGATTTTGGAAATGAAAATCGAATAACTTGCACTCGAAGCAACCAACAAGCTTTCGGAAAATGAATTGCTTGCTTATGAAAATGGTTTGCTTTTATGCTTTGAAAAAGTGTTGGGAACTAATAGAATCAAACTAGGTTTGGGTGGAAAAAGGTGGTGTGAGTTGCTGTCTTGTGCTGTCATGACAGGTGCAACTCGCCGGGCGAGTGGTTACTCGCCAGGGCGAGTGTCACAGGTCATGACAACACGCCAGGGCGAGCTCCAGAGCGAGTAAGACCAGTACTCCCTGCCTTCACTCGCCACCAACTCGCCAGGGCGAGCTCTGGGAGTTGAGATTTTGGATTTTGATTTCTAAACTTGGTTTTTAACATTCTAATCCCTTTTTATTAATTTATGGAAGTGGTGGGGATTGGAAACGAGTTTTTCGGGTACTCGGAAAGTACGTAACTTATAACGCAAGAAAATAGCCATTTTGCAATTCAAATGATTTAAGACTTTTGGCAATTGTTTTGGGTCCTAAAAATAGTACAAATAACTCATGGTGGTTGATCAATACGGTAGTTTTTGGTTCGATGTTCGAAAGAGTGGTTTTTCCTTAGGAACCATTAGGTTTTTGGGGTTTTGGTGTAGTTTCAATGCGATTGGTTAGAGAACAATGTATTGATTGTTACGCTGCTTGTTTTAGGAAGCGCGTTGTGTTGTTTGAGCGTGTGTTATTGACGGAAGCTTGCCGAGGTAAGGGCTCCACTTTATTTCCGTCTTTTCAAACGGTTTTGGTAAACATGCTTTGTTTTGCTGTGTACGCAATTGTTTGTGTGTTGACATGTTTGTGTTATGTATGCTCGTTGATGAGAACGTGTTTACATTACTTGTGCAATTTACATATGATTTGGAAAATATATGTATGAATTGCTATGATTTAGTTACATATGCTTGAGAGGTATGTATGTGTGGCATTAGCATATGTAGGGAATCGTATGCTCATGCATTCATTGTGCGTAGTTGCGTGAGTGGACTACGGGGTGTTGGTTGCGTGAGTGGACCCACCCAAAATCCTACGGGATCTTTTTTTGAGTACAATAAGTGGTTGCGTGAGTGGACCACGGGGTGTGATTGCGTGAGTGGATCCACCTTAACCCTTTGCGGTTTTATTGGTTATGATTAGTAATTCCGGAATTCATTTGCATGTGGTAGCTCTGGTAGTACCACACCCATTGTAGAAGTCTGCATTAGGCTTGTTGTGCATTATATATATAAGCCCGTTGGTGGGAATTGTTGAATGTTTTAAGAGTTTTCTCTTGTGCTTTGTGGAAATATTTGTTATGTGTACAATCTTTCGTACCGGTTATATATATATATATACTTTTATTTTGTGGTGACCCTTTCTTTCATTTGCGGGCTCATCCCACCCCAGATGACGATGTAGGTGGAGAGGATGGTGTTGGCAGCTCTAGGCCATAGTGAGCTCGTGTTGGAGCTGGAGTGGTAGTTTTAGTTAGACTATGCGCCGGTGTGTGGTGCACTGTGCTTTTTGATTTGCTTAGGACATTCTAACTTGTTTTGGTTAGTTAGTGCTTGTAAGCACATAGACTTATGGATTGTAATTATTTAGGTTTACACTTAGCATTTTCGAATACACTATATATATATATGGTGTGATATATATATATGGTTCGTTTGTAATATTTAATGTCGGCTCAATAGAAAATGTTTTGCGCACTCTGAGCGTTTGTTAAAAAAAAAAAAAAATAATAATGCCCTTTTTGCGTTATGAAAACGGGGTGTTACAAAGAGTGCCTCTGGGACACTCTTTAACATTTTTCTTTGAAAATTATTAAGTTTTGATCCCTCTGTTAGATTTTTATACTTAAATATGGTAATTTAATATATTTTAAATTGAGCAATGCTATTTAGCAAGAAATATTGATACAAGAAATAGAAGAATCTATAAAATTAAGAAATTTGACCAATTAAAACATGGCTAACCATACATGCTATTTAGCAAGAAATATTTAGTTTTTTTTTTCTTAATTCAATATTTGGTTATTTATGTTTATTTTAGAGGCTTAAACATCATTTTCGTCCCTGTAAGTTCGCATTTTTTTCGTTTTAGTCCCTGTATCTTTTTTTGTTTCAAATTAGTCCCTGTATGTTCAAATCTTTTGGTTTTAGTCCCTTAAAACTAAAATCCGCAAGAAAATCCGCAGGAAACCAGCAAATTTTCCTGCAGATTTTAGCTTTAAGGACTAAAATCAAAATGATTTGCACATGTAGGGACTAATTTGCAACAAAAAAAGATACAGGGACTAAAACCAAAAAATTATGAACTTACAGGGACGAAAATGATGTTTAAGCCTATTTTAGATTTCAACTTGGTCCCTTATGTTTTAAAAGTTTTAATTTGGTCCCTTATGTTTCCACCATTTGCCTAAGTTGGTCCTTTCTGTCAGTTTTGATGTTTCCACCGTTTCAATTGGACACGTGTCCAAGTGTACAGGTGTCCACGTGTCCGTCCACATATGCAAACCGTCTGCCACATGTGACAAAACTGACGAAAATGACTAAATTGAAATCTAAAATAAACATAAGGGACCAAATTGAAATTTTTAAAATATAAGAGACCAAATTAATACCTAAAATAAACATAAAAGATGAAATGTTAAATTAAGCTTTTTTTTACTGTTTGCAAAACAACTGTTGTTTGATGGTGTTGAATGTCATCTACAATGGAAACTTATTATTTAATCATATTTAATTGAAAATAATAATATTATCTTGTTTGTTATCATGTGCGCATCAAACACATAATAAGATAATTGTTTATCATATTTATATCATATTATACCTCTATCTAACTCCATATTATATTTTATATCTATCATATCATGACCATTAAACTGACCCTAAAATTTATAGAGTTTGAGATATCATTGAAAACTCCCAACCAATTGAACACCATATATCAAATATTGGCAAAAACTTTGCATAGTAAAAACAAAACAACTTTCATAAGACCCACACCTCCATGACATAAAGAGAGATCCGAAAAAAGAACAACTTGTGGGATTACATATATTGTCCTTTGTTGGTAACCTCCGAAGCCCCGATACTCTAAAATTGGTGAAGTATCGTGTCTGATACGCACCCGATACCGATACTCTTCCGATACATCCCGATACTCGTATCGGAAGAGTATCGGTTAAATCTTTATTTTCAAATAAAAAAATAATATCCGATATGCGTCCGATACTTCCCAATACTCGTATAGGAAAAGTATCGGTTAAATATTTATTTTTAAATAAAAAATAATATCCGATAGAATCAGTGTTTCCTAGTGAATGTCAAACTATTATGTTGTTACACGGGTAACTAACAATGTCTTTTTTTGGATAGTACTAATGATGATGTAATACTTAACTTAAGATGTATAACTTAAAATGTACCGGTGATCATTATTTTTTAGGACAATATTAATGAAACACAAATACTTAACTTAGTATTAATGATTTTAATTTATTATAATTAGTATTTTTTGTCTTTGTCACTATTCTGAAGTCACTATGGTGTTCTACTATATAACATGTTGTTTAAGTATTTAGGCTTGTCCCAAAATTCTAGTATAAGAATGAATGTTTTATGCTTTTAATTGGTCAGCTGCAGAACCTATATAATTGTCTGATATTGCTACAAGATGAACTTGTTGAAGATGCTTTATGTCATGACTATTTTATGTTTTTTGAGCTATTATAGTATGTCTTTAGTTAGGACTGATGAGCCTTTGTATGTTGAGCCTCAAACTGTTTTGCACTTGTGCAAGCTAATTGGCTTGTGTGTACTCTTTGTACAATGAACTATTGGCGTTTATAATAATAATAATTATAATATTTTTTTGTCTTTAAAAAAAAAATTATCATTATTAATATTATTGTGCATTTATATATTTAATTTTAAAATTAATTTTTAAATAACGTATCGCGCCAGTATCGGATATGAATTTTTTAAAATTTTCACGTATCAGCGTATCAGTATCGTATCGTATCCGTATCGTGTCGCGTATCAGGACTTCATAACCTATTGTTAAAAAACCGCCAAAGAAAAACAGAGACCCTTAGAGGAAAAAATTTGTTCCACGTCACTTCCTAATGTGCTTACATCTCTTTTACAAAATGTCCCAAAATATAAGAAAAAAAAAATCATTTTTTCTTGTCCTTATTCTCATAAAATTACTTTTACTTTTACTTATTTTCAAATAAAATTAAATGTAAATTGTATTTAATTTACTCTCTCTCTCTCTTTTTCCCTATAATCATTAATCAATAAAAAAAAATTACATCTTCCCATGAAACTTATTTCAAGAAAAAACACAAAAAATCATATTTCAAATTATCATATTTTTCTTAATAAATATAAATTTTTTTTTGCTTGCATTTTGGGACGGAGGGAGTAATCTTCAAAAGAAATCAAGCTCCCATTTCCACTTGTCTTTCTGAGTAATCTGTAAAACAATATTAATGTTAGCCAAAAGTCCCCAGCACCCCTCCAGTCACCTTCTTCTCTCAAGCAAGCAACCTTCTACAGTTCTACCCCATCTCCATCGATCCTCCCCTGATCGATCCATTTTAACCTATTCATCTATGCTATCAAAATAACTTTATCTATTGCAAGATATTCAAAGATATTCAAAAAGATATATATTGAAATTAATTTTTAACTATTATAAAAAACCGTATAAAAATTAAAAATAATTTATCATTTGAAACTTTATTTAATTTTTTTTTCTAGAGAGTAATAGTATTATTATCGTACGGAATATGGAAAGGAAAACCACAACCGGTCTAATTGGCCAAAAGAAAACAATGTAACGTGAACATTCAATGATGTGATGTAGTTATAATGTTATATCGTCTTATCTATACCCAAATACAGGTCCAAATTCATGTTTTCTCTATTGTACTACTAGTAGTATTAAATTATCGATGGATTATTATGCAATTGAACTGACATATTCTTTTGGGGAAATTTATAGGTGCTATCATTCTCATATATGTCTTGCTCAAAAAAAAAAAAAAAAAATCATTCTCATATGTCCTCTCCCTATTAATTAGTGGTTGTATTCCATATTACCGTTTTATTACATTTGTATATAAAGAGAAAAACTTTTTTCTTTAATTAGTTTTGTAATAGTAACAGTAAAATATGTATGAGAAATTCATATAATATTGTAAATATGAATATAAAAATTCATTTAAAAATATGAGAGATTTTAAGTTTTATAATATCATATGAATTTCTATAATACATCTTATATTAAAAAATTCATATTTAATACAAAATTTATAATTTTTGAACCTAAAACTTTATACATACAGTACTACCCAAATCTCTTAAAATTACAAGATGAATTTGAAAAATAAAATTTCAACTATGCAAGAATGAAAAAGAAAGAGAAAACGAAATTGCTAACCTTTCGACTTGCAGCAAGAATCAAAAGAGGGTTCCCATTCATTTCAAAAAGAAAAAAGAAAAAGAGTTCCCATTTGTATAGGGAAGAAAAAAGATTAGGGAAGCTATTTCAAGCGAACACATTTATCACGAAGTCATTGCGAAACATTGATGAGCGTCAAATTCATATTTTGTTGAAAACATGGATGGATGGATGGATGAGAAGTTGAAAAAGTCAGCCTGAGTAACACCACTATTTCGTGATGTTTCGCGAGAATATTTTCGCTACAACTAGCATTAACCAAAAGCTTATTTTTACTTGAAGAAAGAGGAGCGACTAGACATATGTAGTAGAGAGAGGGCCAACATAAAGATATAATTTCGTCAAAAAAAAAGAAGATATAAATAGAATATTAAAAATTTTGTAAAATTTTTATTTAAAAAATACTTCTATCTTTTGACACTTAATTTTTTCCCTCTATTAAAAATATTTTTTGAGAAGTTGGTCATAACAACTTCTCATTCGAAAACTGTTTTTTAATATTTTGTAAATTATAATAACTTTTTAAAAACAATCTATAACAAACGTATATAATAATACCCTAAAAAAATTAGTAAGTATTTTAAGAAAAAGATGTACCTATTGTTTTCAATTTTTTGAAGTAGTATTATTTAGTTTCCTACACCACACACAGGGCCGGATTTGTGTAAGGCAGCCAATCTAGAATTTTTTGAAAAAAAATATTCATATTTTATAAATAATTTCAAATCATTTTATATACATATTCGACACACATTCAAATTATGTTGGATAGAATAGATTTTAGTAGTATATATTTAAATAATACTCTTTAAATTCATGCATAACATAAATTTAGACAAAACTATACATTTGGTCTCTTATATTTTATTTTAGATTTTAATTTGGTCTCTTACGTTTAAAAAGTATCAATTTGGTCATTTTCATCAATTTTATCACATATGACAGACAATTTGTATATGTTGACAGATACGTGTCCAATTGAATAGTATGTGAGTGTGTATTGTCAAAATAATAGTATGTGAGTGTGAAGCTCTATTTTGTTTACTTATTTGAAAGAAAAAAAAACACTAGTATTTACCAAATGATCAAACAAAAATAAGAAAATAAAGGTAAGAGGGTAAGATAGGTAACGTATAATTTGGACCAACAATTGAATTTGTCCATCTTGGACCAATTGAGTTCTTTGCCATAGATTTAATATAAATAAATTTGAACGGCTGAGATCAAAGTATGGTTACCCTTTACAACTTTTAGACAAGTACATAGGTGTACCAAAAATTGCCACACGGAATTATTGTTTCAGTTTTGTCTTTTGTGACCAAATCTTTGCTTTTGGGTACCGTGGTTTTCCTTTAATTTATGGTGGATACTATCTTTTTTTTTTTGACAAATGCTGGATACTATCTATTTTTAGTTTCATTTGATTTGCATATATGTGTTATGTGTTAATGTTTATTGCATTTTAAAAAAATTAATTTTATGAATATTATGTCTTAAAGTTTTTTTATTTAAAAAAACTAATTTTTTTCAATAATTAATTCTTTTTTGTTAATAAAACAATATGATTCATGGATATATATTAATAATAGTAACATAAATAAAATTTGAATTATCGTAAATGCGAATTAGGCAACGTAAGTGGAACGAATTAAGTAATTTTAAGAATAATAGAAAAATAAATAAAATTTGAATTATCTAAATTAGGTTTAGGCGACTTAAGTGGATCCGATTAAGGAATTTTAAGAATAGTAGTAAGATAAATTAAATTTGAATTATCGTAAATTAGGTTTAGGCGACTTAAGTGGACCGGGTTAAGGAATCTAAAGAATAGTAGGAAGATAAATAAAATTTGAATTATCGTAAATTAGGTTTAGGTGACTTAAGTGGATAGGATTAAGGAATCTTAAGAATAGTAGAAACGGGTCATAATAAAATTAGTTAGAGAAGTCAAATTAGAATTATCTAATTAAGTACTTAGTTGATTTCGATCTAATTGATCAATGAGTGATGATAAAATTAGTTAGAGAAGTCAAATTTGAATTATCTAATTAGGGAATTAGTTGATTTCGGTCTAATTGATCAACGAGTGATGATAAAATTAGTTAGAGAAGTCAAATTTGAATTATCTAATTAGGGAATTAGTTGATTTCGGTCTAATCGATCAAATTTTATTTATTTATTTTTGTAATATCAATTTTTTATTTTATGTTTTAAAAAAATAAAAAATCTTATTTTAATGTTTGCCTTAGGCCACACAATGTGTTGGGCGCACCCTACAAAAAAATACACATAAAAAATAGTAATTGTATAGTTTCCCAACGACTTTACAAGGTTGTTGCAAAAAAAACTATAATATTTGCGGCTATAATAATCTAATAAAAATATATAGAAGGAACAATTGCTAAAAAATCTAATTTGTCTGATAATATTGCAAATCTTCTACCCTTAATTGTAATTTTAGCTCTAAAGATTAAAAAAAGATACAAAACATAAAAATAGAAAAAATAATTAAATTAAGAGAAATCTAGGCATAAAAATAGAAACAAAAACCATGATAAAAGATACGCATAAAAAAAAAAGCAATTGAGTGGTTTCTCAGCGACTTTACAAGGTTGTTGTAAAAAAACTAAACTATTAGCGGCAACAATAATAATTGTTGGGATAACTACAAAGAGAGTAGTTTATCAAGATTTTATTATCACGTTCATCATCTCCTCTCCATCCTCCATCGTCGCTGATCTGTTAATCCAATTTTTTTCGTCATGTCAGTGTTCTTCATCATTATCGTATCAATATGAGCACCGATTTATCCAAAAAACTCTTGAAATTGCAGAATTTTAAAAAATGTCTAATTAACTATGTATTTTAGAACTCAATCCCAAATTTTCCAGATTTTTTTTGAATGACTTTAGATTTATTGAAATATCCACCAAATCATAAGAGGTGATTGGGGAACAACAGTACAGCAAAAGCAAACAGAAACCCCTACAAACAGGGGAGGCCAACAACCACAAAGGCAAAACAAAAACAAACAGCACCCAGAAAAAACAAACAGTTACAAACAATCCGGCCGATCGCACAACACACAGAACCACTAACACCACCAAAAACGAACACGAACACGAACACGAACCCAGTAAGGAATGGTTCCAATGAGGAAGATTGAGGAGTTGAAGCTTAGGATTCCCACAAACATTCTTGTCGGATTCATTGTCGAATTCATCGCATCAATGCTACAGAAATGTCCTGGGGTCGTGAAGCTTTTGCTTAGGATGAAATGGTGTGTGGAGATTTCAGATTTGTGTTGTTTGTTGAAATCTTTCAGATCCACATTAAGAATAAGATTAAGTAATGGAAATGGATGATAAAAATTTCCCCTAGCTTGATGTTTCTGTGAAAATGTAGGGATGAAGAGTTCTATTTTTTTGTTTTTGTCAGGAACAAAAGGAAAATAAAATAAAAATAATACGGAGTGTAAGTTACATATAGCTGTTTTTTTTCATTAAATTTAAATGTTAATTGAGAATATTATTATGTGGCAATGTATACAATGGGAAAGAATTTTTTACCGGATCAAAACCTTTCATAGCAGGTATTTTTATGGGTCCAAGATGGACAAATAATTCTTTTGGTGCAGCCTAAACGCAACCGGGTAAGATATGTTGTCCATGAAGAAGTAAATGAGGGGTGGACAAAGAGACAAGGGTGTATTATTTGAAGGGCAAATGCCATGATTGATATAACTGGCCCTTGCTGACATAAAAGTCATGATTGAACTTACACACCACTCCCTCCCCATTTCCTTCTCCTTTCTACATTTCTATTTAATCCCCTCTCACACGCTTCTTCCCACTCCCAAACCCATTCATCCCATTCTCTCCCTTCAAAAAAGATCAATTTTCCATTCTCCTCTTTCTCATTCCAAAAGTGCTTTGTATCCTATACAATACAAATGATGATGGTTGAAAAAGAAGACTTGGGTTTGAGTCTAAGCTTGAACTTCTTTCAAAATACCCCAAAGCAATCTCAACCTCTCAATCTAATGTCCTCTTCTCCTTCTCCTTATTTCCATTCTCAACAAATTATCACTCCATCAGGTATGTATTCCTCCATTCTTCCACCTCTAGATCTAGCCAAAATTGTTCACTTCATCCTTAATTATAAACAAAAGCTTACTATTTTTCAGATTCGTTAAATAACTAATATATTTCATTTATAATATAGAGCAGATAATCAATTATGTTAAATAATATTAAGTTTATTAAAGAGATATCAATCTTACCGTTCACTAATAACATGACATTATTGTTCATTTTACAATTGTCTCTGACGGAATTCAAACTATATCGTTTAAGTTACAAAATCAAGTTCTTACCAATATTTTGATTTTTCATGGTACAGATCGAAACTTGAAACTTGGGATTGATGTGAATCGATTGCCATGTACCGTGGTTGACTGCGAAGAAGAAGAAGAAGAAGCAGGGGTTTCATCTCCAAACAGTACGGTTTCGAGTGTAAGTGGAAAACGAAGCTCAAGAGAATTAGATAATGACGTGGACAATAGAGGGAATATCAGTGATGAAGAAGACGCTGAAACCGCTAGAAAAAAACTCAGACTCTCTAAAGATCAATCACTTATTCTAGAAGAAACATTCAAAGAACACAATACCCTTAATCCCGTAATTAATCTACCTTAACACCCTTTTCTTCAATTAAATTTCTTGTTTATTTTTTTACTAATTTGAGTTTATGTTTTTTATTTTTTAGAAACAAAAATTAGCACTTGCAAAACAACTTGGCCTTACTCCAAGACAAGTTGAAGTCTGGTTCCAAAACAGACGAGCCAGGTTAGTTAATTTAATTTAATTTAATTAATTTACTAAAAAATAATTTAAATAATCAATAAATAACTCAATTTAATAGTAAAAAATATTTTTTAGCTTAATATAAACAAGATATGTTAAACCCACATGGTGTGGTTGAGCGGTTGGGGCTCATCCTCCCTTAACCAATGGTCGAGGGTTTGATCGGCGGTGGATACCCTGATCTCGACAAAAAAAAAACAAGATATGTTAATTTTTCGATTTACATAAAAAAAATTAAATTTATTTATAATAATAATCAGATGAGTAATAATACAAATGCATGGTAATTTTGTTTTTGATATGTTTAAAATAAAAGCTAAGGCTATTTTTGGTATTACAGGACAAAGCTAAAGCAAACGGAGGTTGATTGTGAGGTGTTGAAAAGGTGTTGTGAAAATCTAACGGAGGAAAATGGGAGACTACAGAAGGAAGTTCAAGAGCTAAGAGCACTGAAACTTTCTCCTCAATTTTACATGCAAATGACACCACCCACTACTCTTACTATGTGCCCATCTTGTGAACGTGTGGCTGTTCCATCTTCCGGTGTGGATGCATCCAACCGTAACATTTCTATGGCCCAAGCCCATCCTCGGGTTGTACCCATAGGCCCGTGGGCTTCTGTAGCTCCCATCACGCAGCATAGGATGTTTGATGTTTTCCGTCAATGATTATGGCGTGTATTAAGGGCTATTTGGTCATTGTAATGAGAAAACAGTTGTAGGTTGTAATAATGTGCTTTGGAATCATGTGATGCAAAGTGAGGTTTAAGACATTATTATTGTGACTAAAAACGTGATTTGGTGGGTTCAATGTTTTGTATGTTTGACCATCATCTTTTGTTTTGTTTGGGGTACTACGACTAGGAAAATTAGGAGGGTGTTAGTTTCTAAATACTCCTACTTGACTTACTTTTTCCATTTTAAGACTTGCTAATACTATCATATACTTTATGTAAAGTGCAGTTGTCTAATTAATTAATCATGTATTATATACTTGGTTTATTTAAGCTATATTTGGATCGGTGGTATGTGATGGAATGAAATGATAATTAATTGGATTCCATGTTTAAAAAAAGGAGGATTGGATGGTAGGTGATTTTTTTTTTTAAAAAAAAGGCACTTTTACAAAAGAAAAATGCTAAAAAGTGCCCCTGACAATCTTTAAGCATCTAAAAAAAATCAGAAACGTTATTTTGACACATTTTCCATACACATACTTCACACAATACACTATTCATAAATACTTTTATTTTCTTTTTTCTTTTCCATTTTGTTCTCTTGTCCGATTCACTCTCATCTCTTTCTACTGCCGGCTTACATCCTCACTATTGTCCGTCCCTCTTTCAAATCTGACCACCATCTCTCTAACTTGCCCGATTTCTCTTCCACCGTTCTCTCTCAACTATCATCCTCACCGTTTTTTGGTGGTGGTGGACAAATCTGAACAATGTGGTGGACAGATCTCAGTAGTTAGTGCGGTGGTGAGGACGACAATGCAACAGTGGTGGTGGAGAAATAAAAACGATGCAAGTTGGTGGTGGGAACAAAAAAAAATGAACAGTGTTTTGGTGATGGAATTTGAAAGAGATGAACAATATTTTATTGATGGAAATTACAGATTTGCCCTCATAAAGAATTTTATGTCAAGTATGTGTACAGAATATGTGTCAAAATAACATTTATGATAAAAAATTTCTCTCTTATGAATGTGGTTGAAGAAATCATATGGAAATAGGAGAAAAGAAAGACCTTAGGGTTCCAACATGAATTGCATAACATTGTCTCGTAAAATAAGAGTTATATAGAGATTATATAGCAAATATTAAATGACTAAACTACACTATCTTAAAAGCATAAGTCCAATATCGTAAACCCACTAATATTATATCTAACATCTTCCCTTAAACGCATGATACATTGACAGAGAAGAATCAATAGTTTGTCAAACAAAAAACAATGAACATATTCAATAATATAAACTCAAAATATTACCCCTCAAAGCTAAAATTTACAAAGCTTTAAACTTGTTACAAGATGTCAAAATTAACCCAGCAAATAAACTAAACCAACTAATAGCATTACCAACAAAGAGGAGTAACCAAAGATGAAATAGCATCCGAAGCGAAAAAACCATCAAAAGAAAGAACAAAAACAAACCAACCATATTCAATCCAAACCAACAAAAATTAAGCAAATTGCAAGCATTATCTTACCTCACCAAACCAACCGAACCAAATAAAGTGCGAGCATTAGTCCGACTCACCAAACAACAAAAAGAAACACCTAAACATAGTGTTTCACAAACAGATTGCGAACATTCGCTCACCAAACAAACAAATTGTGAGTATTATCTTGACTCGCCATATAGAACCAAATAACCCAATTTAAACCAACAAAGAGACGAATCAAATCAACAAAGAGAAGAACCAAGAGGAAAAAGTAACCAAATTGAAGTAAGAAGAAGAGAGAGAGAGAGAGAGAGAGAGAGAGAGAGAGAGAGAGAGAGAGAGAGAGAGAAGACCGAACAAAATCAAACTAATCTAAGAAAAGAGAGAACCAAAATATTTCAATTGAACAAAATACCAAATCAAAGAATGGAACCAAAATATGCCAAGGGTTATGAAGTAAAGTAATTACTCACAACCAAGATATGATTTGATTGGCCTATGCCAAACGTACACTTACAATTTCAATAACAAAATCACCTTCCTCTGAATGTCAAGCCAACTCTAATTTTCGATATAATTCAAAATAGGCGCCTTCTAGGGTGGAAAAGTGTTGTAGGTCTCCCACAGTGGACAAGTGAAAAATTGGCAAGTGCATCATACACTCACCTACACCTTATCATTTTCTCCTCTCTCTTCTCTCACCTATTTTTCCATCTTCCATTAGTCTCACTCCCTGTTTCTTGTTGCAACAAACAACACATAGAACTCAACAAAAAATAATTGTCAGATTCCAAAAATAATGGAAATAATGAACTCAGCAAAAATATTAAAATTATTTTCAGATTCCAGAAATGCAAATTGTGAACCCAGAAAAAATTTATAAAATGGAAATAATAATCCGATGTTAAGTTTACTGGCTTCCTTTCTATAATCTTGGCTTTTCTTTCTACAATCTTCTAGCTAGCTCATTTTAATTTCTTTTTCATATAATTTCTACTTTTTCTTTTTGAAAAAAGGATATAATTATTTTACTTATTGAATATTGAAACCGATTTAGAAGTGAAGAAGCATATAATTTCAAGTTTTGGTGATTAACTTGACTAATCTAAACATACAAATTGGGTAACAAGTTCTTGAAAAGCTACCAAAATCAATTGGCAAAGTTTTAACAAGATGTTTTTGTTGTATTAGATTGGATATGATTTTTCAAATCTGGGAATTTGGATTTTAATTTAGTTGTTCAGCAAAATAAAACGCACAATCTAATATAGAAAAATTAATTGGGGATTTGAAATTTCTAGATTTGGGTTTTGTGGCTTTTGATTGAGGGAAATGGAGCATGTAATAATGTAGATCTGTGTTATGAAATGGTGGTTATCGGAAGAAGGTTAGACTGGGTGTTGTTGGTGGTGGTGATGCTGCATCTGGTCATAGAGACAATGAGAAGAGAGAGAGAAATGATATGTATAAGGTACTACACCCTCAGGCTTTGTTTGCGAGTTTGGAGGGAAAGGGAAGGGAAGGAAAGACTAAAAATGAAGAAACAAGTGGAAGGAGTAGAGAAGTTTTGGAGGGAAGGAGTTTGGAGGGTTATTTTTTCTTCATAACACAAAAACCCCCCAATTTGGGGGAACTCAAAAATTGTATTGGATGGTGGTTTAGAGGGGTTTGGAGGGTTTATATGAATTCTTCAAATTTAATTAATGTTGTTATAATATTCTTAAATTCATAATATATCAATCATAAATATTTATTTGTCATTCTCTATAAAAAATACTTTCTCAAAAAATGTAAAAGATTTCTCTAATTTTCTCTCTATTTCCCTCCCTCCAAAGCCCTTCCCTCCCCTCCCCTCCAAACTCGCAAACAAAGCCTCAGGATACAAGTAAATCATCCTATCCATTAATTATTTTATTATTAAATCTGATGGCTAAAAAAGTCTTTCCCATGATGGAAGACCTACATACCTTTCTCATGCTAGACTCAACCTTCAAAATAACCTTCCTTTGAATGTCAAGCCAATTCTAGTTCTCGATATAATTGAAAATCACCTTAAATTTGATGCCCAATGTGAAACTTCACAAACCAGCACAAACTAATTTAAAGTTGTAAGCCGAACATACAAAAGGAAAACCTCTTTGATTCCGCCAATATCACTATTATCAACGAAATATTTTTTGTTGCAAAATTTGCCATAGAACACCAAGAGTAACAAAATTAGCAAATACATTCATACACTCCTGGGAACTCAAGCAGCGGAAGTCACATGTGGTTCAAGGAGGATCGAACCATGCTCTTGATACCATGTTAGGCCGGGAGGAGAAGTCTCATTGGATTGAAACAAAACATTGATTATTGAGCAACTGTTCAAGTGACTTTGACACCACATTTTCACCCAAAACCTTAAGGAATCAGGTTTATGAGTTATCTCACATATAAAGTGTTCAACCTCAACTCTTTTAACCAATGTGATACTCAAAACTCACTTGATAGATTTCAAAAATCAGAGACGTTGCTCCCTTAAAAGTGATATCCATGCTCATACAACTACGTATATATTTGAAAGTGTGGTGGACACAAATTATGGATAACTTCCGCAGTCGAAATTCAAATTTTAATTAGTTAATGCGTATTTTTAATAATGAGGTGGAAAAATCTCTATGTTTCTCATTCTACACCACATATAGATTCTCTCTCTCTCTCTCTCTCTCTCTCTCTCTCTATCACTTTCTCTCTCTTTTTGTATTTTTATCTATCATGTCTCCCTTACAGGACTCTATTACGGCTCCATCAATAAAAATTGTTGTTAATTTTATATTATTTTTTAATGAATATCAATATAATTTGATCTCGTTCTTACTCTTAAACTTTTTTCGTCGCCATACCACAAAAAAAAAATCTCCTCACATAAACAACAAATGAGAAAATGTGGGGATTTTCATTCACATGGATAAATTAACATCTCTAAAAAAAGTTTGAATGAATGCTTATGAAAATTTTAATACTGCAATTGTTAAAAAATTTAAAATTCTAATACTGGAATTGTTTAAAAATTAAAAATTCTAATAAATTATAAAAAATGAAGTTATCTTAATTTTCTTATGTTTTCTAGATTTTTATATCTCTCTCTCGTCTCCATCTTCCAGGACTCTAGGGACTATCAACAAAAAAATTAAAGTTTCTATAAACAAAAAAAAATATTAGAGTTTCTACAAAAATAAATAAATAAATAAATAATAGAGTTTCTAAAAATATATAATATTAGAGTTTCTAAAAACAATATAATATTGGAGTTTCTACAACAACAAAAAAAATTATAGTTTCTACTAAAAAAAATTAATATTGAATTTTCTACAAAAAAAATTAATATTAGAGTTCCTACAAAAAATATAATATTTTTTTTATACAAAAAAAATATTTGAGAAGCTTTAATTGAATGACACATAAGCAATTTTTATTGAGAAGAAAAAGTAGTTTTCCATAAAATATTATAAAAATTCAATTATTACTGCCAATGAGATTCGAACAACAGACATTATGCTAAAAACTCCGCATAAGTATAATATTAGAGAAGTTCTGATTGAATGACACTTAACTAATTTCTCTCTAATTAAATGACATCTAAGCAATTTATATTAAGAATGCACGAAAAAACTCCATAAAAATCTCGTAATGTATATAATAGAGATCTCTTGCAAGTATCCAACAATTATTCATACTAAGGTTAAGATGAGAATGGTTGTTTCTTTTCCCATGATGGGAAAGGTTTATTTCAACCATATTGATATATATATTATATAAAAATTTGGATGGCTTAGATGATAGAATTGTATCATTTTACTAATTTTCATAACTGTATCTTTTGTACTCTGTCTTTACAAAGCCTCTCCTTTGTATTACTAATTTTTATTTTTATTTGCATTTATTGATACAACTCAATTTATTTGTAGAATTGGTGTTTGTACCAAAGACACTTGGAATAATATAATTTTAATTTTTGTAGAGTGCAATTGATCTTTGATTTTTGAAGGAGTATATTGGCTATAAATTTATTCTTAAGATGGATAAATGGGATGGTCAGGTTTGAACCACGATCCCCTGCATATATAATGCAATGTCCCTGTAAACTGAGCTAAACTCATGGGGACAATATCTAAAAATTTAAAATAGGATCAAATTCAATTTTTGACTTATTGTAGTACTCCATTCGGTCCTTTTTATAAAGAACACTTTGAAATAGGCTTTTACCCCCTGCAAAGTAGACGAGTTTTGCGTTACCCCCCTGTAATTTTTTTTTGAGATTACCCCCTTGTAATTTTTTTTTCCGTAGTTCATTTTACCTCCCTGTAATGTTGTTTTGTTTTACTCGCCGGGGGTAAAATGAACTGCGAAAAAAAAACACATTACAAGGGGATGATCTCAAAAAAAAAAAAATTATAAGGGGTAACGTAAAACTCGCCTACTTTACAGAGGGATAAAATCCTATTAACCCTTATAAGAAATACTCTTTAAATTTATTTTTTATTAAATACACAATTCCATTTGTAACCATATTAAATAAAACAAATAATTCATTCCAATGCTTAGTGGATTAATTAGAGAGACTTATTTCTCGTGCTAGTCCAAAGTTAGTTTTGGAAGAAAACATAAAACTTTAGAATCATTAATGTGAAAAATTAGTTTCTTTAATCAGTATGATTTTTTCAAAATATTTATTATAAAAAGGATCGGAGGAAGTAAATGAACTAATTTATCCCGCATAAAATGTTTTGGTATTATTTTTTGTCATAAGTGAATTAAATATAATTGGACATGGAAGTTGGTACAAAGTAAACTCCCTCATGTTCTCTTTCTGTCAAGAAAAAGTAAACCTCTTGAATCAGGACCGTTCAATATATGAATAATATATCAAACGGTAGGAATAGACACTTTCCCATCATGGGAAAATTAATTGAGGTTCCCATCATAAACTGCACCTTGGAGATTAAATCCATCGACACTACTTCCTTCATCCAGCCAAGCTCAGGATTTTATTTTGTTCTCTATTTTTTATGGAAACAAATAGAATGCACTACTGGTCATTGACATCACAGGCCTATCGGCAACAACAGTGGGTTCTAATATCAAAATGAGATTTACTTGTCGCGCTCCTTATATTTCCTTCTTGAAATAATCATAGTATCTCCATGCCATTTAGAGCATCTCTAATAAGGGTATTAAAGAGAGTATCATAAACTAATGATCTGTACCTTATTTTTTTTTATCAAAATTGAAGATACCGGTACCTTATTTAAGGTACCGTATCATCAATTTAATATTACTTTTTTTTGTATATAAAATTAAATAGAATTAAAAATTTGTTAATAATGTATGATACTTAGAGTGATATCACTATTGGAGCAAAATATGTATGAGTTGCATAAATATTACATAACATTGTAGGGACCATTTTTTAGTAATGTATGATACTTAAAGTGGTATCACTATTGGAAATGCTCTTAGAGTGTGAGCAAATTTCGCTTTCTAAGTAAAGAGTGACAATGTTTTATACTCAAATTGAACGTCCACACCCCATGAATAAAAAAATCATGAAAAAGAGTTCGCATTCCAAATATCCTGTTTGCTATCTAGAAAACGAACTTTTTTTATCTTCATGATTTTTTCATTTATGGGGGATGCAGACGTTCGATTTGAGTATAAAATATTGTCACTCGCTACTTAGAGTGCGAACTGAAACAAAGTTCGCTACATAGAGAGCGAATGTAAACAAAGTTCGCTGCGTAGAATGCAAACTCAGTTTGCACTTTAACTAGTAAACCTTATAAATTAATGTTAATTTAATTATTATATTCCTAATATAAACTGACATGTAGGGTTGGGAATAGGCTAGACCGGCCTACATGGCCTTAAGGCATAACCTACATAGGCTCAGGCCAGACAAGCTTATTTCTTTAAATAGAGCATGTCAAAGTTTTTTATTAGTCTATTTAGCTAAAAAGGTCAGATTCCAGACCATTAAAAAAGACTATTGCCTACTAGGCCGACCTATTTAAATCGATATGAATAATATTTTTACTATATTATTATTATTATATGATAAAATTTGTACTTTGATTAAATTAGAAAATCTATTAACCTTTTCAATAGTTTAAGTTTATTTTAATCAACATTAATTTTTCACATATATAAATGTATGATTATTAACTAGAATTGAAATATGATGTCATATATAATCAAATTCTCTAAAATATCATGTTAAATATCAAAAGGAAGTTTAATATCACTGATTTTTTAGTTCATTAATATATTTAAAAATAAATATAATTATTTATTTAAATATGTTCATGTGAAATGAGCTTTTAAACAGGCTAACAAGCCAAATCAAGCTTTCAGAAGGCTAGGCTTAGGCCTAAAAATAAGCATATGACAGACCACATGTCAGGCTCAGGCCTTCAATTTTTTGAGAGGCCATACTCAAGCTTGACAAAGCCTAACTCGGCCTAGCCTATTCCCAACTCTATCAACATGTAACAAATTGTAGTTATGCGCATGATATTGGACCCACATAATATCTCACATTTATTGTAAATATTTTTTCTATAATTATCATTCATTGTTAATAAATGCTCATTGTAGTAGGAGTAATTTACTCCCTCTAATTGTTGTAACTTGTAACCATGTGCCAACCATAAGTGCACCACTACTATATATGGCTGCATTGTTCTCTCAATTAAATAATTTTGAATTACACAATATTATTACTTTACATACATGATCTCATGATGCAATTATGAGCATGATCACTTGATTTACTCCATAATTATTTTAAAAAAAAATGATTTTTATAAAGTTCGCTATCTAGCTAGAATGGGAACTCAAACATAGTTCGCTACGTAGGAAGCGAACTGTGGTGTTCCTATTGTTTACAATTTACGCACTCGTTTCATAAGTAGTGAGGGAGTAAATTGGGAATGTTAGGGGGTGCATGAGTGACAATCTCCATATAAAATGACCAAACAATGATATAATTGGGTCACTTATAGACCCAAATGAGAATAGTTTCTAAAATAGTTTTTCTTCCAAAAAAAAAAACGATATCAGAAGCATTTTTTTAATTGAATTTTATGAAATTCTGATTTAGCATTTCTTTACATCTCAATTTAGCATTTTCTTTACAATCATTTATAGATTTTTTTAAAATAAATAAAATTAGCTGGACATGATGAATTAATTTGAAATAAATTTAAAATAAATTAATTGTTGAAGTGAGTTGAATAATATTTATTACATCTTTCTTTCATATGTTTAAAACATCTATCTCACACACACACATCTCTCCTCCAAAATCCAACTCTCAAACATAAAAACATTACATATGCAAGTCATTTCACTTCAATTATATATTGTTCAACATATACTTTTTCAATTAATATGAGACTTCAAATTCATACTTGACAAAAAAATAATATTTTTCTCAAATGCATGTTCATCTATTTATCTGAGTATACTCCCCTTAAAGCAAAAGTTTTTCAGCAAAAGTTTTTCATCTAATATATTTGCACCACTATTTACTTACATCCATCAACAAGATGAGTCACCTAACCACTATTGTTAGAATGATTTTGATACAAAGAGTCAGTCACATTAAGTTAAAATATCGACTCTAATTTCATTCTTGGATCATGAGGTTATCTTAAACACAAATGGATCACCGCACTGAGTTAAAATCTAAAGGCATTTATTATTTGAGTCGTTCATTCATTTTTGCAATCAAATGTGAAATTTCTAATTCACGTAATCCTAGAATTAGGCTCACTCCTGTTAGAAGTAATTTATATTTAAGGGTATTTTAGTATTTTACTATGCTGTCTTTATGACCTAAATTTTGTGTATAAATAGGAGTAGTTATGTCAGCATAGAAGTTAGTGCTTTTATTATTCTTTCTTGTAGCCGTCATTTCAAGTTCATTAAATACAATTCCTCTTCTATTCATTTATCACCTTTGTGCACCAACAATTGGTATCTAGAGCTCCGGTTCGAATCCACGGGAAACACGAGTGAAACGTGAGGCGTTGTGTGATCTATTAGAATCACATTTTCTGATTCTGCGGGATTGGGAAACACGAGTGTTAGTGAGATTTAAGTGAACGCACAAAGGTTGAAGATGAACGGAAACAGTGGTATGAGTACCAAGCTTCCAGTGTTTGATGGCAAAAACTGGAATCGCTGGATGAAACAGATGATTGTTCTGTTTGGTGCTCAAGATGTGCTTGAACTTGTTACTGAAGGTTACGTTCCAGTAGCAGCAGATGCAACAGATGCACAAAAGCTTGCTCAGAAGGATACAAAGAAGAAAGATCAGAGGGCGTTGTTCTACATCCATCAGTGTGTGGATGAAAACGTGTTTGAGAAGATTGCTGACTCAGAAACGGCAAAGGCCGCGTGGGACACACTGATCAGATGCTATGGTGGCGATGCATCAGTGAAGAAGGTGAAGCTTCAGTCCTTACGAAAGCAGTATGAAAATCTCAACATGAGGAACAATGAGAAGGTCCCTGAGTACATCTCAAGAATGATTCTGATCACTAATGAGATGAAGGCTTGTGGAGAAACACTCTCAGAACAAGTAATCATTGAAATGGTATTGAGATCCCTTACCCCTCAATTTGATTACATTGTGGTAGCTATTGAACATTCCAAGGATTTGAGTTCCATGAGAATTGAAGAGCTACAAAGCAGTCTAGAAGCACAAGAGTTGCGTCTGACTGAGAGAAACTCTGAAAGAGAAGTAGAGCAGCAGGCTCTGAAAGCAGACTCTGGAAAGAACTATCAGAAGAAGTCTTGGTCAGAAACCAAGAGAAGGTCTGATGGAGTTCAGAAGCTAGAAACCTCAACCTCTGATAAGCAGAAATATCAGAAGGGAAAGGAGAGGTTTGACAAGAAGAAGATCCAATGCTACTGTTGTCAGAAGTTTGGTCATTTTGCTTCTGAGTGTCGGTCAAACAAAGAAAGGAAGTCAGAAGAAGCAAATATAGTCAGAAGCTCTGATGACTCTGATGGTGAATCTGTGTTGCTAATGGCTTCTGAAACTGATGATATAAATTCATCAGAATGGTGGTATATGGACACAGGATGTTCAAATCATCTTACTGGAAACAAGAAGTGGTTGGTTGACTTTGACTCTGGGAAGAGTACAAAGATCAGATGTGCTGATGATAAATACCTTAATGCTGAAGGTATGGGAAATGTCAGAGTCATTCTGAACAATGGAAAATCAGCTTTGATTCAGAATGTATGGTATGTACCTGGCATGAAAAGCAATCTGATGAGTGTAGGGCAACTGATTGAGAAAGGCTTTTCAGTTACCATGAAGGACAATCTTCTGAAGCTGTATGATCGTAATCAGAAGCTGATTATGGAGTCAGAACAGGGAAGGAACATGACATTCAAAGTGAATGTCAGGACTGCAGACTCTGAATGCCTTAGTGCAACATGTGTTGAGAAGGATAGTGAGCTGTGGCACAGAAGATTTGGTCATTTGAACTTTAGAAGCCTGGGGCATCTAAAATCAAAGAATCTGGTACATGGAATTCCTACAATCAAGAAACCTGAGAAGTCATGCAAGGTGTGCATGGAAGGGAAGCAACCAAGACTGTCATTTGCATCAGCAGTAGCTCCAAGAGCAAAACATGCCTTGGGAGTAGTACATTCTGATGTGTGTGGTCCATTTCCAGTAGCATCAATTGGAGGGAATAAATATTTTGTGTCATTTGTAGATGAATTCACTAGAATGACATGGGTATCCCTGATAAAGTTCAAACATGAGGTGTTTGCTGAATTCAAGAAATTCAGAGTGAAGGTTCAAAATCAGAGTGGCCAGACTCTGAAGATTCTTAGAACAGATGGTGGTGGTGAGTATAACTCCAATGAGTTCAAAACTTTCTGTGAGGAGAATGGAATTGAGCATGAGGTTATTGCTCCCTATACTCCTCAACACAATGGTCTTGCTGAAAGAAGAAATCACACTTTGCTTGATATGGTGAGAAGCATGCTGAAAGAGAAGAAGCTTCCTCATAATTTATGGGGTGAAGCTGTTGCAACTGCATGTTACGTGCTCAACAGATGTCCAACGAAGAAGCTGAAGGAAATAGTTCCTATTCAGAAGTGGACTGGAGATAAGCATAGTGTTAGTCATCTGAAGGTGTTTGGTTCTATCTGTTATAAACATGTCCCAGAAGCCAGAAGACAGAAACTTGATGATAGAAGCAAAGTAATGTTATTGGTGGGGTACCACAGTACAGGTGCGTACAAACTCTATTGTCCAGAGACTAATAGAATCGAATTCAGCAGAGATGTCATTGTGAAAGAATTAGAAACTTGGGATTGGAGCAAAACTCAATCCAATTCTGATGTGAGATTTCTTGAAGGAGATTCTGAAGGAGATTCAGATTCTGAAGGAGATTCAGACTCTGAAGGAGACTCTGACTCCGAAGGAGATTCTGAAGGTGGTCCTGAAGGTGACTCTGAAGGTCAAGGTCCTGAAGGAGCTTCTGAACACACCTCAGAATCACAAGTCTCTGAAGGAGAAACTTCAATAGACAGAAGCTCTGAAGATAGCACTTCTGAAATTCTAACTTCTGAAGGAAACTCTGTGGAACAAGGTCAAAGACCACAGAGAATCAGAAGCATTCCAAGAAGGTTTGCAGATTTTGAGATGCTGCAAGACACTGAAGTAGACTCTGAGGGGGAAGTTATTCAGTGTGCAATGTTAGTAGACTCTGAACCCATGAGTACAAAAGAGGCTCTTAAGCAGCAAGTCTGGTTGCAGGCCATGAAAGAAGAACTTGATGCTATAAAGAGAAACAAGACTTGGAAGCTGTCAGAACTTCCAAAAGGCAAGAAAGCCATCAGTGTCAGATGGGTTTTCAAGCAGAAGCTAAAGCCAGATGGATCAATTGGCAAATACAAAGCAAGGTTAGTAGCAAGAGGATTCCTGCAGAAACCTGGGCTAGATTATTTTGAAGTGTTTGCACCTGTAGCAAGACATGAAACAATCAGACTAGTGATTGCAATAGCTGCTAACAGGAATTGGCCTCTGATGCATTTAGATGTGAAATCTGCATTTCTGAATGGTCCATTACAAGAGGAGGTATATGTGTCACAACCTCCTGGTTTTGAGAAAAAGAATCAGGAAGGGATGGTGTATAGATTACATAAAGCCTTGTATTGATTGAAACAGACACCCAGAGCCTGGAATATGAAGATTGATTCTTTCTTCAAGAAGCATGGGTTTCAGAAATGTGAATTGGAATATGGTGTTTATGTTCAGCACACTTCAGAAGGCAATATGATTCTGGTATGTTTGTATGTTGATGACATATTGCTGACAGGAAGTTCTGAACAAGAGATAGCTAAGTTCAAGAAGGTTCTGATGAATGAGTTTGAGATGACAGATCTTGGAAAAATGAGTTACTTTCTAGGGATGGAATTTCTGTATTCTGAGAAAGGAATCATTTTACATCAGATGAAGTATGAACTTGAGCTTCTGAAGAGATTTAAGCTGGAAAATTGCAAAATTGCTATCACACCTTCTGATACGAATCAGAAGCTGGACTCTGATTCTGATGGAGAGGATGTGGATGCTACAACCTTCAAACAATTGGTTGGTTCTCTGAGGTATTTGTGCAATACCAGACCTGATATTTGTTTTGCAGTTGGATTGGTTAGCAGATTTATGAGTAAGCCAAAATGGTCCCATTACCAAGCTGCTGTCAGGATTCTGAGGTACATCAAGGGAACTCTGAAGCATGGAGTGCTATTCCCTTTTGAAGGAAAGACTAAATCAGAACTTCTGAGCTATTCAGATTCTGATTGGTGTGGAGACAGAGTTGATAGAAGAAGTACCTCTGGGTACTTGTTTAAATTTCTGGGAGGTCCTATTTCTTGGTGTTCCAAGAAGCAACCTGTTGTTGCTCTATCAACCTGTGAAGCTGAATATATTGCAGGCGCTCTGACTGCATGCCAAGCTGTGTGGATTCTGAACTTACTACAGGATCTGAAGATTGAGGTAAACAAGCCTCTGAAGCTGATGATTGATAACAAGTCTACAATCAATCTTGCCAAGAACCCAGTGCTGCATGGGAGAAGCAAGCATATTGAGACCAAGTATCACTTCCTAAGGAATCAGGTTCAGAATGGAGTGTTAGAAGTTGTGCACTGTAGCACTCAGAAGCAGCTGACAGATGTGTTGACAAAGGCAATCAAGACTGACCAATTTCTTCGTTTGAGGAATGGAATTGGTGTTGTTAGTTTTGTGTAAATATAAATTAAGGGATGATGTTAGAAGTAATTTATATTTAAGGGTATTTTAGTATTTTACTATGCTGTCTTTATGACTTAAATTTTGTGTATAAATAGGAGTAGTTATGTCAGCATAGAAGTTAGTGCTTTTATTATTCTTTCTTGTAGCCGTCATTTCAAGTTCATTAAATACAATTCCTCTTCTATTTATTTATCACCTTTGTGCACCAACAACTCCACCTTGATGGCATCATGTACATATACAGTTGATTTTAATTGGATTTGTGCATCTTTGAGTTGGTAGGTTTGTCATTTACTAGTAGTTTTCTCATTTACTAAAGTTTGAATTTTGCTACTCTAACTCCTTTAACTCTTACTTTAAATTAGTTGAGCTTTAAAACTCTTGTACTTTTAACATGAAATTAAAATTTAAAAATTTGAGCCACTTATAATTTAGAATTTGGAGATGATCAATCACAACTTGTCCCAACTCATTTCAAGAACATAAAGTCTTAACTTGGATTTAGACGACCCAAAATATACTTACAACTTAAGTCTTTTTATGTTTGCTATGAGACTAATTCTCAAGTCAGCAGCGTAACATTTATTTTTTATTAAAGTCAAACTACTTCTCAAATGTGCGACTCTAGAAACCGATTCTTACTTATTTTCCGGAGGTGGAACCTATACCATAAATTTATTAGAGAAAAATATGACAAAATCTAATTAGTAATTACAACCTTAATACCATGGAAAGAAAACATCCCCACTTTAATTACATCCATTCAAATTTAAATTATAATAAAAAAACATAATAATACTAATAACACTCCAATAGTTAGCATCAATCTTCAAGTTGAAGATTACCTTGAAGAATTTCTTGCAACTTTTGTACTTCTTTTGATAGACTCAATTCTTTGAAGCCTTATTTGTTCTCTAAATTTAGCTATGAATTCATCAGCCTTTTTATCCACATCAGGTCCTTCATCACTCACTGTCTCTATTCCACCACCAGAAGAAGAAGCAGAACATGGTTCCTCTGTTTTTGTAAAACTTTCACCACTCTGTTTTCTTTCTTTTATATCTTCATCTTCTTCACTTTCTGTCTCTTCATTTTCAGTTTCCATAATTACCCTTTTTTCAATAAACCTTTCTTTATCTATTAGCTTTTGCATTGAAGAAACAGAATATTCTTTTTCTTCATCTTCATCTTCCTTTTCATTCGTTCCTTCTTCTATAGATTTTACCATTGACACGTTCCTTTTCATGGAGATTGGTCTCTGAAACATTGATGATGGTGGTGGTGGTGGTGGAGGTGGAGGAGGAGGAGGACATGACTTATAATAGAAACTCTTTTTCTTCATCAAATCCTCTGAATTCTTCGCAACTGATTCAGAAGGAGTGAATTTTATTGAAGAAGCTTTCAAATTCACCATTGAAGAAGGCTTTGAAGCTTTTTCAATAGCTTCTTGTTTAGTTTCCATCATTCTTGCTGATGCTGATCTTGATCTCCATGGAATAGGAGAAGGAAGAACAACGTTCTCTTTCTCTTCAATCTTATCTTCAACTATACCTTCAAATTCAGCATAATTTTTAACTTTATTAAATGATTTGCTTGAAATAAATCTTTTGGATTCTGTTTTAGACAACCCATCATTGGATTGAGATTGAAGAACACAATCATCATCAGATAAACGAGATTTCAAGCTTCGAACCGGTAAAAACAGAGGCTTTTCTTCTTCATCATCACAACCACTCTGCTCATCTTCAAAAACAGAGTGTTTTTGTACTTGTGGAGCAACAACAACCAATGATTTGTTTCTGTAGTGTTGATTATGATTGCTCCATGTTTGAAGTTTTGTAATTTCTTCAGACTCAGATGGGTTTTGAATTTGATGATCGGATTCGTCTTCGAAAAACGATGAAACTTGTAAGAATCGAGAAACTAGTGATTGTGCAGAGTCAAACTTTGAGTTATTATTGTTAATGTTGTTGTCTTTGTCTGGTTCTTGGTTTCTACGACTGAACAAACCATAAGAGATAGCTATACCAACGAAAAGAAGGTGAAAAAGTTCCCAGTTTCTTGTGAGAAGATTTTGGTTGATGAATTCAGGAGCTTGAGAAGGGAAAAGAGGAAGAATAACAAAGAATATGAGAACTATAGAGGCTTTGTATACAAAATTGTAGTTAAACTTTTTTGGGTCTTGCTGGTTTTGTTTAACATTATTATGGGTTGGTTTTTGGATTGAATTTGGAGCTGACATTGGAAGAAGGGTAAGTGGGAAAAAAGAGAGAATGGGAGGTTGAAGTTGAGGAAAGGAACAATGAGGGAAGAAGGGATGATTTTATGGGGAGAAAAAGAGAAAAAGTGGTGTGCACATATTTTTTTTATTAACACTCAGTTTTCAGAGAAAAGAGTCTGATGATTCAGAGTTTGAATACAAGTAAGTAAATTTATCTAAGAATTGTTCTCACCATAAATCAAATTTGGATTCTTTTAGAAGATTTGTTAACCACTTGAGCACAATATTTTAGTTAAAGTAATATGTAAATTTGAAGCTTTTGGATTTGTTTGTTTGATTCAATACTGTCAAAGACAAAAATGTCAAGCATAGCTTTGCCTTTATTCCATTTACACTTTCTCTCTCCTTCTCAACTCTTGCTTTCGGTTCTATAATAAAATGCTTTGTCTAGAACTAGAACATTAGATCATTTTATAGATCAACAATTTCCACCTTTTGGTTAAGTGGAATTTGAAAGCCTAGTACACTAGGCCATGCAAGTTCTTTTTTTTTTACATACTTTCATTTATGTCATGCACAATTGCAATTAACTTGAGGTTGCAACATCTTGTATATATTGGAAGTGGTTCTTTGTTCTAAATTAACGAATGAGATTATTTAAGTTTATAAAATTGATAGTGTAACATGAATATTTTAACCCACTTGAGTTGGCCTAATGGTGTTGGCTTGGGTCCTTGGAGTTTGCTCCTCTCAACTTAAGATCCTGGATCAACCACCGCTACTACTTAATTTTGTAATTGAAAAACATAATTACTTGCTTTATCAATTTTGGTCACCTAAATTTTCAAAAAATCTGCAACTCACATGAGGGAGTTTGTTTCTTAAAATTGTATTGGCTAGTATTATTCATATTCAATATACTACATTTATTACTTTGGCTTTTCTTTTGAATTATGATAATGTCAAAGCAAATTACTTATGAATTATGATAAAATCATTCAAGATAGGTCCATGACACCAACTAGAGTTTGGAGGAACATATGCAAATGGTCCAATGCATCTAGCAATAGTCTCAAATTAAACTATATGAATAACTAGCCTTGGCAATTTTAGATAGAGAATGAACTAAAAGGGACAAGTTGGGAATAAAAAAATAATGTAAGGTGCAAATGGTTAGCGTTGGAATTAGTCACATGATTCTTCTTTTGTACTGTATATGATATGATGGCTTTCATCCCATTTAAATGACAAAAAGAAAAGGCAAATTCGAGCATGTGTTAAGGAATGGTTCTCTTATCTTTAAAAAATTTCTAATACTTCAAATTCTGATTTTGGTTGCTATTAATTAGATTCTCTTAATTGTTACGCATGAAGTGAACCAATGTTGATGCAAAAGATTGTTTCTAAACACCATTGTTTAAATTTGAAAAGAAGATGGAATAAATCAGTTAGTGATTTGTCTAATCATGCATGCACACATTGAAAGATATCATAAATCTCTTGACTCAACTATTTTGATGACTAAGAAAATTCTAGTCCTTTTTATCCAGGTACAATTTTTTTTACTTGTTAAGCTTATATGACTCAGAAATGTTAGCTTTTTCAGTGGATGCACCTAGATTTGTCCAAACATTTTTTCATGTGTTTACCATGACTTTTCCCTTTTTTTTTAAAAAAAAATAATAATATTTACAACAATCTTTCTTTTTGTGAACTTAGATGACTCAGTGTATGATAGATCAAATAGAATATTGTAGATCATATTTATTAAAATTCTTTTATCCAAATGCTACTACACAATATAGTTGGATTTATGCTTTAACTTTACAGCTAACTTGACCAAGAATTTATGTAGTCTCCACACACACACACACACATGTGTGTTTGTGTAGCACTAGCAGGACAATTTTAAGGTTGTGCTGACTTTGTTGTCCCTATAGTATGATAGAATTGTAACGAGTAAAATGGTTATGCTTGCAATTTTCATTCCCACCACCATAACTAATGAGCTTATCAATGGCCCTTATATAATGACATGTGCATTAACTAATGAGCTTAACTACAATCATAAGCATAAGCTGCGCCTAACATAAGCCTAACAGGTGCCTGAGCCTCACATATGCTTGAGCCAATCTTGTGCCTAACAAGAATAAGGACACAAAACGCCGACTCCCGAACCAGATTAAACTGATGATGAAAGCCAAAAAGAAGAATAATGACACAATACTAGTTGGGGAGATTGGGAGAAAGTAGTAGCAAAAGGGAAAATGTTGCTTAGTAGTGAAGGATCCACCATACTGTTAATTTTTTTTTGTTTTTGTTTTGTATTTATAAAAAGACTCAACAATTTTAGTTAATTGAGAATTTATTCATTATAGGAATTTACTTTATTTATTGTTGTATATGTGTAGGTGAAGCTGAGGGGGATAGGAGTACATTAGGAAGACGATCGTGGGCAATGAATCTGATTCCTTCCAATCTGCCTTTGAATATTTTCTGAGAATATGTATGAGTTTGAGTTATGATGCCCTTTACTGCGACATTAAGAAAACTCAATATAGAATATTTAGTCAAAGTGTGAAATGTTGGGTTTGTTTGTCACTAGCTAGTCCAATATGAAATAATATTGTATACATAAAATTGTGACGGCTAAAAGATTGGACAAACACTAAAATTAACCATGTGATAATTTTTTGTCTTTCTATGCACAAGTTATTTATCTAATAGAAATTTTCAATTTAATGGTAAATTTATACTCGTGCAAGAATTAAACTCAAGATATTTGAATCACAACAATGCTACCTTACCACTATGCCACATGCAATCTTGCGATAAAAACTAACGGTTATATATATATATATATATATATATATATATATATATATATATATATATATATATATATATATATATATAGGCTAAACTACATATTTGGTCCCTTACGTTTATTTTAGGTTTCAATTTGGTCCCTTACGTTTAAAAAGTTTCAATTTGGTCCCTTACGTTATCAACGTTTGCATTAGTTGGTCCCTTCCGTCAAATTCCACTGTTCCACTGTTTCAATTGGACACGTGTCAATCCACGTGTGCAAACCGTCTGCCACGTAAGCAAACCGTCAGCCACATGTGCAAAAACTGACGGAAGGGACCAAATTGAAACCTAAAATAAACGTAAGGGACCAAATTGAAACTTTTTAAACGTAAGGGACCAAATTGAAATCTAAAATAAACGTAAGGGACCAAATGTGTAGTTTAGCCTATATATATACCTATTAAAAATGAAAATTTTGGGACATGCCACCATTCTTTCCAATGCTAACCTAGCTCCCCCCTGAAATAAACACTTTACAACCAGTGTTAGTTGAATCCACAAGTAGCTACTAAAAATTCGAACCTCAATTGTCTGATTATAAGTCTTTTAAATTTATCGTACTTAGTATTTTTAACATATAATCGTAAAATACTAGTATGTCTAAAACTGCAAGGCGGGGTAATCTTGCAATGCAGATCTGGCCTTATTTCATTTCAAGTTTTAAATCTATGCTAATGAGTACCGAAATACCGATAATTTTGTTTCCTCTTGACCTTGCTAAACGTAAAGATATATGTTTTGTTTTTTTCATTTTGATACAATTTAGTTTATTATTTACGGTTCAATTTTTATTGTTTATTAGTATTTTTTTATATGTGCTGTTGTGAATTCGACGATAAACTCACACCAATAATAAATTGATGTGTGGGGCAAGCGAAACAAGCAACCAATATAAGGACAGAATAGAGATGATGATGCAATAATCCAAACAAAATAACGGCGGAAGAAAAAGGACACAATAACAATTTGTTTACCCAGTTCGGTGTTAATGAACCTAATCTGGGGGAGAGAGCAACTCTCCGTTCCACTATGATCAAAGGAGTAACTTTACCCAAGAAATTCCCAAACAAGGGTTACAAGAATTAATCCTAATTCTACCCTAGTCCCGAATCTCTTCCCGTGGCCAAGAGACTCAATTTGACCTAGTCTACCCAAGGTGTATCACAAACCCCTTACATGTTTGCTCTCTTATTTTTCTATGAACAAAGCACTCTCTATTTATAGAAAAATATATGCCTTTTATTTTAAAAGACAATCTTCTAAAATAAAACCAAATCTTATATTGTTTTAAATATATCCTATTTAAAACAAACACAATCTATTTAAAATAAAACAAATCCAAGTCAGAGTATCCTCCAAGAAAATATATTTTCCACAAAAATCTCCAAACCAACACGAGCCCGCGCCCGACGCCAGCCCGCCCGCGCCCCGCGCCAGTCAACAGAACCCACAGGCCAAACGAGGCCTCTCCTGGCGCCGCGCGCAGCTGGTAGGTTCTTCAGAATTTTCCGATTTCTTATAACTGAGATTTCAAGGCATATCCAACATGTGCTATATTTTTACTTTTAATTTTTTTATGGTTAATTGTTCACGAACAGGGAATATAGACCACCTTGCAAGATCAAAGGTAACATCAGTTTCTATTTGATGATAATCCATTTGATCTATGTCAACATTTAATTGCTCATGTGGAAATTATGAGAGAATGAGAAACACCAAACTTAGAACGCATTCAAGTTGGTAAGGAATAAAGACACGAAGAAATTACAGCTAGCATGAGCATGTGAAGTAGTAGTATGTATGAAACTTTATCAAATGCCTTGCCCTATAATATGGAATTGTTACCTACTTTACACATATGCCACTACTCCTTGGCCCTTGCTCTCAAGTAAAGTAAGAGACACATACAATTACTAACATTCATTTCTCCCCTACTAAATTTCCTTTAGCACAAATCAATTCCAAATAATATACTTACCTCTTTATACTCCATTTTTGGCAGCTACCTCTTTATACTCTTGGTTACCCTGCTTGTATAATGAGAATAATTTTGATAGGGATACAAAATGTTAGTTTAAGGTCTAAAAATATAATTTGTTTTAAAAAGATTTAGATATTTTTTTAGAGATTTGTAAACTTAAAAAGAGAAAGGGAGATTACTTTATGTTTTGTTGACTTATGTTAAAAAATATAGTAGTCGCAATTTTTTTTTTCAAAATTACACGTTTGATCTTTTATCTTATTTTTTTGTAACATTTTGGTTTTTTATCTTTTATTTGTAATACTTTGATCCTTTATATTTGTAACGATTTGGTCCTTTATCTTTTATTTGTAACACTTTAGTCCTTTATCTTTTATAACATTCACACATAAACCCTTTTTTCATATTTATTTTTATTAAAAAAATGCTGAATTTTATTTGTTAAGATACATTTTTATTAAAATTAAATAAAACTCATAATTTTGATGAATATGTTCATCATCTTCATCAATTCTTTAATATCTTCATGTTCTTTAAAGGAGCAAAGTGTTACAAATAAAAAATAAAGGATCAGAGTGTTACAAAAAGATAAAATAAAAGATCAAAATATTACAAATGAAAGATAAAACACCAAAATGTTACAAAAAAATAAAATAAAAGATCAAACATATAATTTTGCCTTTTTTTTTACTCAAGATTGAGTTTCCTTACTAGGTGTTATGCCTCTCTAGTAAAAAGTTTTGGGACCTAAATTCACAATTTTCTACTCAAAAGCTTCTAACTCTAAAATCTCACATTTATTTACTATACTTTATTATTTAACCGTAGGGGTGTTTGTAGATATAGCCGGTGGCGGAGCCAGGGGTGATTAGAATGGGCCATGGCCCATCCAAAAAATTGGAAATTAATAGGATATCCTTATCCTTATTTTATATAAAATTATAATTATATGGTATATATATTAGTTGAGGCAATAATCTGTCACATGAATATTGGTGGTCGAGTGGATATGCATTGTACCAACAATGAAGTGGTGTTGGTTCGATTCCAAATTGCTTCATTTTTCTTATTTTTCTATTTTTTTCTTTAAAAAATTCAACTTCATTGTGTTTAGTGGATTATATTGTTTATTTTTCCACTTTTTTCTTTTAAATTTCAATTTTATTGTGTAAAATGTGTTTCAAACCCATGGAAATTGAGACAAAATTAATATATTTTGCCACTAAACCAATAACATTATTCTTGCAAAGTTTGTTTTTACCTTTCATATTTTTGTGTGAATAAAGCACAATTTTTTATTAATCAATAACAACTATTCTCTGTTGATTAATCATATTTATTTTGAATTATATCATTCTTTTTATTTATAATTATATCATTCTCTTTTTAGTATATATATGTAATATAATAAAATAAATAATTTTTTGATATTCAATTTTATGCAAATATTAATTCAAACTTAATTGTTGATTATTTTGAGTCACTTTGTACACGTAAATATTATCTTATGGTACGTAATTTAATTTTTTAATGACCAACTTTTTTTACGCTATTAACCTTATGGTATTTTATCTCGAGCGATAAACTTTATACTTATTAGAACTTCAATTATTCTATGCAATATAATTTTTGCATTTAATTTATATATTATAAATTTTCAGCGGCCCACCCAAAAAAAAATTCTTGGCTCCGCCACTCGATGTACCCCACTGTTAGGAGTTACTATTCAACGGTCCATCTTCAACAATCTTTGCAATGACTCTGAGTTAGAGATCTCCTGTCCAAAAGTATTAAATTTTATTTTCATCAAAGAGTCTAATAGAGAAGAGAAACATTGCAGATTATAATTAACATTTTAATATAGTGAATGTTTCAACCTATGAAGCACGGACTCTGACACGGACACTGCGACACGACACGGACACTCTGACACCGCTAATGTAAAAAATATATGACACCGACACCGTTACATATTTATAAAAAATATAAGTTTAGAATTAAAAATACATACATATGCATCTAAGTTGAACAAATTTTTCAATAAAAAAAGTTTTAAAAGAATATATGATAGTACATTTGACAATTACTCATCCAACTACTATTGAAAAACTAAAAATAATGTAATCAAAATGTAATATCTTTAATCCCTCATTGATCAATATTATTATTTTGACACATCTTTAATCTTTGTATATATGTCTGAAAAAAGTAGAAGCAAATAAAAAAAATAAAATTTGGACACTTACCCTCACACGTTTGTACGAGTGTCTTATAGGTATCGGACACCGATTTAAGGAATGTCGGAATAAAGAAAAATTTGATTTTTTGGACACCTCTCCGACACGTGTCGGACACCGCGACACGTTTAATCATAGAGGTGTCGGTGCTTCATAGGTTTCAACATTCTTTTACCATAAAGTGCTATTAGAATTGAATTTTCATTTTAAGGCTTTTTGTTTTTGACAAAAATTTTCATTTCAAGGCTAAAAATAATGTTTTTAACAAAACTAGTATGTTAGCCCGTGCCGTGCACGGGATTATTTTCTTTTTTAATATTATTTTTGTGTTTATTTTGATATATTATTTGAGTAATTTGGTTTAAAATTCTACGATAAAATTGAGATAGATTTTGCATGATATAGATTTAACGATGTCACAGAATATATAAAACAATATTAAGAGTATTACTTCGCTTCTCACTTTACACTATTATGAGATTAATTCTTTATCTCGTCTTCATTCCCGAAACTATATAGTGATCCTATAAATATAAAATAATTATAAACTTCATTCTCAAATAAAAATAAACTCCGAATTTTCATGGCCTTAAAATTTTTTGGGAGCGTACTCATAAAATAAAAATATACCATGATTTTTTTTTTTCATCTCCAGCTGACTATTTATAAAAAATCTACATTAAGTTCATTGTCAAACACGAGATAATTTTTATTTTTTAATAATATTTATTTTCATATGTAATTTTTTTTAAGATTATCTATGTCTTTTTTCATTTTATATTATTTATAAGGTTGTCTACGTTTTTTTCAATTGTCTATGAGATTGATTTCTTTTAGTTTATTTGAGTATGAAAGTATGATATATGTTTAAACCCAAGACTCTGTAGGGACTTTATCGACAAAAAATAATTGTAAATTCTATACTATTTTTTAAATGATTATTAACATACTTTGACCTTGTTCATATTCTCAAATTTTTTCTTGTCACCGTACCACAAAGAAGCAATCTTCACGCGTGAGTATCAAATGGGAAAACCTATGTGTGAATCTCCACTCACATTGATAAATTTATATTCCTAAAAAAGTTCGAACGAAGGTTTATGGAAAGTTTAAAATTTGAATTATAAAAAAATAGTATAAATTATAAAAAATAAAATTATATTAATTTATTTTAGATTTTTCATAAATTTCATCATCCAAATGTAATCTAATGAAAGTGTGATAAGACAAAATATGGAAAAACTGTTGTAGTCGAAATTCAAATTTTAATTAGTCAATCTGTATTTCTAATAGTGGGGTGGAAAGTGTTTCTCGTTTCGCATTATATACCACCGAGAGATTCCCTCTCTTTCCCGTCTTCGTTGCAGGACTCTATAAGGGCTCTATCAACAATAAAATAGTTGCTAATTCTATATTATTTTTTTTAATGAATATCAATAAAATTCTCATGCTAAGTTATAACTATCTTCTACATACACTTTTAATCATGGGGGATCACTTTTCATGATCGTGCTAAATAAAATTTTGATTAAGTGATTCCCGTGATAAAATATGAAAATATGGATAACCCCCATAGTCGAAATTCAAATTTTAATTAGTCAGTATGTATTTTTAATAGTCGGGTGGAAAGTGTTAACCGTTTTCCATTCTACACCACTGAGAGATTTTTTCCCTCTCTCTCTATTTCTATCTCCCGTCTCCGTTACATGGCTCTATAGGGGCTTCATCAACAAAAAATAGTTGTTAATTCTATAATTTTTTTTAATGAATATCAATTAAATTTTCGTGCTTAGTTCTCACTATGATCTACTTATACTTTTCATCATGGGGGTCACCTTCTTCGTGCTAGATAAAATTTTGAATAAGTTTTTCCCATGATAAAATATGAAATATGAAAATAAGGATAAGTTCCGCAGTTTGTAATTTAAATTTTAATTTGTCAATATGTATTTTTAACAGTGGAATGGAAAGTATTCACCGTTTCTCATTCTCCAACACTGAGAGATATCTCTCTCTCTTTCTCTCTCTCAAAATCTTCTATTTTGTTTTTGTCCCTAATGAACATAATTTTTTCTTCAAAATAAAATAAAATGTTTTTACGTAAAAAGAAAATATAAGTGTACAAATATGTCATAAGCTATTTTTTGGGTTCAATACTTCAAGTGATCTTATCCATGAAAAAATTAGTGTAGTTTCTTATTTCAATTTATTTCATAGTAATCTAAATATGAGTGTTCCTTTAATTTACAAAATTAAAATATAAAAAATGTCCCAAGATAGTGTCGCACAAGTGGTGGATATTTGGGCCCCTTAACCATTTGGTCCTAAGTTCGATCCCTGACCAGTGCGTATGGAGAAGCATTTCTTGGGAGAGGTCAACCCCTTAAATGGATCTCAGTTACCTCGAAGGGATTAGTCTCTGCAGTTGCGCGCGGAGGATACATTTGGTTTACAAAAAAAATTAAAATATATATATAATATTTGAGAGTTTCTTAAAAAATATAATATTTGTGAGAATTTCTAAAATAAATTAAAAAAAAAGAGTTTCTACAAAAATATATATATTTGAGAGAGTTTTCACAAAAAAAAAAAAAAAAAAACTGAGGGTTTCCAAACAAAAAATATATTTGAAAGAGTTTCTAAGGGTCTGTTTGGTTCAATTGAGAAGGAGGGGAGGGGAGGGGAGGTGAGGGGAGAGATTTATTATGTTGACAAAATTACCCTTATTTTTTTATTAAAATTCAAAATTATCCTTGTTGGAATATTAAAATTCTAGGTTTTATTTTTTTTTTACAACAAAAAAAAATTAGGTTTTCTACTCATTAGATTTTTTTTTGTTATATATCCATTAAATTTTTTTTTTGACGTAATATATCCATTATAATTTAATCCTTATTTTGAGTTTACAAGGTTAAGAGTAAAAAAGTAAATTACTTCACCAAAATTTAAAATATTCTCTCACCTCCCCTCCCCTCCCCTCCAAAAACTTCGAACCAAACGGACCCTAAAAAAAATATTTGAGATGCTCTAATTGGGATAGAAACAAAAAAAAAAGGTAGTTTTGATAAAATAATATAAAAATTCAATTATTGTCGTCGGTGGGATTCGAACAGCAAACCTTAAGCTAGAAACTCCGCATAAGTATAATATTAGAGAAGCTCTAATTGAATGACACCTAAGCAATTTATATTGAGAATGCACGAGAGAGCTCCGTAGGAATCTCGAAATGTATATAATAGAGAAATAGAGATACATTTTTAAAAAAAATCCAAAACATACACTATTAAAAAATAAAAGTAATTTAATAAACAATTTTTTTCTAAGAAAATTATAAGAAACACACTCTCTTAATTCAAATATGAAATTCTCCCCCAATCTAAATAAATATAAGTACAGTGTGCACAATAGTACAAATACGGATCCAGATCCATGCAATCAAACATATCTAGCCATCCGATCAAAATCGACATTTCAGATTGAATTTTTTTTAATCAAACTACATAATTATTTTAAATCTAAACCGTCAAATTTATCCTAAACTAGCCGTCGTGCCCGTTTGTGTGATCGATATTTTTTTTTGTTTGTTGTGATCGATATTCTCTATTGTGCAAATATAAATAACTATTTAATCTCCTTGTTTACAGTGAAAACTGGTAAACAAGCGCTAGTCTAAGTATTTAAACTTGCGAGATTGACTAGAAATCTCAGGACAATCTTATGCTTGTTTTTTAATGGAAAATGTTTCAATGTTCATTAAAGTCTCATAAACATTTACGTGTTTTAGTTTTCTTAACGAAGAATATGAAGTATATTGGTTCGAATCGCCTCGATTCAACAACTTCAAAGCAAAAACAAAACTGAAATGCAGTAAATTGCAGTAAAGTAAACTTGCATTAATCGTAAAACAAGTACAATAAAATGGTTCACAAACCGTACATCTTTCTCCTTGAAATTCCTTTCTTTCTACGCTGAGTACTTAGAATTTTTTAGAGAAAATATGTAGAAAACAGTTTTGCGACCCCCTTTTCTCCTAAGAAAACACTATTTATACATCGAAGCAAAATCTAACTGCTTAGATCATCTGGACGCTCCAGATTTCGCCTTCAAACCCACGTTCTTTACTTCACAGCCTTCCTCTTGGCGCTCTTGCATATTGGGCTTAATTCTGAGTTCTTTTGGGCCTTGCTCATTTGACCCATATTCCAATTTCCTTCGCTTCGAATCTCATATTGAACTCTTGCCTTCGACAGGAACCATCACTAAGCATAACTATCGAACTTGCTCATATTGATTCGAATTTGCTTAATCGAACTATAGCTTTCGATGATGCTTTCAGAAATAAAACAATGACACCTGTCATATTATTATCAGTTCATTATTTTGTTGGACCAACATTTTTCGTTAAAATTCATTTAAATAAAAATATGACCCAACAAATTGCCCCCCAAAAATGCCAATTTTGAATAAGCATTCGAAAGAGAAAATGGCGTTTTTGAAAAGACTCTGAATAGACCTTTCACACTCCCCAATGACGGCTGTAACGTCAAGACATCATTGCCCTTTTCCATTAACTGTCACATCGTTTCCCACAACCATCATGATTCCTACTTTTTCTGCACGCAAATGCCACGTGTCAAGGCTAGAAGTTGAAGCACGCGTTTCTGAATTTTTCTTAGCTCTTTTTTTTTTTTTTTTTTTTTTTTAAATTTTCAAAACCCTATAAATAGGATTTCTCAACTTCTGCTTCACTTTTTGCATTCTTGAACTTCTTCACTTCTTCTTCTCCGTTCCTTTTCTTCTATCACAGAAAAGCTTCAAACTTTCTTCACCATTTTCTTCCAACAGAACTCAAATTTGCCAGATACTTTTCAACGCAAAAAACAATGGCTTCAAGCTCTACTCAAACCAAGAAACTTCCTTTAGCAGGAGGGTGGAGCGAAACGGTCCTGAATAAACTTCCTCCTAATACAGTGCCTGAACCAGTAATGAACACAGAGAGACGCAAAATCTGGGAAAATCAGGTAATGTTTCCTTATACTGTTGCTGATCGCACTTACGCTTTTGGGGGTCCTTTACCCAATGCTAAGAGTAAAACCACTGCCATCTTAAATATTTTCCCTGTTCATGAACCTTGCAAACCTAGGGCTTTTATTGATTCACCTTATAATTTCAACTTTATTAAACCCCCAAATAAGGTCTTTAGATCAGCGCCTTACTATGGCAATGAAGAGTACATAAAGTGGATGGATAGGGTACAAGTAGGTTATGGTGATTTCTGGAAAGACTCTGGGATCTTCGAGTTACTCCAACTCTCTAGGGTAGGCCCTAAATACCATTAGGAAATGCTAGTCGCTGCTTTGCATTTCTTCGAATCCTCTACGAATACTTTCCACTTCGAATGTGGTATGATGACTCCTACACTCTTCGATGTAGCTGCCATCACTGGGCTTAGCCCATTGGGTGAAACTTACGACCCAACTAAGACTGGCACATCCATCGAATTTGCTCCAAAAGAGAAGACCTTTCAGAAATACATTCAAGAAAACCATGCAGTTGGTGAAGAGGAAGTATCCGATGTCGAACATGTCGCTTTTCTTACCCTGTGGCTTTCCCATTACATTTTTTGCTCAAAGTCCTTGCAAGTTGCTAAGCACTTTATCCCTATGGCTATTCAACTTCATGAAGGTCGCCAATTTGGATTAGGACGTTTAATTTTAGGTTGTTTGTTTGCTTCGATGCAACTTGCAAGTGAGAACCTTAAAAAGACTGGTGATGGTTCTACTTTTTTGGCTGCTGGGCCATTTTGGCTTCTCCAACTGTGGCTCAATGCCACATTCGAGAACGCACTAGAATTTTATCTTCCTGGGGATTATGAAGCTGAGGCACGCAAGCGACAGATCGAAGGGACACGACTGGTGCGTTTAGTTCCTCTACCATTAGGCCTAAACTATGAACAGAGCTTCTTGAAATACTTCAACATATTTCTAAATTTGAAGACTTTTAAGGAAGAGTACGCTTCATTCATCAAGCGTATTATCGGACCCTCATGGTTTGTACAACCATTTCCTCCTCTTAAAGAGGTCGAAGAGTTTGGACTTGCACAATGATTAGCTTATTTAGATCCCACTGTGCTTTCTTGTCGAATTGGCACAGCGCCAAAAGACTTTGGGTTGGTGGGATACTTTCCTCACTTGGTATCTCGCCAATTTGGCCTCACTCAACTTACCCCACAAAGTTTCTATGAAGGTGAAGAAGGTATCTGTATAGGGCATAAGATCATTTCTGAAGGATATTTCAAATCTTATTTGAAGAACACTGAGAAACATAAATATGAACTCACCCCTTTCGAGTACCAAAACTCCATCTCCTCTACTAATGAATTCCAGGATTGGTGGGAGAGACATTACTCAATTTCGATTCCTAGCGAGAACTTCCTGCTTGCTAGAGTTTCGAGTGGTTTCCATTCTCCCCTTCTAGAACAGGCCAAGGCAACAACAACTAAAGGTAACTTCTTTCATTCATGATACTTTCTTCTATTTCTATGTCCTTTGATTTCTTGACTAACAAATTTATTTATTCCTCAGGAAACAAATCTAGAGCGGCTTCAACTTCTTCCCAACAATCCGCTTCTCTACCAGTCAAAGAAGACAAGAAGGTGCATGAATTTCCATATATTGGCTTTCAGTTTCCATTTTACCCTTAAAACAATTTTATCAACAATTAACATTTCGAGGTTTCATTTCAACAGGGTTTGAAAAGGGCAAGCAGTTCTGTTACTGAAAAACCTTCAAAGAGATCTAGAAAGGATAAAGTTATTTTGACAGACATTGATGAACAGGTATACCTTCCTATTCTCATGTATACTTTCTTCTTCACTTACGTATCTGGCTTTTATATCTCGACGTTTGTCGTCGACAGAACATAGATGTTGATCTTGGAAGAGTTATTACCAAGGTTTCCAGCCAAGTAAATCCAACCACCTCTGTGAAGGATCCAGCAAAGAAGAAAGAAAAGAAGAAAGGCAAGCGAAGTGTTCAAGACACAGCTACAGAGCACAAGGATGATGTCAGCCAAGACGCGTCTGTCGAAATTCTCATCGTCAATCCAACGAAAGATAAGCAGAAGAAGAAATCAAAGAAGACTCATTCTTCAACCACTTCGACTGCCCCTGAGATTTCAATTCCTAACGAACAACTTGGTAGCGCACACGGCGTCAATGATAATGAGCCTCAAGGTGCCAACAAAGGCATTACCCAAAAGATTCTTCAGGATCAAATCTTTGAGCATACAAACGAGAGTTCGAACTCTTGTTTTCAACCTCCTCCTGTCAAGGTATGTTTACTGCTTTTCTCTATATTTAGAACACGCTATTAAGCACCCTTCTTTTCTTTTAATTTTCTTTTTTTTTTTATTCTTGTCAGGTACCTGTCTCAACCATACCTGAAACTTCTGAGGGCAATCATAGCAAAGAGACTCTAGCTAATGAGCACGTGTCGAAAGAGGCTATTCACGAAGAAAGATCAACTGCTGATTCGCCTCCAAAAAGCAATCCTGAAGGACATTGTCAAACTTCTGTTCGCCCTGAGAATAATGATCACATGAAAGAGGACATGCCTAAAGGTGACAAAGTTGGTACTGAAGATGGCTCGAATGGTAAGGATCAAACTGAATCAACCCCTAATGCTGAACCACAACACCAAGGCCCGGAACCTGCAACTCAAGAAAATGCTTCAAACCAAAGGTCTCCCTCCGTTGAGCAAGCCAACATGGATCAATATTTCGAGTCTGGCAACGAGGATGATCTTTCTGCACAGCCTGGGGGTTCAAGCATTGATCCCCAATCTTCTACCTCGAAAATATCTGCTGCAGCAGGGATCCCAGAAACTCTTCTTCAAGGACTAAATGTATCTACCCCAGAGGAAGCTCTTGAGAAGCTGTTATCTAGTGGTAGTTTCAACACCAACAGTGAGGGAACTTCAGCGCCTACTCGAAACGAAGAAACAGCCAGGCTCGAACAAGCTCACTTGGAGGCGAGGTTCATCGAAGAATTTCTGCAACGAGATGTATTAGAAGTTATTGACAATGATCCTCATGCCTTCTTTAGCTTTAAAGCACTGCTTCAGCAATTGCAAACTGATAGAACCAAAGAAGCGATGCTATTTTTGGTTAACCAAGTTGAGGCTCTGATCGAACAATTTGCCAAGAATCAACAAATGCTTATCAGTGCGCAGAAGTCTTATCAGGTGCAAATGCAGGCTCATGCTTCAGTTTTAGCTAACGCAACTGCTTGTAATAATGAGGTGAGTCATATGAGATCAGGAGTGACTGCTGCCTATCTGAAAGCCGCTGCTTGTGAAGACAACATTGCAAAGTGGAAGGCAGAAATCAGGCAGCTCGAGACGAAAATTGCTGAAGAAGAGGAGTTGCAGAAACATTATTTCGAGCTTGCCACGGAAGTAACTCCTGCTCAGATCGAAGCTAAGGCGAACGAAGGATTAAGGTTATGTAGTGATGCTGCCACCCTCCAAGCTGCAGCAAAGCGCTTTGACAGAGAAAGTAACTTACTGAAGATCAAGCTCTCTCAACTTAAGGAGATTTATCGAACTTTCCAGCGTAGTTCTATCAGCAATCTTTGAATTTTCTATGTAATCCCTTTTGTTGTGTCCTGATGTAATATGGCTTACTTTGCTGAACATGTTTTGCTCTTTTGAAGCCACTATTTTGGATAATGTCTTATGTTATGTCAGACATCTTAATATTGTTTTTATGGCAAATTATTTCTTTACCATTTGGATATTATTTATGCTTCGAATTACTCAGTGCTTATCTTTATTTCTTGCAACAATGGTTTATATCTTTTCAAATATTTACCATTTATGTTCACTGATCGCTGTTCCACAGTTAACTCTTGAATCTCGTATGCACCATTAGATAACACTCTAGAAATTTTAAATGGTCCTTCCCAATGTGGTGACCATTTCCCAAAGACTCTATCTTTCCTATCCATAGGCAAGATAACTTTCCAAACCAAATCTCCTACGTTAAAAGTTTTACATTTAACCTTTTTATTGTAAGCTTTAGCAACTCTTTCTTTTTGTCTAATTAAAACATCTAAAGCTTGCAATCTTTCTTCATCTAACTCAACTAATTCATCCATCATCAGATTTTCATAGTGCTCACTAGGCATTTCCATTTGTCTTTGAACTCTTATGGATTGCACCATGATTTCGACAGGTAATACAGCATCATGACCATAGGTCAATCGAAATGGAGTTGAATTAGTAGATTCCTTAGGAGAATTTCTACAAGCCCACAATACTTGGTCTAAAGTGTTGTGCCAATTCCTTGGCTTCTGGGCAATGTGTTTCTTAATTAGGCCAATTATAATTTTGTTGGCTGCTTCAACTTGACCATTTGCTTGGGCATAATATGGTGTTGATGTCAACAACTTGAAACCTGCCTCATTAGCAAAATTTTGCATCTTTTGTCCAACAAACACTGTTCCCTGATCAGTAGTGATAGTTTCAGGTAATCCAAACCTATAAATAATATGATTTTGGATAAAACTAATCACAGTTTCTTGATCAACTTTTGGCAAGGCAACAGCTTCGATCCATTTTGTAAAATAATCAACTCCGACTAAAATGAAACGTTGGTTTTTGGACGATGCAGGCCTAATTTCACCAATCAAATCTAAGGCCCATCCTCTAAAAGGCCAAGGTTTAATTACTGAATGTAATTCACTTGCAGGAACATGTTGAATACCTGCATGCCTTTGGCATTCTTGACAGCTTTTAGCAAATTCTATACAATCCTTAAGCATTGAAGGCCAGTAGAAACCTCTTCGAAATAATAACCATTTCATTTTGTGGCCTGCTTGATGAGCACCACATGAACCACTATGTACATTAGTAATGGCTAAGAATGCCTCATTTTCACCAAGACATTTTAACAAAATCCCTTCAGGAGTTTTCTTGAATAACTCATTTCCAATGATGGTATAGCTTAAGGCTTTGTATTTTATTTTTCTATCAGTAATTCCTGATGGATTTTCCAAATAGTTAACAATTGGCTTTCTCCAATCAGTATCACTTAAATTGTCAATGACAAAAATTTCTGTTACGAAACTTTCAAAATGCATGTTAACATTTTGGAGGTTAGAACTTTCAAAATGTTCAAAACTCTCAGAATTTTTAAAATTCTCCTGAAAATTCTGTTCATCTGCCCCCAAATGTTTTGGCATTGACAATTTTCCACTTGAGATTTCATTCGAGATTAGTTTGTCTTTTACTTCGATCAACTCTTCGAATGTGTCTCTCGATATTCTGTAACCAGAGGCAATTTGTGCTAAATCATTTGCCTCTTGATTTTCAATTCGAGGCACATGCTAAATCACATAAGATTCAAATTGTTTTAACAAAGAAAAAGCAATCACAAAATATTTCATTAAGTGCTCTTGAATACATTTGTATTCTTTTGTTAATTGCTTTATTACCAGTTCAGAATCACCTCTTATCTTAACATGTCTTGCCCCCAAGTCTAAAAGAATTTCTAAACCTGTAATTAAAGCTTCATATTCTGCTTCATTATTCGAACAAGACCCATTGATTTTATACTTAAATTTTGTGGGAATTTTACAAGGTGAAAGTATAAAAATCCCAATTCCTGTACCATGTCTATGTCTAGATCCATCGAAATATAAATTCCAAGGTTCAATATCAATAGACTCTATGAGGGCTTCACTTACTGAATGTTCAGCAAGAAAATCAGCCACTATTTGGCCTTTAACAGCTCTTAATGGCTTATAAGTCAACGAATATTCTGTTAAGGCCAATGTCCATTTTCCAATCCTACTATGCAAGATTGGTTTTAACAACATATGCTTAATAATATCAAAATGGGAATAAACATAAACATCAACTGGTTTTATATAATGCTTAAGTTTGGTACAAGAAAAATATAAACAAAGGCAAATTTTTTCTATTACAGAATATCTAGTCTCAACATCATTTAAAACTCTACTTAAATAATAAATAGCTTTTTCTACACCATTTTCATCTTCTTGAGCAAGCATACTTCCAATGGTTGTATCTGATGCTGAAATATACAACTTCATTTCTTTGTTTCGAATTGGAGGCATCAGAGTAGGAGGATTTGACAAGTAAGCTTTGATATCATCAAATGCTTTCTGTTGATCAGTTCCCCAATGAAATACCTCATCTTTCTTCAGCTTTAACAGTGGAGAAAACGGGTGAGCCTTTCCACTTAGATTCGAAATGAATCTTCTCAAGAAATTGATTTTACCAAGCAAAGATTGAAGCTGTTTCTTCGTTGCTGGAGATTGTGTCTCCATGATAGCCTTTGTTTTATTCTGATTGATCTCTATGCCCTTTTTATGCACAACAAAACCAAGGAAATCTCCTGCATGTACACAAAAAGCACATTTTAGTGGATTCATTTTTAATCCACATTTTCTCATTCTTTCGAATGACTTTCTAAGATGACTTAGATGATCATCAGAAGATGAAGATTTGACAACAATGTCATCAATATATATTTGCATAAAAATTTCAATGAAATCATGAAAAATCGAATTCATTGCTCTTTGATATGTTGCCCCTGCATTTTTCAGTCCAAAGGGCATCACTACCCATTCATAAGTACCTAAGGCACCAGGGCAACGAAAGGCAGTTTTAGCAACATCCTCTTCAGCTATGAAAATTTGATTATAGCCAGAATAGCCATCTAACATGCTTAAATATTCATGGCCTGCTGCTGAATCAATTAACATTTCTGCTACTGGCATTGAATATTCATCTTTAGGTGTAGCATTATTTAAGTCCCTAAAATCTATACAAACTCTAAGTGATCCATTCTTTTTAATGACAGGAACTATATTAGCTAACCATTCGACATACCTGGCTGTTCTAATGAACTTGCACTTGAGCAACCTTTCGATTTCTGTCTTGATCTTTGTCATGATTTCTGGAGCAAACCTCCTTGGAAGTTGCTTCACAGGCTTTTTCTCTGGTCGAAGAGGCAACCTATGTTCAACCAGTTCTCTACTCAATCCTGGCATTTCATTATAATCCCAAGCAAAACAGTCCTTGTATTCTTTGAGCAATTTAATTATCTTTACCTTCAAGTCCGGATCAATATTGGCACTAATATAAGTTGGCCTTTTGACTGAGCCATTTCCAATATCAATTTCTTGCAAAGGATCTTGGGCTTGCATTTTTTGATTTGAACTAATTGGATCTTTTTCGAAACCCAAAGGTTCTTCATCATAAATACAATCTAATCTCTGATTATTACCAGGAAACGAAGCATTGACACCTGTTGCCAATTTATTCTTTATATTGCCATTGGCCTCAACAGCCATATTTTCACTATATTCAATAGCCTCAATAGCCATTTGTATTCTGTTCTCGGCAGCATATGCCGTAATTCTGCTCCATTCAGGGGACTTAAACATCAGGACTATTGTCAAAGTCTCCCCACCCAGAAGCTGGTGGACGAACATCCCTAACATAGGCTCCATTAACTGGCTCCCTCTCCCAAATAAAACCATGGGTAGGATGTAGCTTAATAGAGTGGTAAACACTATCAGGACTTACCATGTTTGGATTGAAGGCAACATCTTGCTCACCACAAGGAGCAATATTTGCCAAATTTTTGTCGAAGTTTTGAATAGTCACAGTGCTCGAATCAGCTAAATAAGCACTTTGATCAGCCTCTATATTTTCGACAAGGCCATCATCTCTCCACAGAATCAGCCTTTGGTGAAGGGAGGAAGGTACAGCACCAACTCCATGAATCCATTCCCTTCCCAGCAGTATATTGTAGTTTGGCCTAGTAGCAATAACCATAAACAAAGTTTTTCTAATTGTGCTGCCTACACAAACTTCAAGTTGTATAGCCCCAAGTGAGTGGCCAGTTTTGCCTTCATAGTTGGCTAAGACCACATTGTGGGGATGTAAGTCAGTGTCGAATAGACCCAACTTCTTCAGCATGAAATGGGGCATGATGTTGACTACAGCGCCACCATCAACTAAGATTTTATTAACTCCTACATCATTCACTTTTGCCTTGATGAATAAAGCTTTTAAGTGATTTCTCATCCCTCCATCTGGCCTCTCGAATACAGCATCCTGTGCCTCGACGCAGCCATTATCCATTACATAGTAACACACTGGCTTATGATTAGCCAATTCTAAAGCTTCGAACTCCCCTTCTATCTCTTCTATTTCAGTTGGAACATCATACTCCACAGGGAGCACAGATACCACATTCACCAGCACATCGAAGTCAGATCCATCATCTAGAAGATCATCATCTTCCATGAAACCTGCTTCATTCTCAGCATCCTTGTTGTTCTCAGCATCTGACTCTTTTATAGGAGCAAGCCTCTCCTTTATTGGTCCTTTGACCATTTCAGCTTTCCCCTTCTCATCAGCATTGCCCCCAGCCTTATTTTGCTGAGCAGCAACCTTCTTTCTGCGCTGGAACCTGCGCCATTGGGTTCGAGTCATCGGATTCTTGCCCTTATAGTTGTTTCTGTAGCCATACTTGTTGGCTTCTGTTGCAACTTGTGAATTTGGTGGTTGGACAACCACTTTCGAACCAACTTGTGGTTTCGCCCCAGCAACAACCTTGGACTCAGCAATCACTTTCGAAGTCCCAGCAGTAAACTTCACATTAACATTGCTTGAGCTTCCCTTCTCCATCCATTTTTTGTCGAAAGCCACGTATTGGCCACTGACCCACTGATTTGTAGGTGCTTTGTTGGATGGCTTAAAAGTTTTCTGAGGGCCTAGCCTCTGGTGAACAGAAAGCCCTTGATTATGGGACTTGCTCCAATCAATTTTCTGATGTGGCCAGTTCTTTTTATTTGGCTTGGAACTTGGCCATTTTCTTTTGTGATCAGCATAAGGCAGCACCTTCTTTAGGTTTGTTACCGCCTCCTTGTCACACACAGCACTACATCTAGGGCATAGCATGACTTCAGCATTATTCAACTTACACCTGTTGAGGAAATCTACCAATTCCTCTTCAGCAGCAGGGTAAGCCTCTTGCACTTTTTTGTCATATTCTTTTTCAGGAATGGCCTTGATAGCGGCAGCCATATCAGCTTCTGACACTTCGACCATATTGCAATCCAGGATTTCGACAAGACTTGCATCAGCAGTTGACAGTGGATTAGTATCCACTTTCATTGGTGGCTTATTTTTTCAGCAAACTTAAGCCTTCCTTCATTCAATGCGCGTTGAACCAGATCCCTGAAAAGAACACATTGATGAGTTTTATGGCCCAAATAATTGTGATATTTACAATAACCTCTTTTCTTTCTTTGTTCAATTGGAGGTATTTTCAAATCTTTTTGAACAACTATTTGACCATCAGACACCAACAAATCAAAAATTTCATCACATTTAGTAATATCGAAAGAATAAGTTTTAGTGGCATATTTTTCATTCTTTGGTTCGACTGGATTCTTTCCATTCGAAGGCCTTAACAATTTACAAGTATAAGGAGGCCCTGGTTTTAATTCTGCCACATTAATATCACTATCATCAATATCCACATATTCATCTTCAGTTTCATATCCAACATCGTTATCATATGAATCTAAGAAAGCAACCTCTCTCTTTTTATGTAACTTAGAATTTATAGCTTTTTCAGCTTTTAATCTTTCGATTTGCCTAACTCTATCAGCCAGTTGAGACATATCTCGAAGATACTGAGTATCCAATTTCTTCCTGATTGAATAGTCTAGGCCACCTGCAGCCATTTCGACTAGTTCATGTTCAGGCACTGACGTAAAACATTGAGCCTTTAATAATCTGAACCTATTCAAATAATCATCAACAGTCTCTTGTGTTTTTCTTTTAACACTAGCCAACTCTTTAAGACTTATCTTAGTTTGGCCCATGTAGAACTGTTCATGAAACAATCGTTCCAATTGAGTCCAATTATGAATCGAATTGGGAGGCAAAGTTGTAAACCAAGTAAAAGCATTTTTGGTTAATGAATTAGGGAAATATTTCATTCTTAAGTTTTCATTATTTGCCAAATTCCCTGATTCTGCTAAGTATCTAGCAATATGTTCAACAGTGGACTCATTGGTATCCCCTGCAAACTTAGTATATTTAGGGACTTTCCAACCTCTGGGTAACTCTGTTTGCAACACATACTCAGATAATGCAGAAACGAAGTTTGGCCTTCGAGTACCAGTATTAAGGCCATTTTGGTTCAGAATAGTTTCGACTAAAGTTGCTAAGTTATTAGGCGCGGCGAAATTATTATTGTTCTGAACATTTCGAACCACATCGTCAGGATCTTGGTTCCTTCGAACCATAACTATTGGAGGAGGTTGGTTAACCTCGTTTTGATATTGGTACTCCTCTTGGGTCATTTGTACAGGCTCCTGTTGTGGGATAACTTGGGGAATCACATATGGTGGCCTTGGGTTAATAGGAGTGGCAGACATAGCAGGTAAAATCATTTGTGGTGCCACATGATTAATCCTAGGCTGATTTTGAAGGGGAGGAGTGCCAAAAAAGTCAGCAATTCGACCCATTTGGTAGGCTAACATTTGGTAACTGTCGTTAGTATTTTGAATTAAGGGGTTAAAGACAGTTCCAATTTGTTGTGTTAAGAGATTAACCATGTCATGGTTACTTTCATCCATCTGTTGTCTTAAAGACAACACAGATGCAGTGGTTAAAGGTGTTGGAGTTACCCTAAGGGTAGTATATCTTTCAGGTTCATACGTGGGTATTGAATGAAAACCCATCGTAGGTGTTAGTATAGGACCATATAAAGGGTTTGTGACCATATGAGGTGGTCTTAAACCAGACAAAACAGAATGAAACGCCATAGTTGTTATTGGTATCGTAGTTCCTGGAATATATCCAGAACCACTTACACTAGGAATTGGCGAAGTCGATGTAATGCTCGCCACGTTCGAATCTGGGGGGGAGAAAGACTACCCTCACTACTCGAAGAACTTATAGATTGACTGGTTGTAGACCCATGCATTTGATGAGTTCTAGCCATAACCGTTAATGGCGGTTACTAACACAGAAAAATCTTATTTCTACAGAAACAAAGCACAAAACCTGTCCCACTGGGCGTGCCAATTTGTTTACAGTGAAAACTGGTAAACAAACGCTAGTCTAAGTATTTAAACTTGCGAGATTGACTAGAAATCTCAGGACAATCTTATGCTTGTTTTTTAATGGAAAATGTTTCAATGTTCATTAAAGTCTCATAAACATTTACGTGTTTTAGTTTTCTTAACGAAGAAGATGAAGTATATTGGTTCGAATCGCCTCGATTCAACAACTTCAAAGCAAAAATAAAACTGAAATGCAGTAAATTGCAGTAAAGTAAACTTGCATTAATCGTAAAACAAGTACAATAAAATGGTTCACAAACCGTACATCTTTCTCCTTGAAATTCCTTTCTTTCTACGCTGAGTACTTAGAATTTTTTAGAGAAAATATGTAGAAAACAGTTTTGCGACCCCGTTTTCTCCTAAGAAAACACTATTTATACATCGAAGCAAAATCTAACTGCTTAGATCATCTGGACGCTCCAGATTTCGCCTTCAAACCCACGTTCTTTACTTCACAGCCTTCCTCTTGGCGCTCTTGCATATTGGGCTTGATTCTGAGTTCTTTTGGGCCTTGCTCATTTGACCCATATTCCAATTTCCTTCGCTTCGAATCTCATATTGAACTCTTGCCTTCGACAGGAACCATCACTAAGCATAACTATCGAACTTGCTCATAGTGATTCGAATTTGCTTAATCGAACTATAGCTTTCGATGATGCTTTCAAAAATAAAACAATGACACCTGTCATATTATTATCAATTCATTATTTTGTTGGACCAACATTTTTCGTTAAAATTCATTTAAATAAAAATATGACCCAACACTCCTTTTTTATTTGACTTAGTTAATTGATAACTACTTAACCTCTTTTTTTGTTGTGGCTATTTATTAAGAAGAAAAAAAAATATTTTTTTTTACTATAAAAAAACTGAAAACCTACTTTTATGTGAAAGTTGTGCTTAGTTTTTTTTTGTAGTTTTTTTAAGGGTAAAATAGGAATATTGAAAAAGCCATCCTAAAAATTTGTATCTCCTTTATATATTAGTATAGATGTACAAATACAAATTCAAATACTCCCTCCGGCCACAATTATAAGCAAAATTGCACTTTTTAGATTCATTGAATAATTGATGTATCTAGACTATAATACAGACCATATACATATGTTATTCAATGAATCTAAAAAGTACACTTTTGCTTATATTTATGGCCGGAGGGAGTAAATGTCTCAATTCTCAATTGTAGAAAAGTACAAATATGATGTCGGTAATCTCATCCATTCATCCATTAGATGAAATGAAACCCCTATAGACCAGAGAGTGTTACCTTACGTGTCATTCTTTCCGTGACTTTCATATTCGAATTGTGTCACAATCGGGTCACATAAAATTTCCATTATTCTCTTTTTCCTCTTCACCCATTTTCCTCGGATATCCTTTCGTTTCTGATTCATAGTTTGTTGAGCGAAACAAAAACAAAACCATTTTCTTATTATTATTATTATTATTATTATTATTATTCAATCAAAAAGTCAAATCTAGGGTTCACAATTTCGATTTCAATTTCGATTTCAATTTCAATTTTCCCCTTTTACTTTTCCTTTCCTTCCCCACAATTTTTCTTCTCTCTTGTTGTAGATCACCACAATCACTCATATCCATTGATCAATTCTTTCCGAAACATGATCTTATTTTCTCGGGAAAATTCCGCTTTCTATTTTATCCATCAAGCTCTTTTTCCTTGTTTCAGTTGTTGTAGAATTCCAATTTCTTAGGGTTTCTATAATTGATTAACTCCGTGATCCCCAAATTTCAATTTGGGACAATTCGATTTCTTTCTGTTCTGGATTCTGTATATGTATTTTTGTTATTATTTCGGTAATTTTGGTTATCGTAATAGAATCTTTGATCGGAATATAGGAGAATACGATAGGTGTTTATAACTAACTCTTTGTGAATTAGGTTATTTGTGAATATATATATATAAAATTGTGTATCTGTTTTGGGAGTGAGTTATGCATATAGAGGAATTGAAGGGAGGTGAGGTTGTTGGTGAAGGTGGAGAAGAAGGTAGATGGAGTTTTGTTGGTTCTGATACGAAAAGGGTTTTGGTTGGAGCAGGCGCTCGAGCGTTATTTTATCCTACGCTTGTTTATAATGTTGTTAGGAATAGGCTTGAGGCTGAATTTCGATGGTGGGATAAAATTGATGAGGTATGGTTTCATATGTTTGAGCTTTACCATGTATATTTGGGTGATTTCGATTGCTATGCTATTACTTTTGTTCTTTGTTGTTTTTTAATCAAGTGGATGCATGATTGTTACATGTTGTTATCGCGTGCGATTTAGTGTTGTTGTTTCTCTTGGATTTGTTTGTTTTGATTTTGGAACTTGGGTGTTTTTATGCATTGCCATATTCAGTGAATGCACCTTGCATGTTTGTGTGTGATATTATCGTCATATAGAGGGAAAAGGCTGCTTATATAACTTTTCTTCTTTGTTGGATTCAGTGAATGCTTGTACTTGCAGATTTTGAATGTTATTTGATATTTATATAACTTTGATTCAATATGTCTACTGCAATTCAACCCTATACTATTGAGGGAATACAATGCAAAAAGGTGTTTTGAGCTGATAATGCATCGGATGTGGACTGGACAAATAAAAACGATGGCCATAAATGATAAAATGCTTAATATATGATAAAAGGGAAGATTTATGATTTATTTTTAGTGCAATTTGTATGTTCTTGTTTTGATTTCAACATTTCCCATAAGCAAAGTTTTTTTTTTTTTTTTTTTTTCATTTTTTAATGTGTTGGTTCACCCACTGTTGACCGCAACTGTCAGACCCAACTTGTGCATGTTTAGAACTCTATTTACTTGTGATAGAATTGAAAATAGTTTCAATATACCAAAAGATGTTTTTTTTTGTATTATGAAAAAAAAGATGATTTTTGTTGAATTCAAGTCTTAAATTAATACAATTCAAACATATTGCATAAAATAACTCATTTTAAACAAAATGAATTTTTCTAGTTTTGAGATTCCAACAGTGTTGATTATAATACAGGATTTATTTGGGTTTTAAATGGAAACGGAAATTCTAATTTACACTGTGGAAACAGAAGCACCATAGATTTAAAGGTTATTTTTTTTTGAGAAAAAATATTACCATAGATTTGAAGGTAAAAAAATATTACCTTTAAATCAATGGTGCTTCTGTTTTATGATAGTAAGTATACTGGTTATATTTTATCTTTCTGAATTTCGCTATTAAGATTTACTTTGCTGCATGATCTGCTGATGTATGGAAATTTTCTTCTATTGTTTGGGATTTAAGATTGTTCCGAATCTGACTCTTAATTTTCAGTTCGTATTGTTAGGCGCCGTTCCATTTCCTATTGATGTTCCTCGCTTGAAGGATCTTGGTGTTCGTGGGGTCATCACATTGAATGAGTCATATGAGACTTTAGTTCCAACCACATTATATCATGTGAGTATTCAGCAATATCCCTGGTTTTGGCGGTTTTAATTGTTTTGAGGGTTGATTTAGATTATTGTTTATCACCTGCTTTCTAGCTTAATGCTTTTTGAATGCTATATTTGTTTTATTACCTAAAGGACAGGTGTTGTGCTATGTTCTCTCTATAGCATCTTCGGTGTTTCGTGATAAATTTCATGCATTCTTAAATATACTCAATGTCATAGTTTCTTGTTTGAATTTGGCAGGCCCATGGAATCGATCATCTGGTGATTCCTACTAGAGATTACTGTTTTGCTCCACCACTAAATGACATCCGCCGTGCTGTTGATTTCATACATAGTGAGTACTATGCAAGTTGATTCATGCTAGTATCAGAATGTTGGCATGTACAAGTTTTTTTTTGTCTATGGGGAAAATGATTAATGATGATGAAACTATCTATAAAATGTTGCTTAGTTGTTAAAACCATGCCCATGAGTAGTATGTAGAAGTTGCAAAATGCATCTACTGGTAGACTTATAATAATAGCAATGTTTCTCATTAAAATTTAGTTATTATGCTCATTTTTAACTGTTTTTTCCTTCCCTTGAAGTCTTTCTACCTCCCACCTCTGGGCAAAACTAATAATAGAACTCAGAAAAATCCATAATGAGTATGAGAAGTTATAAAATTCATCTACATATAGGCTTCTACTAACTGCGCTCCCCATTATAATTTAATTACTATACATTTGTTTTAATTATTGACTTTTCCCCCTATTTTCGGTTCTTTTGATGAAGAAAATGCATTGTCTGGACGCACTACATATGTCCACTGCAAAGCCGGACGGGGTCGCAGCACAACTATTGTTATTTGTTATCTGGTTGGTTCCCAAACTTAAGAGAGTAGAGAGATCAAAATAGGGAAAGATAAGAAGTTAGTACTGTGGTTTTCTTATTGTTCTTACAATATGATCTTTTTGGTGTAGGTGCACCACAAACTGATGTCACCTGATGCTGCATATGAATATGTGAAGTCAATTCGGCCAAGGGTGCTTCTAGCTTCCTCTCAGTGGCAAGTAAGTGTGAAGCTTGTAATTGTTTTTTTTATTGTTAGTACTATTGACTATTGAAATTTGGAGTTATTACACCTCCAGTTCACCTATCATATTTTTAGGTAAGTTTGTTGCTGAAAATAAATGGAATTCATATTTACTATGATGATTTAACCGTACAGTGTTTATGCGGATACTCTTTCTTAAAGGCAATCCCCAATTTTAAAATCCCATAAATAAATTTCTAAAATCCATAATAATTAATGGTGATTGTTAATATTCATTCATTTAATTGTTGATATTTCAGGCTGTCCAGGAATACTACCGCCACCTTATTGTGAGGAGGGCTGTTGGTTTTGCACCTGCAGCTGATCTATTTGTAAAAGCTTCTGGGTTTTCAGCAGTTTCACGAGATCTTATAAAGTTTGATGACAATTCTGTAGTTGTGGTAACAGAGCAAGATCTTGAGGGATACAGCCCAAGTTGTCAATCAGAAACCATGACAAGTGAAATATGGGCAGATTTAAACGTTGTTTACCGTGTGCGAGTTGCTGGACAGGCAGCATTGGCTAGAATATCTTGCCTTTGGTTGCGATATGGTGCCGACCAGAAGATATCTGCTGAAAAACTGAGCAGGGAAAGCAGTTGCTCAATCAGAACTAATCACTTGGGAGGAATTAGTGTTGATATCCATGTGTACTGAAAAAGCAGCCAGAGTTGCCTCCTCTTGGAAAAGTTTCCCAGTGTTGTGCCCAATAATAAACCATGTATGATATATGATGGGGCTTAATACATAACTCATGTTTTTCCTCTGTATATCCCGCTACTTTGCTCATTTGAAAGCAAATGATGAGTATCATACAAGTTAATAAATCTATGTGCTATATTGTGATAATAAAGGGGTTGGATTTTCTGGGAAATTACTTCAAAATAGATAAAAAAGAGAGCACCCATTGCTCAAAAATTTTAAGGAAAATGCTAAACTGCGGCACTAGTTAAGATAGTAAAAACTAAAAATAGAAATATTTTATTGGAAAATGTGCATTTAATTTTTTAAAAGTCAAAATTTTGTTAATTTCAATACAAAATTGCTTTTTTTAAATTCTTTAACGGGATACTAGTTAGTATGAACCAAATTTTAAATACATGCATGTGGTTGCTGTTATGTTGGCAATCACTGCCAATGTCAAATCCAAGGCAGTCTGTAAAATTAACCATCTATTATGGGCGCACTCGTATTGTAATTGAAGTTTGGCACACCTTATTTAATACCGTTAATTTTGACGGGTCTCGATAACATATCAAATGATTTTAGATTTTTATAAAATTTATCATAGATGACCTATATAATATAATCTTCCAATCCAACGGTGAATTTTATAAAATTTGAATTCGTTAGTTGATGTAATTTGATCTCTCTATATATATGAGAAATGAGAACAATTAATATTAACTATGAAATTAAAATCAGTGACTTCTGTTTAAAATACACTCTATGTGCCATAAATATCTTATTTATGTCTTTTCTTTTTTGGCACAAATTATTTCTTTCTTAACAGAATTAATTTTCTAATGTCAGTAGAAAATTGAATTCAAATAATTGTACCAGACCATTTGGTGGAGAATTAGTGTGGCTCATTTTTTAACATAAACAAAAATCAATAGTCACACACACAAATTGGCTAATTGCTGGGTGTTTGAGAATGAATTCCTTCGCTCGAGGGGCATCCATATGAATAACTCATATGTAATCAGAATGATTTCGTTCACTCGATGTTGGAGAGGGAGATTGTTCGAATTCGTTTCTTAACAATGTTATTTTTATTTGCTAATAACATCTTCCATGTCCCTCCATTTTCTTCTCTCATTTAGCTTTCAAATTCATCTCATTTGTAAGTTTCAAATATAGAAAAATAAGGCTTTAATGAATTTTTGGTCCCCTATTTTGAAAAACATGAACTTTTGATCTCCTATTTTAAAAGTCAGCTTTTTGATCCCCTATTTTAGTTTTTTCGAATTTTGGTCCCCAACTCAGTTTAGTCAAATTTTTACTGATGTATTAAGTAAAATAATGACGTGGTAGTACAATCATATTCCATGTCATTATTTATTTCTTTAATTAATGATTAAATCAAATATTTTGTTTTAAAAATATTAAAATAATAAAATAAATAAATAATTAATAATTTAATAATTAGAAAAACCGCAAGACAACAACATTATCATATAATTTCATAGACAACACCATTATCATTTCATATAATTTCTTACTGTTTTGACTTGAATAACTTGTTGGTCATGTGACGTTCACGAATTTCCCACTCCTTCATCTGCTCCCGTATTTGTCAGTGTTCCTCGCTGACGTAGTTCGCAAAATTAACTTCCCCATCACTATTGATTTTGTCGGTGCTAAATCCAATAGTTTCATAACTGCGTCGAATTGCACTCCCACAACAAAATATTAAAAACTAAACTAGCTTATCCCACAACAAAATAATTGTGGTCTTGTGCTAAATCCTATGGTTCCAGAACTGGACTTCGATTGAGAGGGAGAGAAACGATTGACAACAATTGGGATAGAAACAGTTGAAAGGGATAGATCGACACAGTTAAGAGGGAAGAGAAGATGAAGAAAAGAAATAACTAAAAAACTTGTGGCTCACCGAGTGTATTTTAAACAGAAGCCACTGATTTTAATCCCACAGTTAATATTAATTGTTCTCACCGTAATCATCCCCTATATATATATATATATATATGAGAAATAAAAAAGAAAAATATGATCATGTTCTGGTGAACAAATAAGGGGGGTGATGTTTAGTTGGATCGTGTCCAAAGAATAAAAATGGCTGCTGTCAATTGCGCAGCATTTCTGTATCTATTTCGAATATCCTTTTACAATGAAGCATTAGCCCCTATTTATAGATTACAAAAGGTGGTAGTTATGGAGAGCCACGATCAAGGATACCCCATGATCATGGCGGTTTCTTCTTCTTGCTCCGCCTCCCACGTGGTGGTGATGGGCGGTTTCTTCCTGTCCTCGTGGAGATCATGGTGGTAGGGGGTGGTTACACCCTCCTATATGCCTGTCGTTGCTGGCGGGATCTTTTATAATGGCAGTGGATATTTGGGGCGAGGGCGTCGTCTATGAGGCATATCGCCTCTGCTTTGCTTTCCCGCCAAGTTACGTATTTGAATCTCAAGACTTGTATAATTGGGCCATTCGCGAATTTGGGCCTATATCCTGATTTTGGGCCTTACCCCAGTCCACAGCCCCCCAAGCACGAGGCTCAAAGAGGCGAAGTGGTGATAGTGGGGGTGAAGCCGGTAGTGGTGATCGTGGGGTGTAACCGCCCACTAATTCCCTTCAGCCTGCATCGCCTTCTTCCCTATAAGTAGCCCTTGTGAATACTTTAGAGTTTCGCTCACATTTCTATATTTTGTTAACCTCTTGTGCTTTGTTGATTTCTGATAATCATGGCAGATTCTCTTTCTGTACTGGAGTCGCCTGCAATGCCCGCCGTTAGGCGTGTGAGGAACAAAGTTTAGGAGAACATAGACGATCTCTTGGATAGTGTGGGAGAGTTGCCTCTTTCATTCTTTTTCCTTCACCGCTTCTTTTCATCTTTATCTCTTTCTTAGTTCTGCTTTCTTTCTTTTGATTTTCCGTGATGGATAGGAGTGATAACAAGAAACGTGCCGCTGGGAGACCCAAAACTCGGCCGGTGAAGAAGAAGAATGGTGCCTCTTCATCCAAAGCTCCTCGTTGTAAAGCGTCAGGGAAGGCAAGGGCCAAGAACACTCCTGTCTTGCCCAGTTCATCAAGTTCTGAAGACATTGATGAAGACTACGCTGAGTTCTTGAAGACCTATGTTCCTGAGGAGTTCTACGTTTATGGGCCTTCTCCCTCTGTGGATGAAGGTTCTCAGATTACTGTGGAACCAGCGGCGAAGGCGCCTAAGTCTTCAAAGGTGAAAGCCTCCAAGTGACATTCCTCGTGGATGAGGATGATGGATCTACTGGTTCGCCTGGGCAAACTGAAGTGGAAATATAATGTCAGGCACCACGTGATCCTTTTAGGATTATGCAAGTGTTGATGCTTATTGTAGTTGTTTTCAAGCACTTGTATAATCCTTGAATAATCTGGGTCATAAACAAGTTGTTTATACGAGTGATAAACAAGTTGTTTATGCGAGTGTAGTCTTAGCATCTCGTACACCGTTTTGAATTTGATGTATTTTCTTTTGACTTTGTATCCAAATCTGCTGTAGTTTTCTTTGAATTTGTATTCAAGTTTGATGTAGTTTTCTTTGAATTTGTATTCGATTTTCAATGAATGAAATCAGATTTTGGATGATTCTGTTGTTGCTTTCACTCTTTTATTGTAGATGATCTTTGAATAACGCTTTTACCTGTTATAAACAAAATGCATATGATAACATATAGTAAAGTTACCTCTTATTTGCTCTTTATGACGTTTTCTTTGGGAGACGCCCTTTTAATAAGTTTCGCCCTGGCGTTTTGATGAGTTTTTGTGTTTTCTTCGTTCCCAACTAAAAAGTTCTCTGGGCAACGTTCTAGACTTTCAACCATGCTTTGATGTTCTGGACGCCCCCCACTAAAAAGTTTAAAGGGTAGCGCCTAGGAATTTCAACCTTGTTTTATTATTCTGGACGCCCCCCACTAAAAAGTTTAAAGGGTAATGCCTAGGATTTTCAACCTGATTTTATTATTCTGGACGCCCCCCACTAAAAAGTTTAAAGGGTAACGCCTAGGATTTTCAACCTGATTTTATTATTCTGGACGCCCCCCACTAAAAAGTTTAAAGGGTAACGCCTAGGATTTTCAACCTGATTTTATTATTCTGGACGCCCCCCACTAAAAAGTTTAAAGGGTAACGCCTAGGATTTTCAACCTGATTTTATTATTCTGGACGCCCCCCACTAAAAAGTTTAAAGGGTAACGCCTAGGATTTTCAACCTGATTTCCGCCGTATCCTACTCGTAAGATTTTACGGATATCGTCGTTTCTATTTCTGACGTTCCCTACTCGTAAGATTTACGGGCGACGCCAAGGTGTTTCAACTCATTTCCGTCGTATCCTACTCGTAAGGTTTTACGGATATCGCCGTTTCTATTTCTGACGTTCCCTACATGTAAGATTTACGGGCGACGCCAAGGTGTTTCAACTCATTTCCGTCGTATCCTACTCGTAAGGTTTTACGGATATCGCCGTTTCTATTTCTGACGTTCCCTACTCGTAAGATTTACGGGCGACGCCAAGGTGTTTCAACTCATTTCTTTTTAGATGTGTTTCAAACATATGTGACAGTTCTTCACAAACCAAAAAATTTTTAAAACGGTGGGCCTCGATAAAAACTCCTATTTTCATAGGAGAAAAGAGTGTCCCACCGCTATTTATTAATTGGAAGAGAGATTTCAGTACAATTTTTTGATACACATGCAAATAAATTTAAAAAATAAATTTAGAAAGTTACACGCCGAGGCGCTGCCTTTCTTGGTGATCTCAACTGTAGTAGAATCTGAGGTTGGCCACATTCCATGTTCGATGTAGGATTTCTCCTTCCATTGTTTCTAGTCTGTAAGCTCCTCCTTCGAACACTTCATTGACACGGAATGGGCCTTCCCAATTTGCTGCTAGCTTTCCTCCCTTGTCCTTTCCCATAGGTCTTTTGAGGACTAAATCTCCCTCTCTGAATCTCCTTGGTATGACTCTGGTGTTATACCTTCTTGCTGCTCTTTGCTTTGAGACGAACTCTCTAAAGTGAGCTTTGTCTCTTAGTTCCTGTATTAAATCCAGGTTTTCTTCCAATGCTTCTGAATTTTCCTCCAGTGTAAGGGTGTCTCTTCGCCAACTTGGTGGGTTTATCTCTGCAGGGATCATTGCGTCTGTGCCATATACCATGGTGAAAGGCGCCTCGCTTGTTGAGGATTGAGGCGTGGTATGGTATGACCACAGGATTGGTAACAGATGGGCGACCCAGCCCTCGCCCTTGCTTGTGATTCTTCTTTTGATGGCCTTTAGGATTACTTTGTTGGCGGATTCTGCCTGGCCATTGGCCTGAGGGTGTTCTACAGAGATGAAAGTGTTTTGTATACCCTTCCCTTTGCAGAATTCCACTACTTTTTCGCTGGCGAACTGGGTTCCGTTATCGGAGACAATGTATTTAGGTAACCTGAACCTGCATATGATCTTCCTCCAGTAGAATTTCTTGACTTGATCTGCTGAAATGTTTGAAAGGGCCTCTGCTTCTATCCACTTGGTGAAGTAATCTATTGCTACGATGATCCACTTTGCTTGTCCTGTTGAGGCGGGGAAAGGTCCTAGGATATCAGTTCCCCACATGAAGAAAGGCCACGGAGATAAGACGGACTTCAACGGCTCTCCTGGGGCGTAGTGCAAGTTTGCAAATCTTTGGCACTTGTCACATGTCTTAACGTATCTGGCTGCGTCGCTGTGAACCTCTGGCCAATAGAAACCTGCCCTGAGAATCTTTCCTGCTAAGGCCCTCGCCCCAATGTGGCTTCCGCATGATCCTTCGTGTATTTCCTCCAGTATTCCTTTGGCTTCTTCCTGGCTTACGCAAAGCATGATTGGGCCTGAGAATCCTCTCTTGTAGAGTTTGTCCCCTAACATGGAATACCACGCAGCTGCTCTTTTTAGCTTGTATGCTTCTTCTTTCGCTGCTGGTAGCACGTCTTCTTGGAGATACCTTATGATTGGTGCTCGCCAATCCTCTGCTTCTATGATCATCATGACCTCCTCTGTAGTGATGCTGGGGTTTGCAATGGTTTCTTGAATGAAAGTTCTGTTGCTTCCGGGTTTCTTAGTGCTTGCTAACTTTGACAACAAATCTGCTCTCGCGTTCTGCTCTCGTGGGACGTAGATTAGCTCGAAAGATCTGAAGAGACTAGCTAGGCTACGTACCTTCTCCAAGTACTTGACTAGTTGGGGATCCTTGGCTTGAAACTCTCCTGACACTTGGTTTGTCACTAGGTGCGAGTCGCTCTTGGCTTTTAAGTCTGTTATGTCCATTTCTCTTGCCAACTTCATTCCGGCGATCAGGGCTTCGTACTCTGCTTGATTGTTGCTCGCCTTAAAGGCGAACCTTAATGATTGCTCAATGAGGACTCCGTCTGGTCCCTCCAATACTACTCCTGCTCCACTCCCTTTGACGTTGGAGGCTCCATCAACTGATAGCGTCCAAGGTTGCTCGCTATTCTCTTCAGCGGGCGTTGTAAGCTCCAGCAAAAAATCTGCTAGTATCTGTGACTTGATTGCGCCTCTTGGGGAGAAGGTTACATCGAATTCTGATAACTCAACCGACCACGCTACCATTCTTCCTGCTAGATCTGGCTTTCTTAACACATTCTTGATGGGGTAGTCAGTTTTTACCACAATTTTGTGGCTCTGAAAATATTGCCTCAGTTTTCTCGCCGTCACTATTACCGCCAGTGAAAGCTTCTCAATCTTTTGGTATTTTGCTTCTGCACCTTTGAACGTCCTGCTGACGAAGTAGATGGGTTTCTCCTCTCCTTTTATTTCTTGTACTAATGCGAAACTAAGGGCCTTGTCTGAGACGGCGAGGTACAGGTACAAAGTGTTTCCTTTTTCAGGGCGAGTTAGGATTGGTGGCGAGGCGAGGAATGTCTTTAACTTTTGGAATGCCTCTTCGCATTGGGTGCTCCACACGAACCTCTCACTTTTCCTAAGAGTGGAAAAGAAATGGAATGCTTTTTCCCCTGCGCAAGATAAAAACCTTGATAGCGCTGCGATCCTTCCTGTCAATTGCTGTACTTCCTTGACCGACGTTGGGCTTCTCATGTCTATGATGGCTTGGCATTTGTCCGGATTTGCCTCTATTCCTCTGTTTGTTAGCATGAATCCGAGGAACTTCCCTGATTGTACTCCGAATGAGCATTTGGCGGGGTTTAGCCTCATGTTGTACTTTCTTACCGAGGCGAGGATGTCGCCTAAATCTTGGTCATGGTCGCCTTCTTCTGCAGTTTTGACAACCATGTCGTCGATATACACCTCTAGATTCTTACCAATCTGCTCTGAAAAAACTCTGTCCATAAGTCTCTGATACGTGGCTCCTGCATTTTTTAGACCAAACGGCATGACGTTGTAGAAGTAGTTGCAGGTGTTGGTCATGAATGCTATGTGGGGAGCGTCAGAGGGATTCATCTTGATCTGGTTGTAGCCTGAATATGCCTCCATGAAGCTGAGCATCTTGTAGCCTGATGCTCCGTCTATCAATCTATCAATGTTGGGTAAAGGGTAAGGATCCTTTGGGCACGCCTTGTTTAAGTCCGTGAAGTCCACACACATTCTCCATTTTCCGTTTGCTTTTTTCACCATCACGACGTTGGCTAGCCATGATGGATATTTGATCTCCTCTATGAAACCTGCTTCCTTTAATTTGGTTACTTCTTCATTTATGGCCTCTCTTCTTTCTTCGCCGACCTTCCTTTTTCTCTGTGAGACGGGTTTGGTCTCGGGGGAGATGGACAATTTGTGTGTGATTATTGTCTCGTCTATCCCTGGCATATCCGAGGGGTGCCATGCGAACAAGTCGATGTTCTTCTTGAGTGTCGCCAGGATTTTCTCTCTCTCCTCTGGTTTCATGGATGTGCCTATGTTAGTTGTTTGGTGTGCCTCACTACCAATCTGAACTTTCTCCAACTCTTCAATGGAGCTGACTCTTCTGTCCTGGAATTCTTCCCTTGGGTCTAGGTCTAAGGGGCTGATCATGTTGACACCGCCTGTCTTGGAAACTGGGCGAGCCGAAACTGAGGCGTTGGTTGCGCTGTGTTTTATCTTTAGACTTGATTCATAGCAGCGTCTCGCCAATGCTTGATCTCCTTTGATGGTCCCAACTTTCCCGTTATCCAACGGGTACTTGATGGAGAGATATAGCGTTGACATGGCCGCTTCTAGAGTGTTAAAAGCTGGCCTCCCAATGATGATGTTGTACGATGTGAAGGGGGTTTTTACCACCAGGTATCTTACCTTGATGGTCTTGGCTTGATCTTTAACTCCGAATGTTGTAAGCAAAGTAGTATAGCCCATAACTTCTACTTGCTCGCCGGCGAAGCCTACTAGTGTGCCGTTGTAGGGCAATAGGTGTTCGTTAGACAGTTGCATAGCTTTGAAGGCCTCCCAATACATTATATCTGCCGAACTTCCTGAGTCAATCAATACCCTCTTTACGTCGCAATTCAGGATTTGAACTTGGATTACCAATGGGTCCTCATCATGGGGCATGACTTCCCTTTTGTCCTCTTTAGTGAATGATAGATCCGGAGTGTGCGAGATGGAAGTGTGTCCCACGAACTTTGCTTCGAACTCTGAGCGCCTTATGTATCGTTTTCGGGCGTTACTGGACTCGCCTCCACCCGCGAAACCTCCTGCAATGGTATTAACTGCTATTCTTACCTTCTCTCCTTCTGGGTTTTCCTCTTGGTTTCCCTGCGGGTCCCTTCTCACCTTTGGGACCACAACCTTTCCATCAACGGCGTCTTCTAAATATTTCCTTAGATGGCCACTTTTTATAAGTTCTTCAATAAGATCCCTCAGTCTGAAGCATTTCTCGGTGTCGTGCCCTTTGCATCTGTGGTACACACACCATGCGTTTGTGTTGTGTCCCAACTGATAATCTTTTCCTCTCTTTTGAGGTAGTCTGGAGAGTCCTGTCTCGAGAATTTCGTCTAAAATATAGACCTTCGCCCTGTTTAGTGGAGTATACTCCTTTTCTGGGAACCTGCCTGAGTCTCGCCTCATTTGATGATGATATGGTTTCCTTTGGGGGTCGTGCCCTCGGTGATCTGGTTGACGTCGTCTTGGTTGGTACGTTTCTGGGGCTCTGTAATTCTTGTTGGCCGGCTCTCTTTCCCTTGCGTCTCTTGATCTTTTCTCGGCGTTACTTTCTTCGCCCTTGATGTAACATTCTGCTCTCTTGATGATTTCTTGCATCGTGGTTGCTGGCTTTTGTGCTAGGGACTCGTTGAAGTGTCCTGCCTTTAAGCCGTTGTGAAACGCTACAACGAACATCTTCTGATTAGGATTTGACACTTTGATGGTCGCTTCGCAGAATCTAGCCAAGTATTCACGCAGGGTCTCAGCGTGGTTTTGGCGAATGGTGAAGAGGCTGGTGGCATTGACCTTTATGTGCTTTGATCCGGAGAACTGTTGGATGAACTTGCGCTAGAAATCAGCCCAATCTGCTACGGAGTTCCTTGGCAAATTCATGTACCATCTTAGGGCTGCTTCTTTCAAAGTACTGGAGAACAATTTACATTTTAGATGATCAGCCGCTCCTATGATGGCGGTTTGCGTTCCAACTGCCGTCAAATGCTCTGACGGGTCCGTTTTTCCGTCAAATGTTGGAAGATGTGGCGTTTTGAAGTTTTCTGGGACCCTTGCATCCCATAAGGCTTGCGCTAGGGGTTGAGAATCGTTGATCTCGTCTTCATCATCCTCGTTCCTTTTGTCTGCCTTTTCCTGATCTAAGGACGTTACTTTGGCTTGAAGTCGCCTTAGTTCGTTGACGGCATCCGTTAATGTCATGTTGTTGCCGGTGCCGGTGCCGGTTCCATGGTTGGGTGTTCCTCCCGTCATGTTGGGAGGTTTTCGTCAATTGAAAGTGGTAGGCTGGGAATCGTTTTACCGCAGCCCCACGGTGGGCGCCAAAATGTTCTGGTGAACAAATAAGGGGGGTGATGTTTAGTTGGACCGTGTCCAAAGAATAAAAATGGCTGCTGTCAATTGCGCAGCATTTCTGTATCTATTTCGAATATCCTTTTACAATGAAGCATTAGCCCCTATTTATAGATTACAAAAGGTGGTAGTTATGGAGAGCCACGATCAAGGATACCCCATGATCATGGCGGTTTCTTCTTCTTGCTCCGCCTCCCACGTGGTGGTGATGGGCGGTTTCTTCCTGTCCTCGTGGAGATCATGGTGGTAGGGGGTGGTTACACCCTCCTATATGCCTGTCGTTGTTGGCGGGATCTTTTATAATGGCAGTGGATATTTGGGGCGAGGGCGTCGTCTATGAGGCATATCGCCTTTGCTTTGCTTTCCCGCCAAGTTACGTATTTGAATCTCAAGACTTGTATAATTGGGCCATTCGCGAATTTGGGCCTATATCCTGATTTTGGGCCTTACCCCAGTCCAGATCATATTATACAATTTAGTAAATAATTTATTAATATATGCATAAAATATAAAATGAACAAGTATTGCTTGTCGAAATTGAAAAAAGAATCAAGAGTATATGGTTAGTTTAAAATGAATAAAACGAGTAAATATAAACATAAAAATTATTTCATTATACATAGACAAAATTAATTAAAATAAATAATTTAAGGACAATAAAAAATCATATGCACGATAGCCGTGGTTGTGGAATAAAATCCAGTATGGGCACAAGACAAATAGATTAACGGATATATGAAGATAAAATAAATTTATATAATAAATACCCGTAAACAATGACAATCCTGAACATGGTTTGAGATGGCGACTGCCCAGGCCCCCCATATTTTTGTTGTTTTTGCAATAACAATGTACTCTGTAAGAGTTTTCCGTAAAAAAATATACTCTGTAAGTTTGAACAATTGTCTTTTATTTTTATGAATATATGCAAAAAAGATAGATGAAAGGAAAGAAAAGAGAAAAATACTAAATAAAATATGAAAAGAAATAAGAAATCAAAGAAATAATTATGCATGTAGTATTACATGAAAAAATTAAGGAGAACAAATTCTAATATATTGATGATTTTATGCATGTAATACTTGGTTGTACGTGTTTTTGGTGATTGACGTGCATGACTCAAAGAGTCATATTTCAATGAGTAAATTGTGTATCGTTTATTAATATTAAAATTTTAATTTTTTAAATTAAACTTCATAATTGGTAAGTGGTGTCAAGCATGTAATTGGTTGGTGGTGTCTTTAGTGATTGATACGTATGACTTAAAGAGACGTATTTAACACATGAAAATGAAAGAAAACAAATTGTGTATTATTTATCTAATATTTTAAAAAATAATTTAAAAGTTATGATATACTATTTGTGTTTTCATCATTTCTGCAACATTTAAATTTCTAAATTAAAAGTAAAATTCTCAATTATAGATTAAGTACAAAATTAAACTCTCAATCAAGAGTATTGAATTTTGATCTCTAACTTGAGCAATAGTTGACGATTTTACTTTTTGTTTGTCAATGTACTTGACTTATTTTTTGGAATACGACACTAAAAGATAAATACATAACAAATAATTTAACCAATTTTAAAAAATTGGTTTTAAAGATACGATATAATAAAAAACCTAAAAAGAGAAATATACAATATATTTTGTTTTGTTGAGATATTTATACTACTCCCTCCGTTCCTTTTTATAAGAGACGGTTGACTTTTTAGATTAATTCAATAATGAATGTATTTATTATTTAAGCTATAATATAGACCAAATACATCAATTATTGAATGAATCTAAAAAGTGAATTGTCTCTTATAAAAAGGAACGGAGAAAGTACATAAAAAGTAATCGATAAAATATATTGAAAATTCTAAAGATATTAAAAATAGTAAATTTATTGAAATAATTTATGATAAAATTAAACACTATTATAAAAAAATGTAGTAATAAAAATAAAATATGATCATTTCTCTTATGAATCACACCAATTTTTTGGTTAAAAAATGGCTCAAAATTTTTGTATTTAGTAATAAATATATAATACGACCATAAATTTTAAGCATTTATTTAGTTGCAATAATAAAATTAAAGGCCTCAAATTCTCCTGGACACATGTTTAACCTTTGACATTAGCAAAATTTAAATTTTTTATTTATTTTTTATAAAATCACAAGTAATTTTTTGTTTTATAAAACTTCACAATAAAATTTGTTTTAGACCTCTAATTATATTGGACCGACCCTGCCAATGTGTATGCTACATTTGCAGTGACGTGTTAGATAATTCCACATTTTCTTTTTGACAAAAGATAATGTCACATTTAGTGTTGATTATTTGTGTAAAAGCAGACTATCTTAAAATATTGGTAATAAAACAAAGTGACTAAAATTGATGCAAGTTTCAAAAGTAAAGCTATTTTAGTTATTTACTTGAATAATTAAAACTGCCATTTACATGGACAAAGACAGTTCTTTTCTCCGGCTGAACATTAGTTCACAAAAAAATAACCAGTAAAAATCTAATCCGTCGAATTGTGATCGGACAGTCTGAATGTAGTGCTGCGTCTTGCAGTAACTGCAGGAAATTGAAATCCCCATGGAATAACTGTAGGAAATCCAAATCCCATTAGTTCTACTCATTCATGTCTTCTTTTCAAGCCTAGGAGAAATTGAAAAACATTACATTATAACATCTATATGATGAATTAGTAAATTCAAAGGAAACCCAACTCATGACCAAATTTGGTCCATTGAATATTGGCAACATAATCAGAATATAAACTCGGATTTTAATCTTTTACATTCTATTTTGACAAATCTTTTACAAACTTTCAAAAACCAAAGAGATAATTTTATGAAAAAATAATTTTGTATTACATACATCTAGAAGTATTCAGTGTAAATTTTATGGAAAAAAACACTAAAATGTACACTCAACAGCTCTACATAATCAGATTACCTGCATATGAGAAACTTTGTTTGTACCTTGAAACAAGCCACTACATTTTGAAACATACAAACAGGAGATTTACAACACAGACTATAGTCTTTGTAATACAAAACATGTTTTTGGATCTCCAAATATTTCAGTCGAGAAAACTTGTTACACTGTGCGAACTAATATCGCGGAGTTACAGTTGAAGGAAAAAAGAATAAATATTTTTAATAATTAATAATAATCACAATTAAAGTAACAAGCGAAAAATCATTGGAGAGCTATCGGTTTTTCCTTTATAAAGGAGACATCGGCATTCTGTGAATTTAGCAAATGGTGTTTGGAATCTTCCTCGTCACTATCACTTGATGCAGAAATGTCGTCGGATTCTGATCCCTCTTCATCTGCTGCAATGACAGATGTTAACCAAAAGTGCTTCTTTGTAATCTAAAAAAAATATAATTCCATACAGCAAAGATAGTAGACATTTCATAATATGCTATGTGCCACTGATTAGACTTTTCCTTCTGAGACTGAGACAACAAATAAATCAATCTGAAAGATACAAGGTTGTAATAAAACTGATATAGTTGTCTTCAATTATAGCTTACCGGAATGTGGGATATGATCAGGTTCATGTCTAACAGCCTCAACCTGAAGGCTTTCTGGCAGAAGACAATTGCAAAAAGAACCTGAAATTTCAAACTGCCTTTGATCAGCTTAAAATAACACTAGTATATGCAATCACAAGTTTCAGAGCCTGTTTGGATTGACTTATTCGAGTTTCTATCTTGGCATAAGTACTATTAAGATTGTTTAAGAAAACTTATGAAATTGTCGAAACAAAAAAGAAAACTTATGAAAACAGCTTATGACATGTCCATAAGCTGTTTTCAACTTAATTAAATTGTTTTACCAAATAGGGCCTGAGAATGGAAGGCAACACACTTGTGCATATTACATACACAATACACAGAGAAAGAGAGTCCTCACCAACACGAGCCAAACGATTTACCCACGCAGGGATAGGCTTTCCAGTTAGCTGTTGGCAAACTTCATCTGTAAAATGGTTGCAATTCTTAGCTATCAGATGGTAAGAGTCTCCATGATATTTCGCTGAAAGGCGCTCAATGAAAGAACGGAATTGTGAATAAGACATGTCGGTGGTGCCTAACATTACGGTGCGTCTGAAGATAAAGCCAGGACAACTTCTAGGTTCCACCTCAAATACTCCACTTGTTGGGTATTCATGTGCTCCAAAGCCATATTCCATGCCATGCACTATTCATGGAAAGTGAAAACCATGAAAATAGTTAGTTCCACGGCTATTAAAACAGCATGGCAGTACTTCCACGTTCCTGTTCGATAATTTGTTTCAGGATATAGTTCTGCTTACTTACAATACTCACTCTTAATTACATTTTTTCAAATCATAAACTTGGTCAAAAGATGTCGTACTTCGGTAATTTAACAATATCTGAAGTTCTTAAACTATGAATGAGTTCATTTAGAAAAAAATAATGTTAGTCTTAAGGTCGTGTGATATATCTGGTGATGCGGAATCCATAGCAAACATGAAACATAAATCCAAGTTTGACCAGCCGAAACTCAATGGCGTTTAACGCATCTTTTGGTGATATTCATACTATCACTTCATACCAGTGTTATCGATTGCGGATGGCGGAAAGCCAGAAATCGACCATTTGAGCCACCATATACACAACCGCCATCCTTTCACAAGTTACCCCTGGCAATTGTCAAAATATCTTCCAGCACTATCCGCCATAGCCGATATTTGACCAAACTGCTTCATACTAATGAAGCCGCCCAAATGCGGGCATACATGATTCCCTTTTATTCAGAACCCACAAAATTGTCAATCATCCAGATCTTGATAATGCAAAATGCATAATAGCAGCAAGACAAGATTCATAATCCCATAGGGGGAAAAAAACCCTGAAGTAGCGAGTGTGCAAGGTTTCTATATCATTAATTAGCTTCAGACAGAGGGCTATGTCTAGGGTGAGCTACCATAACAGGTGTCTCACCCCGTGAAGCAACATTATCAGCCTCTGGATACATTATTAAATAGTTAAACGGTTGTGATTTTACAAAAGAATTAGTCATAAAAAAATCTTATATTTTGAAACAAGTCCTTTGTGGAATCTACAGCTCACCCCGAGACCTGCAACCACGGCACCCTAAAGGTTGCTGAGAGACGGGGGTAAATGATGAAAATGATAGTAGATTAAAATACTTTACGAGAAGCTATTAAAATATATAGTGAATTAGTCATTAATCTTCCAAAATGATCATTGCAAAGGAGCCAAGTATTTGATTATGCGCTCACACACCAACCAATATGAAAAGAATTCCTATTTCCACCACCAACTAGTATTCTCTAAAGGCATAGAACTACAAAAACCTCAATCAATAATGAGCGGATGACCACCAACTATATGATAATCTATTCTCAAACCAACTTTCTCAACAGACCAATACACACAGAAACTTGATTAATCTTAATCATAACAATGTTGTATTGAATTACAAATCCAGTTTTTGTCTCTCATCTCTTATTGTCAATGATAATGTCACCACCATAATGTCATAATGCAATTTAATACCAATAAAAACAAAAGGATGAAGCAGACAAACCTTCGATACCGGAATGAAAGATCCCAACACCAAACACATAAAGATAATTGTTTGCAGGGGTGAGATCATAGACATTAAGATAAACCATAGCATTAGTCTTTTTATCGCCTTCTTGCACCCTTTCCAAGGTAGAAGAACTCCTTGGTAAAGATGGCATTGTGTATGATTTCCTCCCTTTCTTTCCAATTCTTCAATTATACTCCAATAATCACAATCCCATTCTTCTTGGCTTCGCCTAAACACAATATATATATATATCTATAATTAATTTCAAAAAAGTAAAAAACCCATTTACAAATATACAGTTTATAGCAAAAGGGTATATTAAAAATCCAAAATTTTCATCTGGGGTTGATTGAAATGATTGCAATTTATTATGATATGATGGGGTTTTACAGAAAAAATGCAGATGGGGTTGAAATTACCGAATAATATTATTATGTGGAAGAAAGATGGATCATGATGATAGAGAGAGAGAAGAAAGAGAAACTTACGATGGGAGAATAGGGAGGGAGGGAAGGAAGAAGAGAGGAAAGGAACGTGAGGTGGGTCTCTCCCACAAAGGCTAAAATCAGATATAATCTCTTTCGCTATGCCTTTTGGGTGTTCTTCATCGCCACATTTCTTTATTCTTCTTTCTTCTTTAAAAAGCAACTACAACCTTTTGAATTTATTATTTATTCAATAAAAATAAATCATCAATTTTCCCCATAAAATTGTAAAAAAAAAAGGGCAAACTTCACGAATTTAATTTATATACACCGTGTAAAGTTATTATTTTACACGTACATCAATAATATATCAACACATTATATATTGTGTTTAAAACCACATAATGTGTCAGATTCATTAAATGATGTAGTAACATATCATTGGATGCATATGCAAAAAACTTTACACTGTCAGTGCATAATAATTAACAAGAAATAAAACTGATACCAAAAGATAAGAAATAGACTCCATTGATGGAGAGTAAAAAGCTTGAGGTAGAAGATAACAAAGAGAGAAAAAACTGTTTTGTATTATTGAATCAATAATCTGATTATTACAAGAGGAGAAAGAGCTTATATAGTTGAGTTAGTGTAATAACTAACTCCTCTAACAGACACTAACAACATTTCAGCTAACTAGTCTATTATCTAACTAGTCTATATTTTGTCACACCCCCTCAAAGCTGAGGCTGGAATATATTGATGAGGCCTAGCTTGGAAAATTGCCTGTGAAAATTCACTGGATGCAAAGCCTTTGTCAATATATCTGCTGTCTGGTTATAGCCTGAGATGGGTAGAAGTTTCATGAGTCCTCCTTGCAATTTCTCACGCACAATGTGGCAATCAATGTCTAGGTGCTTGGTGCGCTCATGAAACACTGGGTTACTGGCAATATGTAGAGCACTCTGACTGTCGCAATATAGTGCTGGAGGCTTGTCTGTGTGAACTTGCAAATCTGCTAGCAAATAACTCAACCATTGAAGCTCACACGTTGCAGAAGCCAAGGCACGATATTCTGCCTCAAAAGAGGACTTAGAGACAGTCAATTGCTTCTTAGACTTCCAACAAATCAAAGATTGTCCAATAAAGAAGCAATATCCTGTGATGGATCTCCTACTATCGGGGCAGCCTCCCCAATCTGCATCACTGAATCCCAATAGCTGAAGAGAGGTGTTTCTAGGAAAGAACAAACCAGTACCAGGGTTACCCTTAAGGTATCGTAGTACCTTGTGAGCAGCTTTGAAGTGCATATTTGTAGGAGCATCAAGAAATTGGCTTAATTGTTGAACTGGAAATGCTATGTCAGGTCTAGTTGAAGTTAAATAGAGTAGCTTGCCAACAAGAGCTCTGTATTCTGTGATGTTAGGATAGGAACCACTATTATCATGATGTCTATTACTTGGATCCATGGGAATACTAGATGGCTTGCATCCTAAGGTACTTGTTTCAGTCAAGAGATCCAAACAGTACTTTCTTTGACAAAGTGTAATGCCCTGTTGAGAATGAGCTACTTCTAAGCCAAGAAAGAATTTCAGTATCCCAATATCTTTGATTCCAAATGTTTTATTCAGCTGTGACGTAGTATTCAAAATTTGTGTAATGCAATTCCCTGTGAGTACTATATCATCAACATAGACCAGTAATGTAGTGAAGCTAGTATTGGTACTTTTTGTAAACAAAGTAGGGTCAGAATGCATCTGCTTATATCCAATGGTGATGAGAATTTTTGACAGTTTTTCATACCATTGCCTACTTGCCTGCTTTAAGCCATATAGTGACTTTCTTAGTTTACAAACTTGTTTGTCTGTAGTACCAGTCAAGCCTTGTGGAATTCGCATGTACACGTCCTCATCCAAGTCACCATGAAGGAAAGCGTTATCTACATCTAGTTGATGTATGTGCCAGCTCTGAATGGAAGCAACAGCTAACACAGTTCTAATAGTGGTCATCTTAGCAACTGGGGAGAAAGTTTGAAAATAATCAACACCCTCTACCTGGTTGTACCCTTTAGCCAATAATCTAGCTTTGTACCTATCAATGGTTCCATCAGCCTTTCTCTTTAATTTGTATACCCATTTACTTCCAATTGGCTTCACTCCTGGTGGAAGATCAACAATATCTCAAGTGTTGTTTTTGGCCAAGGCTGCTAACTCAGATTGCATTGCTTTAATCCAATTCTCATGTTGAGATGCCTCTGCATAGCTATCTGGTTCTTTATCAGTCAGAAGGGATAAACAGAATGTGGAAGATGATGGGGAGAGGTTATCATGACTGATGAAGTGAGATATGGGGTAAGGGGTTTTATGAACTAATGAGTTGCAATGATAGTCCATAAGGTGAGGCGGTGGTTTTTTAGTTCTTGTGGACTGCCTGAGAGGCATGAGTGGTGGAGGTGAAGGAGAAGGGTTAGGAATTTGTGAAGCAACATCACTGTTGTGAGCAGGTACAGGTATAGGGTCAAGCAGTGATGTGGTAGAAGGTTGATCAACTGGTGGATGAATGGATTGATCAATATGTGGAGATTCATGGTGGTCAAATGGTAAAGGTTCATTTTAAAAATTAGGAGAATTTGTTTGGTGTGTTGAAGGGTCATTTGTGGTTTCATGGTCATTTGTAGTTGGTTTTGGTGCAGTGGATGAAGAATGAATGTTGGTGGGAGGCACCATGTACTCCCAAGAAGGCTTGGAAGAGTTGATGGGATAAGGGAAGATTGTTTCTTCAAAAACAATATCTCTGGACACTAGTATTTCATGATTGTGAAGATCTAGGGCTATGTGACCTTTAGGAGTGGGCATGGTTTGGTTAAAAACCAAAACTGCATAAAAACTGAACTGAACTGTTTTTAAACTGAACCGTTAGGAGAAATATAAACTAAACCAAACAGTTTGGTTAATCAGTTAACCGGTTCAGTTAATCAGTTAACTGTAACTGTTTTTTTTTACATTTACATAAATAATAAAAATAATCTTTCAAAATTGATAAAATAAAATAAAATCCAATCCATCTATTATCATCTTTCCGATGGATGGATATCCAATCCATCCAACAAAATTAATTGAAATATTATTGTTTAATTTCACTTTTAATATATAACTTTGATGATAAATATCTTTAATTGTATGATAATAAAAATTATAAAAAATGATATTTTGAAAATACTTTTCGAGACGAATTCAAAAACATCTTATAATAAAGAAATAGAGATTTTGAGCTCATTCAATTGTATGATAATATCTTTGACGATTAATATCTTTAATTGTATGATAATAAAAATTATATAAAAAAAATGATATTTTAAAATGCTCTCCGATACGAATCCAAAAACATCTTATAATAAGAAAATGGAGATACTCATCTAATTCAAATACATAACTTTAACGATTAATATCTTTAATTGTATGATAATAAAAATTATAAAAAAAATTTGTCAAAAAAAAAAAAATTATAAAAAAATGATATCTTAAAAATACTCTTCGAGACGAATCCAAAAACATCTTATAATAAGAAAACGGAGATACTGATCTAATTCAAATATAAAATTTTAACGATTAATATCTTTAATTGTATGATAATAAAAATTATAAAAAAATGATATCTTGAAAATATTCTTCGAGACGAATCCAAAAACATCTTATAATAAGAAAACGGCGATACTGATCTAATTCAAATATATAACTTTAACGATTAATACCTTTAATTGTATGATAATAAAAATTATAAAAAAATGATATCTTGAAAATACTCTTCGAGACGAATCCAAAAACATCTTATAATAAGAAAACGGAGATACTGATCTAATTCAAATACATAACTTTAACGATTAATATCTTTAATTGTATGATAATAAAAATTATTAAAAAATTGATGGATAACGAATTAACGGATAATTTTGACACCCCTAGTTGTAATTGTTTGTGGGTTTCTGAGAGAGAAGCTGATTTCAATTTTGATTTTAGGGTTTTAATAATTTTTTGGTTTTTGGTTCAGTTTACAGTTAACTGGTTTTATATTTAAAAAAACTAGTTAACTGAACTGTTGTCTCACAAACAGTTTGGTTCGGTTTTTTTAAAAACAGTTTTGGTTTTAAATGGTTTAGTTTGGTTCAGTTTAACCATTTGGTTCAGTTTTTTGGTTTTTATGCCCACCTCTAGTGACCTTTCATGCCAGACTTAAGGCCAAGATACACACATTTTCTGGCCCTATTGTCAAATTTTGATCTGTGAACAGCCTGAGTAGAAACATAACACAGACATCCAAAAACTCTTAACTGTGAAATGTCAGGCAGTTTCTTGTGCAGAAGGTCAAAGGGTATTCTACCTTTGAGAGCAGAAGAGGGAACTCTATTCATGATGAAAGTGGAATGAAGAACTGCATATCCCCAATATGTTGGTGGAAGTTGTGACTGAGTTAAGAGAGCCCTAGCAATGTACAAAATGCACTGATGCTTGCGTTCTACTCTACCATTCTGCTGTGGTGTCCCCACACAGCTAGTCTGATGTACAATCCCTTTACTAAGAAAGAATTTTGACAAAGATAAAAATTCTGGACCATTATCACTCCTTAGAATTTTAACCTTGTGATCAAAGTGACTTTCAGCAAAAAGAATGAATTCTTGGATCTTTAAAGCAGTTTCAAATTTTCCTTTCAGTAATACAACCCAAGTGAACCTACTATAGTCATCAACAATAGTGAGAAAGTATTTGTGTCCATGTGGTGTGGGAGTAGAGAAAGGACCCCAAATATCCATATGCAATAATTCTAGATAAGTAGATGCTCTACTGTTACTTAAGCTGTAAGGTAACCTTCTTTGTTTGGATAAATGGCAAACATCACAACAAAAATCCAATTTATTATTTATTTCAATATCAGGGTACAACTTTTGTAGAAGTTCTAATCTAGCTAGAGAAGTATGACCAAACCTGAAGTGCCACAAAGCAGTTTTAGGAATAGCTAGTGAATTACACTGTGTACCTGTGTCAAGGGTTGAAGCTGAGACTATGTACCTTCAAGATAATAGAGACCATTAATCATTCTACCCGAACCAATCATCCTCTGCATGGAGTTTTGGATGAAACACAGTTCAGGTCTTGTGTAACTCTAGACACAGAAATAAGATTGAAGCTAAAATGTGGCATGTATAACACATTCTTTAGTGTTATTTCAGAAGTAAGCTTGATATCCCCAATTGTATCAGTGGTCACAATGTTACCATTTGGTAGTTTCACAGGAATTACATTAACTTGTCTATATGCAGTGAATAGGCTTAATGCAGCACATACATGGTCAGTGGCTCCACTATCTAAAATCCATGTATCTAAATGATTAGGGACATTACCTTGCTTATCATTGTAAGAAGAAGCAATGCACTTGGTAATGTTGTTGACTTGAGAAGGTCCTTCCCCTGCACTCTTGGTATTTGACCTTAGCAAAGACATTAAAGCTTGATACTCTTCAGAACTGAAAGTGGCCACACGATTATCTATAGTACTCTTGACATCACTATCATCACTGTCCACACAATTAGCACTAGCATGATTCTGACCATGATTCTTACTACCAACCACTGTACCATCCTTGAATCTATAACCTGGTGGGAAACCATGCTTTCTGAAACAGTTATCCACAGTGTGATTGTTCTTATGACAATAAGTACACTTCTTATCAATCTTTGAGAAGGTACTTTTACCAAACGGCTTATGTGCAAGATTAACAAAAGCAGAGATATCTTCATCAACACTATCCAAACTGTTTAAACTTTCATGTTGGATAACCATACCAAAAGCAGAATTTAATTGGGGAAAAGGCTCCATAAGCAAAATTTGAGATCTTACCATAGCATAGTGATCGTTCAGACCAGTGAGAAACAACAGAACGAGATCCTCCTCCTTGAACTTCTTGGCATTAATCATAGCTTCACAAGTGCACCGAAAAGTGCAAGTACAGTTAGGAATGGGTCGATAGAGTACTAATTCTTCCCATAAACCCTTCAATTTTGTGAAATATTCAGTGACAGATAGAGAATCTTGGCGAAGTGCATAGATTTCTCGCTGTAGAGAAGAAACCCGAACCCGATCAGCACGAGAAAATCTAGCTTTAAGATCACTCCACGCCTGTGCAGCAGTGTCAGTATACACCAAACTCTGAGAAATGGTAGGAATAACAGAGTTCATTAACAAAGAAAGAACCAAGTTGTTGCAGCGAATCCAAGGTTCATAGGTAGGATCAAAATCATCAGGCATTGGACAAGAACCATCCAAAAAATGAAGCTTATTCTTCATGATCACAACTTTCTTCATCGAACGGGACCATGGATGGTAGTTCTTGCCATCAAGAAGCGGTGAAACGAGTGCAGCAGTGGCACTTTCATTTGGATGCACATAATAGGGATTCTGAGAAGGATCAGTGAGAGCAGGAATTGCCGGAATCGCCTCCGGAATCGAATTGGAACGACGCACCATGATGAAGAAGGAAGAAAGATCGAAAAGAAACGAGAAAGAATGTAGAATCAAAGAAGAAAGGAAATGGAAGCGAAATGGCGCAGCAGAGCTCCTCAAAAGAGTTGCTCTGATACCATAACAAGAAATAAAACTGATACCAAAAGATAAGAAATAGACTCCATTGATGGAGAGTAAAAAGCTTGAGGTAGAAGATAACAAAGAGAGAAAAAACTGTTTTGTATTATTGAATCAATAATCTGATTATTACAAGAGGAGAAAGAGCTTATATAGTTGAGTTAGTGTAATAACTAACTGCTCTAACAGACACTAACAACATTTCAGCTAACTAGTCTATTATCTAACTAGTCTATATTTTGTCAATAATTAAACTCAAACTTCAGCCCCTTAAGTTTATATTGTGTTTGATATGTAAAAATAAAGGACCGAGTGGAACAATTTCAAGAAATTGGACAAAAACTAAAATTTTTGTCCCGTGCTGAACTATGAAATAATTTTATGTCTTCTGTATAAATTGTCTAAAATATTAAGATTATATTTTATCCACCGAACAATATACGAGACAAAATTTTGTTTTATACTTTAAAGTTTGTCATGTGTTATTATGTACAATAATATTTTATATGGTTCTATCAAATAGTTACATTTTACCGATCAAACAAACCCAAAAAATTTGATTTTGAATTGTGTAAAAACGCTTAAGTCCGGTCAATTTTTTTAACCTATAGTGTTAAAATAGTTTACATCATTAATTATTCGTTAGATTATTATAAATATTTAACTATAATTATGATGTTTTTATTAATATTTTTGTTAGTATAATGCTTAATAGATATTATTATTAAAAAATTATAAATGTATGATGTGTATTGGTGGAAATCATTTAGGTACCCAAAATTGGAATGCTCACCAATTTTGGTCTTAATATATAGGGAAACTCACATGGGCGTGTACGTTATTTTTCTCTTGGTTGTGACAAGATGCCAACACCTCCTTCAAGTTCTACGTCAATTTAATTTGACTCCTAATTTACTGCCATATGTGTGAATCATAATACTTACTCCATGTAAGTCAATTTAAAAAATTATGTATTTTCTGCACTCATCATTCAAATTTTGTGAATACTATTATAAAAAAGATTTATTAAATGATTGATGTGTCTCATTTATGGTCCATTTGTTACAGATTAAAAAATTAGTAATTTTGATGTTAAATAATCTAAAGATTACTACTTTTTAGAGATTTTATAGAAAAATATAATTTACTATGTGTTTGTTTATTATAATAAAAATCACTTTTTTTAATAAAATAATTTTTAGCTTGGATACAATATGTAAAAGTAACTTTTTTAGTTACAAAATAACCACACTTGTTATCTCTCTCCTCTAAAAGAAATCTATTATTCAAGAAGTTACTCTTAACAGCTTATGATTTTTAGCGATTTTTTAATTATTTTTAGATTCTGATTATTTTAAAAAGCCATAACAAACACATACAATATTTTTAATAGTGATTCTTTTTATTAAAAAAAAAAATTTCTAAAAAATAATCTATAACTAACGGCCTCTTATCATATACCAAATAAATCTATTATCATTCAATAAAAAGTAAAAACGGCAAGGAATATGATTATACAAAACGCTAAATAGACATATAAAGTCCCACATTATATGGTGTTAGCTTGATGTGGCAAAAAACAAACAAAATAAAAGCTTTATTATAAATAAATGAAAAACAAGCTCCAAAATTGGATTATTTTATTTTTAACTAAAATCCAATGCTTAGTTGTTGAAAACAAAATTGTAGTTTTAGACTCTTTGAGTGAAAGTGATAATATAGATAGCGAGAAATATTGATGAGAAATATCTTTGCAATTGCTTTCACAATAGCTGGACCAAACTTGAAATGGCCTTGTTTAGGGATGGCAATGGGTAGGGTATGGGTAGGGTACTACAGTCCCCATCCCCATACCCGCGATTTGAAAAAATACCCGTACCCATCTCCATACCCGCGTGGGTGACACTCTTTGTCCCCGTCCCCATACCCTATGGGTACCTAAGTACCCATACCCGTACCCGTTACCCGCATTTTTGTTAAAAACGAATTCATCAATTATAAAATATCATATCAGTTTAATATAATTAAAAAAATTTAAAGATTTTAATGTTGACTCATGAAAATTATGAACAAAATTATTAGTAATATCATGCTAAAGTTCATTTATCTATATATTGACATATTTGGATTATGTTATAAATAAACATTTTCATTAAAAATGTGTAATAGTATAATAATGTTGTATATTTTAAAATTTATTTACATATATTATTATATAATAATATAATTAAAATAAATAAATATATACTATGTGGGTATATGGGGTGGGTACTAAGGTACCCGTACCCGCACCCATACCCGTTCAATTTTGTGGGTAATTACCCATACCCATGCCCGTACCCAAAATGCGGGTTTTTACCCTACCCGTTGTGGGTAATTTTTGTGGGTACCCACTGGGTATGGGTAAATTGCCATCCCTAGCCTTGTTAAGGCACAACGATATTTTAGTTGATAATATTATGATTTTTATTCGTTAGAGTTTGAATTCTAGTTTTTAATTCTTTTAACTCTTAGTTTAAATCATCTAAGTTAATTTTTTATAATGATAACAAATAAATTAAGGAAAATATTACAATTTTGATAAACAAGTTCACAATTTCTAATCAATCGTTAGTTGGTTCAGTGGTGATTGATGCTGAATTTGGTAGGGAGGACTACGATTCGATGCCCTACAACTGTGATCGGGAGGGGACTGAAACCACTTGATATCAGAAACGACCTCGAACCAGATTAAACTGGAGGTGAAAGCCAAAGTTCACAATTTCTAAGGATTGGCTTGTTGATGAAGAAAAACATTACTACTTACATTTAAAGTGATGATCATTCATGAGCCGGTGCTCATATTCCTACTACCGGAGCCACCACCACCACCAACAAATCCATCTTCAGTTTATCCTCCATCGAAACCATTGGATATCGGTAATGCTCTAATTAATGACAATGTTGTTTTTGTTGTTCCTCTTGTGATTTGTTTGCTGGTTCGTTTCTTCATAAGTTTAGCTTCAAGTTAGAATGCACTTATATTGTTTGATGAAAAGCTTTAGAAGTGCCGGATATTTTTGAAAAATATTTTGTTATAATAGTTAAACACTGACAAATTTCACCTTTAGTGATTGATTTTATAATCATTAAAGCATGCGCATGACATCGGTCGTTATTTTGTTTTGTGAGTGAACTGGAGACCGCTCTTTATCAATCGAAAACCTACAGGTGGAGACTTTTTAAGGTTGTTGCCACCATTATTAGCATCATTTTCACCCATCAAATGGCTATGCCGGTGATGAGCACGCGGGAACATAGGATGATCAAAACAAGTTTTGATGTATAATAGACCAACTTCTAATAAACATTTGATATGTTATAAAATTATAACTCTAGCAATGTGGAACATTTCCATCATGTTATTGATATTAACATTTATATACATTTGGAAATAAAACTAGACATAATTATATGTTACATATTCTACTGGATTAATTATATGTTGTGGTTAGCTCAGTTTTGGGATTTTTGAGTCTTAATTATTTTCCAACACAGTTGCCATTTTCATTGTCAAAGACATTGTAGTATAGAGAAGAAATTTTGCCATCAAACTTGGAAACTACTTGATGAGTTGATAGGCCACAATAACGTTTTCCAAGACGAGCAATGAAGATATCTACAATCTTCTTGAACATTGAATCTTCTTGTATAAGTGGTTGCTCTACAAACTCAACCAGTGGCATCCATTTTGCTGCTTCAATTTCAAGATCATCCACTGTGATCTTAGATGACAGTGGTCTTAGCATGCATATGAAGAACAAATCTGATTTCTCAAATGCCACATTGTGTACATGCCTAACATTATTGATCATCAAGTTCATCAGAATAAAAAACTATATTGTATATTCTATGATCATACTAGATTCTAAAATCTAAATAGGCAATTAGATCTTTTGTCAAACCGATACGAACACAAACATGTGTTTGTATCCGACATGTGTTAGTGTTTGCTACCAACACATTTAATTATGTCATTTTCTCAAATTATTATCAGTGTCGAGTGTTTGTGATAGTGCTGTTACCTGAATGCTATGACTTCAATAAACTCTGTATCAATCTGCACCGTTAAAGCAACTAGCATCAAAAGAAAGTCTTCATTTTAAGCAATTGAAACTTATCATGCAAGTCTTATGAATAAGTTCAATATAGATGAGGAATAGTATCTCAAAGTTACATCAAACAAACTTACCCCAGTTTCTTCCTTCACTTCTCTTACAGCTCCTGTGTATATCTCCTCTGCCTGATATAATTCACACAAGTGATGAATTCAAGTTGCAACATAATTACATTACATGAATGAAAGTACAATTCAACATTATCTCTAGTTTAGCTTTTGTTAGGTGCGGTTCAGGGGTAATCTTGTAAACCGAACCGCATTATTTAAACACAATTGGCGGCACACGCTCTATGTTTGGAATTTTCGTATTTGTTTATCTTTGAACCAAGGTTCCTGTTCGAACATCTTTCTATTTCGTTTATCGAGCATTTAGGAAAATTACGGGATGCATACATGCATACCTCATGAATGAAACCAGTTGGTATTTTCCAAAGGCCAAGAGTTGCAGAAGAACAATGTTTTTCTTGCACCACAAGCACCTTTACAAAGAGATTATACAGACAGATGTTACTTGCATGAATCAAATTAGATAAGAACTGTTTTGAAATCATGTAGAAGAAGAATTGCAGAAAAGTTTAATAGCTTGAAGATAGAAATAATCATACTTCATTGTTGTCATTGATGACAAATCCTCCAATGCCTACTTGATGTGATGCATTTGCTGGAAGCATGCAAGGTCCATCAGGAATCCAGTATGTTAACATCACATATCCTGGCTCTGCATGGTGATATTGAAACCCTTCCTGAGACCAAAATCAGTTTAGTTACCTTTTACATTCAACAACTCTTCAATTTAGATTGAAGATGTATCTGGTGTCCGACTGATGCCGGTGTTAGACACTGGCACAACATTGCCACATGTGATCATATTCAATTACTTCAATTTTCTCAAATTATTATCAGTGTTGACTTCTCTGTGGTATTCATGTGTGTATCAGTGATTCTCGTAGGTGTGTGGCCTTTTTGCTACTATATGAACATCATTGTGTGATTTAGGTGTGACATTTTTACTTCATAAAAACTAGGCTAAAAACTAATAATGAATAATTTCTTTATTAGTAGAGACATGTATAATGTTAAATTACCTTGACAGCAATTGGAACAAGATCAGATTGCTCTAAAGGCAACTTAAGCCAAACTCCTTTCTTTCCCTGCAAAACCTCATCAAATCTAAGTTTTTCAATACACTAGTTGATGCCATGCATCACAAGGATAATAATCCACATAGAGAGATGATTTTACCTTTTTCTTCCAATGAGAAAGAGATAAACAAAGCATGGATGCAAAGGCATATGTGTTATGTGGTAATCTATTTGGATCAATTAAAACCCCTCCATATTCATCATCAAAAGCATCAAGTATAAGATTTCTATAATACAAGCTTGAAGTTGAACCATTCATTCCATAATTAATACAATGAGAATTGTTTTTAGCTTCAAAATCATCTGAGCCAACTGAATAAATGACAGCTTTATCTGTCAAACAAGATTCATCTGAGGCACCACTATAAGTCTTATGAAACAACCCTGAAATTAAACATGAGAAACCATTAAACACATGTTCAATGTTCCACACATTCCTTTAACATTTTATTTTTGTTTTAATTGAAAAAAGACATCAATTATCATTGATCAGAGTCAACAAAAAAACACCAAATTAACCATGACTTTAGATTTCATGCATAACCACACACACACCCACACACCCACACACAAAAGAAAAGGTTAAAAAACTATGAGAATCTATTTGGTTTGTTAGTTACCTCTATGGCACTTGAATTGTGTAGAGTATCTAACTCCAAATTTGTGACTGAAATTAGAGAACAAAGTGGAAGAAAATTTTCCAACCTCAAATGTGGACAGAGAATTGGAAGAGAAAGATTTCAACTCCATCTTAATCACTGCTCAGAATCAAAATCTAACAAATTACAAAAACTGACACTGTTAGCCACAATTCCTCTGACCAATGAGAGATCACAATCAAGATACAAATATATATATTTTGAAGGGAGAATATATGAGAATCTTCACTAAAATCAAGGCAACCTTAGTATATATCGAACAACTTACTAAAGAAACATCATGGTCATGTGATTCATCATTTCTTAGTGTACTATGTGTTTCCAATAAAATTATATAGTAATATGGTTTTGAGTTAAGAAGCTTGATAATCCAATTAGGCACAAACAAGTTATAGGTATATGGATCACACGTAGGGACAAAGATATGTTAAATCACGAGTAGAGTGGCAAATGTTGGAAACTACTATATCTTTAAACTAGTGGTTCATAATAGGTGATGTGTGAACATGACAAAAAATCATCCGGAAGATAGTTAAAGATAAATGCCAAAATGGAAAGTTGCGTCTCTTTCATTTTCATCAATTATTATGATGTATAATTATAAACTATAAAATAATATAATGGAGAAAACGAGGGAAGTTATTTATCTAAGCTAGTTTATTTTTTTACTACGTACTACTATTATTAGTTTATTTCCTTTTCAATTTTCACCGTGTTTCGTTTAACGGCGATCAATCTTCATTCAAAAATTTATGAGATATATAAGTTGAATTCTCTTATTTCGACTGAAATTTTTTTCATACATAAAAATCACTGATCGAACATCTGATCATCTGGTTAAGAGCTCAAGTCTCATAATTGTTGGTATTAGTTTTTTTCCTAGTTAGGTATCATCATATAGATTTATCTCATAAAAAATCTATAACACATTTATTTAACGGTTTGTTTCATGGTAAATTTACAATGTCCATAAACTTAAGGGGTTTGAGTCGGACTGCACCAATTTAATTTAGGTATAGTACCATAGATATTGTGCGTACTGTACTTTGTTAATTATGTACGTATAACATTAACATATTACCAAAACTATTTTCCTTAAACATATAGAAGAAAATAATAATTGTAAAGCATTGCAATTACTAGTATTTTCATATTTGTTTGGAGATGACTAGACTACTACTCACCTGGGTGGAAACTTATCTAGAGGTGGAACATCTTCATCACAACAAGAAAGATATTAATAATAATATATTATCATATTCTTTCATCAAAATTTGTGACGTTTTCGGTGTGTACCGCATGGAATGCAATTATAAAGACAAATGCGATCAGCGGTTGCACATATATTTTTTCACATGTATACAACTGGTATGGTATGTTAGCCCGTGCCGTGAACAAGATTATTTTCTTTTTTAATATTATTTATATATTTATTTTGATATATTATTTGATTAATTTGGTTTAAAATTTTAAGGTAAAATTGAGATGAGTTTTGCATGATATAGATTTAACGTTGTTACAGAATAAAGCGAGATTAAGAGTATTATTTCATCTTCATGAAACTATATAGTGATCCTATAAATAAAAAATAATTATAAACTTCATTCTCAAAGGAAAATATGCTTTGATTTTTCATGGCCTTAAGATTTTTTGGTACCGTACCTTAAAATTAAAATATACCATGATTTTTTTATTTTTCATCTCGAGTCCACTCTTTATAGAAAATTTACATTAGGTTCATTGTCAAACACGGGATAATTTTTATTTTCATATGTTATTTTTTCTTTTGATGGTTGTCTATGTCTTTTTTTCATTTTATATTATTTAGAAGGTTATATATATTTTTTCAATTGTCTATGAGATTGAAAATAGTTGTTAATTCTATATTATTTTTTTAATGAATATCAATAAAATTCTCGTGTTAAGTTATCACTGTCTTCTACATACACTTTTCATCATGGGGATCACTTTTTATCGTGCTAAATAAACTTTTGAATAAATAATCCCCGTGATAAAATATTAAATATGAAAATATGGATAACCTCCGCAGTTGGAATTCAAAATTTAATTAGTCAATGTGTATTTTTAATAGTCGGGTGGAAAGTGTTTCCCGTTTTATATTCTACACCACTAAGAAATTTCTCTCTCTCTCTCTCTCTCTCTCTCTCTCTCTCTCTCTCTCTCTCTCTCTATTTTTATCTCTCTTCCGTCTCCATTACATGATTCTATAGAGGCTTCATCAACAACAAATAGTTGTTAATTCTATAGTTTTTTAATGAATATGAATTAAATTTTCGTGATTAGTTCTCATTATGATCTACATACACTTTTCATCATGGGGATCATGTTTCTTGGTGCTAGATAAAATTTTGAACAAGTTTTTTCCATGATAAAATATGAAATATGAAATATGAAAATAAGGATAATTATCGCAGTTGAAATTCAAATTTTAATTCGTCAATGTGTATTTTTAATAGTGGGATGGGAAGTACTTGTCGTTTCTCATTCACCAACATCGAGAGTTTTTTTTTCTCTCTCTCTATCTCTCTCTCTCTCTCTCTCAAAATCTTATATTTTATTTTTGTCTCTAATGAATATAATTTTTTCTTCAAAATAAAATAAAATGTTTTTACGTAAAAAAAAGTCTACAGATATGTTATATGCTATATTTTGGGTTCAAGACTTCAATTATTCGAGTGATCTTATCCATGAAAAAAATAGTGTACTTTCTTACTTTAATTTGTTTCAAAGTAATCTAAATATAAGTGGTCCTTCATTTTACAAAATTAAAATAATAAAAATGTGCCAAGATAGTGTCGCACAAGTGGTAGATACTTGAGCCCGTTAACCATTTGGTCTTGAGATAGATCCTGACCGGTGCATATGTAGAATCATTTCTTAAGAGAGGTAATCCCTTAAATAGATCTCAGTTAAATCGAGGGATTAATTTCTGCAGTTGCACACGGATGATACCTTTGATTTACCAAAAAAAAATAAAAAATGTGTATATAAAATATTTGAGAGTTTCTATAAAAAAATATAATATTTGTGAGAGTTTCTAAATAAAAGGAGTTTCTAAAAAAATATAGTATATAATATTTGAGAGAGTTTTCACAAAAAAAAAAAATTAATTTGAGAGTTTAAAAAAAATATAATATTTGAAAAAGTTTATACAAAAAGAAAACAAAAAAATATAATATTTGAAAGAATTTTTACAAAAAAAAATATTATAAAAATTCAATTATTGTTGTCAATGAGATTCGAACAACATACTTTTGCTAGTAATTATAAGCTAATTTTCTCTACATAAAGAAAGATAGTTTTCCATAAAATATTATAAAAATTTTAATTATTATTGTCAGTGGGATTCGAACAACATACCTTAAGCTAAAAACTCTAAATGACACATAAGCAAGAAAAACTCTAATTGAATGCCACATAAGCAATTACTATTGAGAATGCACGAGAAAGCTCCGTGAGAATCTCATAATGTATATAATAGAGATAGAGTAGGAAAAAATGCTCTGGCGATTTAGTGAGCACTGTTCACCATCTTTTTCCTTCACCGTTAGGTAACCTTCCTTTCTCCCCACCGACTTCGTTTTTCCATCACCGATCATCATGCATGCCTTCTCCATCCCTTGGCCTTGCCTAGACGATTCTCCTAAGCTTCAACCAGAACCTAAAATCCAACCCAAAACCAACAAAACCTTTTCTCAAGCGTTATCAAATGTTTGCGATATTCCGATGTCGCAATTTCCCCCAACGAGCGTCAAAGGAGCTAGTTTAGCTGTAGAAATTCCTGAAGAGGAATATTTAGCTGGTATGAATGCGTGTAAACACAATTTGCATGGTCGAATTATTTGGCCCAAAGGAACAACGCCGCTAACTGTTGTTGACTTGAAGAAGAAGCTATCTGTGATTTGGAAGGATCTCTCTCGTTGGGGCATCACTTCTCTTGGTAAGGGTTACTACGAATTCTGTTTTTCATCGTTAGAAGATGTTAGAAGAGTGAGATCTGTAGTCTCTTGGAACATTAACCCTGGTTTTTTAAAACTGTTTGCTTGGTCGGGTGATTTTAACCCTAGTCTTCAAAGGAATACCTCAGCTCAGGTTTGGGTTAGAATATATGGTTTGTCACAAGAATATTGGAGGCCTAAGATTCTGTTTGCAATAGTGAGTAGTATTGGTACTCCTATCTGTACTGATGCTATAGCTTCAAAGTCGATGTTTGAAAGAACTTTTGGTCAATATGCTAGGGTTTTGGTGGATTTGGATCTGTCACAAGCCCTAAGATACAGTGTGCTGGTGGAGAGGAAGGGTTTTGCTTTCTTTGTTGATCTAGATTATGAGAATCTGCCTGACTTTTGCACTCATTGCAACATGATTGGTCATTATGTGGAGAATTGCAAGAATTTACAAGCTCAAGAGCATAACAAAAAAGAGGTTGATACTAAAATGAAATCAAAACTAGAGAAACCAAAACCTAGATTGGAAAAGAAATATGTTCAAACCAATGTTGGTATCATGGAACAGGACAAAGTAAATGAGGTAATTGATGTTGATGTGTCTAAACACACTGTTGATGGAATTAAGTCTCAGCCAGTGATTGTTGATGATCAAGCTAGTGAGAGCTCAAAATCAGTGCCACAAGCACTAAATGTAACCAGTCCTGCAGAAGTGGAACAACATAACAAATTCAGCATGCTAGTTAATGTTGATGTTGAGGCTGATGTGGTCCCCAATCAACCTGTTATTGATGCAGATATTGATGTGGAGTTTGATGTTAATGACCAGCATGATAATGTTTTAGAAAATAATGATGTGGTGCTAGAAGATAATTTTGACAGTGATAGTTCACAAGACTCAGCTTTTGTGGATGCTACACAGTTTCAGAATGAAACTGTTACTGAACCAGTGATGACTCCAGAAAGGGTGCAAAAAGATATGAATTTTCTCAAACAATCTTGGGCAAATATGGCTGAGCAGGAGGAGCAAGATACATCTACAAAAGAGCAGCAACAGTGTGATGAAGGCTTTCAAATTAAATTGTCAAAGCAACAAAAGAAAACTCAAAAGAAATTGTCTCAGTCTAGTAAAGATTCTTATGCAACCAGGTCTAAGGTTAATCAAAGACCTTTCAAATGAAGTGTGTTTATTGGAATATAAGGGGTATGGCTAACTCCCCTACAAGACTAGCCTTGAAGAAACTTATACATACTCATAATCCTGACATCATTTGTATAGCTGAACCTTGGATGGAGTTTGAAGACCTTCCCAGAAGATGGTTAGTTAACCTTAATTTAAAACTTTTTGCCATGAATACTAGACCAAATTTATCACCTAACCTTTGGTGTATTTGTAAGCTTCACTTAGACCCTGTCATTATTGCTTCTGATAGTCAACATGTTACTTTTTCAATCCAAGACAATGACAAAACCATAGTCATATTAGCAGTATATGCCAACACCAGCTACTTAGTAAGAAGACAACTCTGGAACAGTCTTAATTTTTTACAAACTCAACATGCCCTGCCTTGGTCTTTCATTGGAGATTTTAATGCTATAATTGGAGCTCATGAGCATAGAGGCAGATCAATTCCTGCTAGGTTGCCTATGGAGGAGTTCCAATCCTGGTCTGATACTTTTGACTTACTTCATTTGCCTACTAGAGGTGCTGAGTTTACTTGGGCAAATGGTAGAAGAGGTACTGGATACACTTAGAGAAGATTGGATAGAGCACTTTGTAACCAATCTTTACTTGACCTTTGTAGCTCCATATCAGTTTCAACTCTCACCAAACACCAATCTGACCATTACCCCCTCTTGCTTGATATTCAATTAACCAATGTCACTTTTGCTTCTCAATTCAAATTCATGAAAATGTGGAGTCTTCATCCTGATTGTCAGCAGTTGATACAAGAATGCTGGAATACAAATGTCACTGGTTGCCCAATGTATGTCTTGTCTAGAAAATTGAAGCTTCTTAAAGAAAAATTGAAGTTGTGGAATAAAGATTGTTTTGGTAATGTTCATGCTGCAGTCACAACTGCTGAACAAAAATTGCAAGAGATTCAAGCTCATATCCAATTGAATGGCCCTTCTGATGATATTCTTAATGCTGAACTAGTTGCACATAAAGAGTTTGAGGTAGCTTTGAATAGACAAGAATGCTTTTGGCAAGAAAAAGCTCACCTAAATTGGCATTTAGAAGGGGATAGAAACACAAAATATTTTCATAGAATTGCCAAAATAAAAACCACCTCCAAAGCCATAACTACCCTTCAAGATGGTGAACTTGTGCTCACAGATCAAAATCAAATATCTGATCATGTAGTTAGTTTTTATAAAAATCTTTTTTGCTCTAACATTGTTTTGCAGGAACAGTTGCTTGTTGATGAAGTTATCCCAACTTTAGTTACTGATGAGCTGAATTCTCTTCTAACCTTGTTGCCTTCACATACAGAGATCAAAGCTGCAGTGTTTGCACTCAATAAAGATAGTGCACCTGGACCAGATGGATTTGGAGCCTATTTTTTTCAACATTACTGGGATATAGTTCAAATGGATGTTATTAATGCTGTTTTGGAATTTTTTACCACTGGTTGGATTTTGCCTGGTTTCAATGCTAATATTATTACCCTTCTTCCTAAAACTTCAAATGCATCTTCAGTTGATCAGTATAGGCCTATTGCTATGGCAAATTTCAAATTCAAGATTATCTCAAAGATCATTGCTGATAGACTAGCTTCAATCCTTCCTTCAATCATCTCTGAAGAACAAATGGGTTTTATTCATGACAGGAACATTAAGGATTGTCTTTGCATTGCTTCTGAAGCTGTTAATCTTTTGCATAATAAATCCTTTGGAGGTAATTTGGCTCTCAAAATTGACATTTCAAAAGCTTTTGATACTCTTGAATGGCCTTTCCTTTTAAATGTCTTGAAAAAGTTTGGCTTTAATGAGGTATTCTGCAATTGGATACATGTGATTTTGAAATCTGCTTTTTTGTCTATTTCCATTAATGGAAAAGCTCGTGGTTATTTCAACTGTACTAGAGGGGTTAGGCAAGGTGACCCTTTGTCCCCCTTGTTATTCTGTCTGGCTGAAGATGTGCTTAGTAGAAGCATTTCAAAGTTAGTTGTTGATGGCAAATTAGATCTTATCAAAGGAACTAGGAATCTCTTGGTCCGCTCTCATACTTTTTATGCAGATGACTTAATGATCTTTTGTAAAGGCAAGTTGGCTGGTCTCAAAGCTCTCAAAGCTCTTTTTGAATCTTATGCATCAGAATCAGGCCAAAGAATAAACAATTCCAAATCATTTATCTATTCTGGTTCCATTACTTCAGGCAGATTGAATCTCATTGTGCAGCTTCTCAATTTTCAAATTGGTGCTATTCCCTTCAATTATCTTGGAGTTCCTATTTTCAAGGGCAAACCAAAGGTCTGCTATTTGCAGGCTATAGCTGACAAGATTAAGTTAAAGCTCTCAGCTTGGAAAGCTTCTCTTCTCTCCATGGCTGATAGAGTTCAACTAGTCAAAGCAGTCATTCAAAGTATGATGATTTACAGTATAACTCTTTATTCTTGGCCTGTGTCTTTGATAAAAGAGGTGGAGAAAAACATTAAGAATTTTATATGGAGTGGAGATCCAGATAAGAGAAAGCTAGTAACTGTGTCTTGGAAGAAGCTTTGCAGACCAATTTCACAAGGTGGACTGAATTTAAGATCTTTATCCTCTCTAAACAAAGCTTCAAATCTGAAACTTTGTTGGAATTTACTAAATTCTCATTGTTCTTGGGCTAGGATCTTGAAAGAGAGAGTTATCAGAGGTAGAAGGGTTATTCATCTATCTGGAGCAGTATAAAGGAAGAATTTTCAGTGATTGCAGACAATTCTATTTGGTTACTTGGTAATGGAGAAAATATAAATTTCTGGAAAGATAATTGGTGTGGCACTTCTTTGGTTGAGTTATTCAATATTCCAGATCACATTAGTCAAAACCTTACCTCAACAGTCAGTGATTATATTGTTAATGGTACTTGGTGTTTCCCTCCTCAACTGCTGCAAAGCTTCAACATCAACTCCATCATTCACAAAGTTGTCATTCCTTTGGATCCTACACCTGACAAGCTGCTCTGGATACACACTGATTCAGGTAACTTGCATCTCAAGGATGCTTATTATTTTAAGTTACAACAATTTCAAGACTTGCATTGGGCTAAGGTGATTTGGAGCCCTGACATACCACCCTCAAAATCTCTCTTTGTTTGGAGACTAATGCATGATAAAGTGCCAACTGATGAACAATTATTGAAAAGGGGTTGTTATCTGCCTTCCATGTGTAACTTCTGCTGCAAGAATGTTGAATCTTCCTTTCATATTTTCTTTCAATGTGATTTTGCAATTCAGCTCTGGTCTTGGCTGGCTGCTTGTTTAAATTTAACTCTTCAATTCAATTCCATGGATGACATTTGGAAAATCACTGATATTAATTGGTCACCTCAATGTAAACTAACCATTACTGCTGCAATTATAAACTTAATCAACACTATCTGGTTAGTAAGGAACCAAGCCAGGTTTGATAACAAGAGAATTTCTTTGACATCTGCAATATCTTTGATTACATCTAGCACATCTCTATCTGGTAACAACACCAAAAAAGTGGCTTCTAATTCTATTAGAGATTTCTCCATTCTCAAGCACTTTAAGATCACAATTCACAATCCAAAGTCTCCTTCTGTTTTAGAAATTTTTTGGCAGCCCCCTTTGATTAATTGGGTTAAGTGTAACATAGATGGAGCATCTAAGGGCAATCCTGGCCTTTCATCTTGTGGTGGATTTTTTAGGAATCATGATGCTGATTTCATGCTTTGTTTTGCCGAACCTATTGGTTTTGCTTCTTCTTATATGGCTGAGTTGCAGGGAGCTTTGAGAGCAATTGAGGTAGCCCATCAAATGAACTGGAGGAATTTATGGTTAGAAACTGATTCAGCTCTGGTATTGTTAGCTTTCACTAATCCTGATTTTCATGTTTGTTGGTCTCTAAGGAATAGGTGGCAAAATGCTTTGATCCTGACTAGACAGATGAATTTTATAGTGACTCATATTTTCAGGGAGGGTAATCAAGTAGCTGATAATTTGGCTAATCATGGTTTAGCTTTAAACTCTATTATGTTTTGGAATGTTCTGCCTTTGTTCATCAAGGATAGTTTTGATAAAATCATGTATGGCTTTGCCAATTATAGGATCCTTTTTGGTTGATGGAGTTTTGGTTTGGTCCCCTCCATCGTGTATATTCTCTATTATGTTATATATTTTCTGGTGTTTAGCTCTTTGCTAACACCTTTTTTGGAAAAAAAAAAAAGTATATAATAGAGATAGAGATATTTGAATTGATTTATTTTTGAGCTTATGTAAAATAATTTATATAAATAAATACATTTTTATGTATTATTCATAAATTTATAAAAAAAATTATAAGAAAAAAAGTTATGAATATGCAATATTTGTTAACGAGCACTTATAAATTAACATTTTTTTTTGGTTTAAAACTTACTATAAATTAACATAATAATTTATTTATTTGCATAAGTCATTTTTCATAAATTCATAAATAAGTCAACCCAATTATAAAAAAAGAAATAAGTCAATCAAAATAAACTTTGGCCCGGTTGGATTATTTGACTTATTTTTGAACTTATAAAAATAAATTAAGCAAAGAAATAAAATTTTGTGTTAATTCATATGACCATGCTATTGTTCAGCTCTGAATGTGAAGAGTTTTATTTGATACTAATATAGTGACCCGTGCTAAGCACGGGATAATTTGTTAGAGTTAGAATAGTGTTTAATTATTATGTAAATAATTTTTAAAAATAGGTGTAAATTATTGTTGGCTTAAATAGTGTTTTAGTCCCTGCAATTGTCCCTCATTTTGAAAAGAGCCCGTGTTAAAAAAAAAATTGATTTTAGTCTCTGCAAAATTTAAAAGTTTTGAAAAGAGCCCCTGAACAGGAATCATTGATAACATGTCACCATTTTAATGACTTTTGCAGGGACTAAAATAAAAACAAAAAAAATTTAACAGGGGCTCTTTTCAAAACAAGGGACAATTGCAGGGACTAAAACACTATTTTTTTTGACACATGGCATCAATGATTCCTGTTCAGGGGCTCTTTTCAAAACTTTTACAATTTGCAGGGATTAAAATCAATTTTTTTTTAACAGGGTCTCTTTTCAAAACGAGGGATAATTGCAGGGACTAAAACACTATTTAAGCCATTATTGTTCAACTGGTTGGGCCAATTAAAATGGATACTAAATAAATAAATAATATATTTATTGCTGATTTTTCAAAGTCATTGGTAAAAAAGTTATTTAAAGTCGTAATTAATAAAGTAAAATTGCATAAATTATACCAAACATGCATGACAACGGGATAGAATGTGGACGGATTTCGCCCTTCCAAAACTCAAATTTATAAAATTCGGGTGTCGAGGGTCCTAATTTTCAATGTGGATGAAAATAGAACTTCAAACTCATTGTGTGCACTTTGATTGATGGTTTGTGTTTCATTGAAACGTGTCTTATTCAGATTATTCATTTGATCGACGATGATATATTGGGAATCATTGTCCCTCGTTTAAAAATAGGCATAATAAGTTAAATTTTATAACAAATTAAATATAATTTTCTTGCAATCATAGTTTTATTATTTAAATATAAGATATATAATATATTTATTTAGCTTATCTAACTTGATTTTTATTTAAAATTATATAAAATTATTTGCTAAAATTTTGTATTTATAAAATATAAAGTATTACAATGTATATAATTTAGAAAAAATAATTGATTTACTGTAGAGAGATTGATATATATATATATATATATATATATATATATATATGTGTGTGTGTGTGTGTGTGTGTATGAGAGATTAGAGAGAGAGAAGGGGGCAATGTTTTAAGAACCGGACCGGAGATCGAACTGGTGTGGCTACTGGTTCAAGGGTCAACCGGTTGGACCGGTTCAACCGTTATTAAACCGTTTATATTAAACCGTTCATATAATTTTCCTATTTCACAATTAATAATCAAATTAACAAAGTAATATTAACAAAATAGAAAATTTAGAAACCTAAAACAAAGAAATCATAAATTCAAAATACATAATTCATATCAAATACTTATACATAAATCCAAAATTCATAATTCATATAAATTACTAAACTTTAAATTGGTCAAAATCATATAAAATAATACTCCCTCCGTTCCTTTTTGTTTGTTGTTTTAGAAAAACAAATTCGTTTCAAATTGTTTGTTGTTTTGATAATTTGAAGTTATATGTTGTCTATTATACCCTCCTTCCTAATTTTTTTTTATTGACTAAATTTTACATAATTTTTTTATTGTATCTTTTTTTTTTACCAAACTTCTTCATATAATCTTTTTATAGTTTTTTTTTTTTTTACTAAACTTCTTCATATAATCTTTTTTTGGTGGTTTTAATTTTTTGGAAAGAGAAAGTGTGTGCAAAAAAATAGGAATTTTTTGGTAGATTAAAATTAGAGTATAATATATTCCAAAAAAAAAGGATATAATAGGAAAATAAAGTACAGAAATACACTTTCTTAATTTGTCCTATTTTTTCTCAAACAACAAACAAAAAGGAACGGAGAGAATAATAAGTAATTATTGTATAAGAATTCCTGTAAAAGAATTATAGTATAAAAATAAATATAGAAAATAATAATATTTTTTTTGCTAAAGAACTAATCAATACGGAGTAGTTTTTATTTTACTAAAGAAACAACTCAATTTTTTCAAAAAAAAATAATAAACTAATTAATTGTTAAAAAGTATATTAATTAAGCATACATGCAAAACTTTGATTCATATTTTCTTTCTTTTTTTGGGCCATTGAACCTCTTTTACCCAAGCCCACATATATACTCTATTGGTAACACTAAACCTAAAATGCAAAAAGTAAAACTATTGCAGCAGCCGCCTCCCTCAACCTCACCTCTTAATCTTTTTGAACATATTTGTGTATTGGTAACAACTAACAACCACCTGAACATATTTCAATACATTCATCTTCTTTCTATCTTCTAATTCTTTATCTTTCCATGATCTTCTTCACTTCTTTATCTCTCACCATGTTCTTCTTCTATTTAACCGGTTCTACGGACTACCGGTTTTGATATACTGTCCGGACCGGTGCTTGGTCCGGTTCCCGGTCCAACCGGTTGAACCGGCCGGTCCGGTCCGATTTTAACAACATTGGAAGGGGGGTATTTCATACTTGGATCTAGGCCAAGATTTTTTATAAGGCCCAAAATAAAACCCGGCCCACATTGAGGGATTGATAAAACACCAAAATTAGGGTTCTTTCCATTCTCTCCCACACAGGCAAACACTACGGCGGCTACTCCTTCAAACTCATTCTTTGTCTTACCCTCTCTCTCACTCAAGTTTCTCTTCCTTCTTCAAACACTTTTTCTTTATCTTCTCAACCTGTCACCTCTTTGCTCTTATTTATCTTTTTGTGCTTTAATATCATTTTGGATGGGGTTAGATCTGTTTGTTGCTCTTGTGTTATAGTGTAGAGTATTTTGCTCTTTAGCTGTTGTGCAGATTTTTGTACCTTTCTTAGCTTCCTTTGGAATTATTCTTGTACTTATAAAAGTCTATTAATAATTTTTTTCTTTTTTCTAACGCCAAACATAAAGTTTGGATTATCTATCAATATTTTTCAGTTTCTTTTGTTTTTGAACATCAGACATAGTTCTGAATCTAATCCGTTTGGAAATTTTTTCTACTCTTAAATATGATACAAACCACTCGTCCGACGAACCAAATCCGTCCACTCGGTTTGGTATTTTGTGCTTGAATTCCGACCGGACTGATCGATGTCCATCTCTACCCAGAAAGGTAGAAAGCTAGAAACCAAACTAAACCCATAAAAAAAATCTTCTTATTTCCCCGGTTTCTACGTTCTAAAAAATTATGCAGCAGTACCTGCTAACTTCATCTAGATCTGAATGTTTTACCGCATTTCATCAGCAAATCTTTTACTAAAAAAGTAAAATACATCCATCTCAGATCCATAATTTTCATCTTCAAAGGACAAATAACAACATGAGTGAAAGGAAGGAAATAGTTACATACTTTAACAGAGAGCGCGGCACACTGATTGCAAAGAGGAAATGAAGCTAAAATATATTCAGACAACAACTTGAACTCACAACATCTCATTGAACTCATCTCAACAATTCATTGAGTCTTGAGAGGACATAGATTAAAAATGAAAGGATATAAAGGTCAGATTCTCTGAATTTTTACACTAATATTCTTTGCAGTTTTTTTTTTCTATTTCCTGAAACTCTAAAGAATCTTTTGATTTTTTCTGCTTTTTGTAAAAGGTATATTTAACTAGGACTAGCAATCCCACTGCGTTGTGGTAAAATGCCATTGGGTTGCGGTTTCGTTGCGACACCGCACATGATTTTAGTTCACACCGCAACTACGGTCTAATGGGTTGCGCTATCCGCAATTTTAAACCTTAAACATCCTCATTCATTTTCACCACCTTCCTATGATTACAAAATTGCACCTCCTTGTGAATTAATGCTACCTAATAATATTAGATTTCCCATTGATGATAATGTTCCAAATGACGCACTTTCTTTGAACCTAAACCAAGTTGTTGTTTACTTTTGTGTCACTTAGTTAATCGATATAAAATTAATTCTGTTGAATAAAAAGTTAATATTAATCATGTTATATACCTGTTTGGCTTCAAGTTAGGCATATATATTGTTATTCTCGTGGTTGACTGCATTATGCTAAAACAACTTAATGTGCAAAGTGCAACATGTTGGATAAGATATCTCACTCCAAGAAGGACATCTTACTCAGCACTGCCAACATGCCAAGACAAATGATCTGGAACAACATGTTGAACAGTATGTCCCAGCTTGCGTAGGACATCATCTACAGGCATTACGCGATCTTATCTTATGAACGCACGTGTGAATCTTTCATAAGGTTGTTACTGAACGCGATTATATGATTGCCTGTTGATTAAAGGATTGTTACAAGAGATTTATAACAAACCTATGACCAGAAGTCATAACGAACTTAATATAAGATTTACTTGAATCTTTATCTTACAGGATTAGTTTTAAAATAAAGTTTGTATTAAAACAAATTTCCTATCATGGTGCAACTCAAATTCAGATCAAATCAAAGAGCTTCAATATCTATAAATAGAAGACTCGTTCATCAGATTCAAGCACCCACAACAATTGAATATTTGTAGAATCAAGCTAGGACTTGCGAGTCAAAGATCTTGCGCCCACTGTGCAAGGTCACTGTAATCTTCTCCAGAATTTATGTTCTAAGGAATAGAGTTAGAAAGTTGTTGTTGAATTGGTTTAATTCAACATCTCTTTGTTAGTTAAGAGTTACGATTTCCCAGGCTGGGTAGTCGTGGGAAAGTGGGTAGGTTCTCATATTTAGGGATTAGCTGAGTGAGCCATTATTTTCTACGACGTTTGTGTTTGGAGATTCATTAGTGGACAATGGGAATAACAACGAGCTTCAGTCTATAGAAAAAGCCAACTAAGGCATATATGCCAACCCAAAGAAGGTTCCATTGTTTCATAGTCTTCCACTTGATTCTTCATCTTCAAAGAGAAGAAAGAATGATGAAGATAATGTGAGTTTGGAATCTTCTTCTGGGTCAAAAAGAAGAAGTTTTTCTGTTTCCTGATAATGCTAATGTTATTTCCCTTGATGATGATGAAGATGTAGTGGAAATTGATGAAATTGGTTTGGATAGTGAAATACCAATTACAATATGTTCTGATTAAGAAAAAGATGATGTAATTTTTGGTAAAGATGAAATATTGATTTTTTTGGATGATTCTGATGATGATGATGATGATGATGAGAGTGAAGAAGATGAAACGAGTGATGGAGATTTTAAAGTTGATGAACTGAATGAGGCTTCAGACGACGACAATGACGATGATAATTATGAAGATGAAGAGAAGAAAATAAAGAGAATGAGAAAAGATTTTGATGTGGTGGAAGAGTAGGAGAGAGTGGTGATGATGGACAAAGAAAGTGGAATTTCTGTTAACAATGAATAAGTGGATTATTCCGATTATGGTAGTGTAACAAATTCTACTACTATATTTGAGAAGAAGAAGAAGAAGGGTTCTTTTAATCACAATTGTTTGATGGAAGATGAGGGGATGTTGAGAGAAGGTGAAGGATCGGAAAAGTGGGATTTCTAAGAGGAATAATGAGAAGAAAAATATAGTAGTATTCCTCTTAGAAATTCCATTTTTTTATCCTTCACCTCTGTCAACATCTCCTCACCTTCCATCAAACATTTGTGATCAAACGAACCCTTCTTCTTCTCAAAGATAGTAGTAGAATTTGTTACACTACCATAATCTAAATAATCCACTTTTTCATTGTTAACAGAAATTCCCCTTTCTTTATCCATCATCACCTCTCTCTCCAACTCCTCCACCACATCAAAATATTTTCTCATTCTCGTTCTCTTTATCTTCTTCTCTTCATCTTCATAACTATCAACGTCACCGTCGTCGTCTGAAGCCTCATTCAGTTCATCAACTTTAAAATCTTCATCACTAGTTTCGTCTTCTTCACTCTCATCATCACCATCATCATCTTCATCTGAATCATCCAAAAAAACCAAGTTTTCATCTTTACCAAAAATTACATCATCTTCTTGTTCATCGAACCATATTGTAATTGGGTTTTCACTATCCAAACCACTCTCATCAATTTTCACTTCATCTTCATCATCATCAAGGGAAATAACCTCAGCATTCTCAGGAAACAAAAAAGCTTCATCTTTGAACCTTCTTCTTTTTGACCCAGAAGAAGATTCCAAACTCATATCATCATCATCATCATCATCATCATCATCATCATCATCATCATCATTCTTTCTTCTCTTTGAAGATGAAGAATCAAGTAGAAGACTATGAAACAATGGAACCTTCTTTGGGTTGGCATATATGCCTTAGCTGACTTTTGTTATAGATTGAAGCTTGTTGTTATTCCCATTGTCCACTAATGAATCTCCAAACACAAACGTTGTAGAAAACAATGGCTCAGTCAGCTAAACATATGCAGAGACAGTTGTAAAAAAATGCTCCATGGTGCCAAAGAAACCACTAGCAAGCATTCCATTTTAACTTTTTTCTTAAAATTGATGTCACTTTTACATTTAGTCATGCAATGAGCTTGGCTTTTATTGGGGTGGTGACGGATAGGACAGCTAAGAGTATTTTGCCTCGGGGTTGGCAAGTTGTTATTTGTGTCTTGTAAAAGGAAAGGATGTAGTAGTATAATTGCAGAAGTTCTATCATTCCTTTCTAGTTATCTGATTACTCCTTCAAAATAAGTCTCCATATAAAAATGAAGGGCAAACTATCAACCAATTTATCCTCCAATGTGGTTTTTATAAAGTGCCACCTATTGAGCCAACCTTTGCTTTGTTGACAGACTTTCTTTGTTTTTCTCATGATTTTTATGGTACTCATTTTATTATATGGGCAAATAAAGGAATATGAAGTTCAAGTTATAGTTAATTCCTTAGAATTAGTTACTGGTATATCATAGTCTTTTAATTGATTATTAAGGCTTTCCTGACATCCTGTCTGGATTGCTCTTGTTCGTATTGTGTCTTTTTGAGAATGGTGACACATTGGTATTGGGACGGAATAATGCTGATAGTGCAATTCGATCTTTATAATTTGACGAATAATAGAGTAGAAAAAATAAGAATCATCTATGATCCAATTCAGTGGTGTTGTTCCAAGGATTTTGTTGAATGTAAGTTTCTTTTCAACTACTTGTTTTGTTGTTTTAAAGTTCTTGTCATTTCATAATAATTTTAATTTGTAGACAAATATATTATTAATAAAAACCAGGTTTCTGTACAAGAAGAATAAAGGCCGGTAAAAGAGGGGCTACAAAACAAAGGTGTCGTATATAAGCGGAACACCGACGAAAATACCAAAATAGACACCACCTAATAGAGATCCACTTCTATTCTCATACTTAAAAAGACACTCTTCAGTTTCCAGACCACCAGAGAAGACATCAACCCGACCCAAAAAGACACCGTTAGAATTTAACTTCCGGTCTCGAATCAAAAGTGATTGACCCTTAAGAATTCAAAAAATAGCTCCATGGATTTGGAAGGGTTTAACAGTATGGACAAATTTCAAAATGAGTATATTAATTCAAGTATAATGGATGATATGATGTTTTCGGCAGAGCACATCTAGACTTGAATAAGCCAACAATTAACAATGTCACATAATTGGATGGATTCCCTAGTGTAGTTGTTGTATGTAGTTATTGTACATAATAGGTGGTTTAGACCTTTGATTTATGATTGGACGTCTGTAATTAAAGAAATTTAATATAATAGTTTAATAAAAGATTTGATATCAACCATCTATACTTATTTAATCAGATGGTCAACATCAGTTACTTCGTGGATCTAGTAACTGTGGAAAATCCAATTCCTATTTGGATGGATGGTTGAGTTGCTAGATTGTCTCTTTAATTTACTAAAAGGTAAATTCTTCGATACATCTTTTATTTAATTTGTACTGGTACATTTATTGATGTGGACAATTATGATAGGTTCACAAATAATATTTGTAAATTTTCCTTTATTAAATATTATCTATGGACCTATTAGAATTGCACACATAACCAATATATCGATACATGTTCAAATAAGATGTGTACCGAAGTGTTCATATAAACTATTTATGTCACATATCTATAATTTAATTTCATGTTCTTAATTTTTATAAAGAAATTACCATTTGATATTGTATGCTTATTTTGTCCAATTTTGTCAAGTATATAGTACTACTAGTTTTATATTAGCAAGCATGAACTAATCTCTATCTTATGTGTGTTTATTTTTGTCATTAGATAGATTTCACGTATCTATATATTACTACCAGTTCATACTTCATAGATACATTTTTTTATAATCGTTAAATTTCTTGTATTGTAAATGTTCAAAACTTTATATTAATATATAATAATTACACATTAATAAAAGGTAAACAAGCAACAAGTTGCGCCACTAATCTTTTCTGGATGGCAAAATCACTCCTAAGAAAGGTTGGATTAATAGATACATTATTTTCAAAAATCAAACTTGACTTTTGAGAACAAGTATCAAGAAAGGCTGGATTCTGCTCAAGATATTATTTCATGAAAATAAATTAGGACAATGTATTTAAAGTTTAGGTTGTTATTTCAACTGGCTTATAAAACTTGTGTTTAAAACAAACAATTTAATTTACTTTTTTGAGAAGTGGATTTTGTGTTATTTTGTTAACAAATTGCAAGATCATGAACTATATATCTGCTTTAAGATGGCTACAAACTACTAAATTTAAAGTTGACATAGGTGATTATGCATAGCAGGGTATTTTTCCTAAGCTCTTCCTCCTCAACAAACGATATCAGAGCTGTGATTCGGTTTGGTGGTGGAGCGGGGAATAACATCTGGTCAAATGCTCCAAAACCACAAATGAGGGAGAGGTCACATCTCCATCTAAAACCTTAAGGTTTTACGTTAAAATGTCAGTTCTTTTATAAATTCAACATTTTTTCCATTCATAGTCCATGTGGAAATTAACCACTCACAATTGAACCATGGTTCTCACATCCTATAGTTTATCTAATAACAAGATCCACTCCCGCTTCCGCACCAAGTTGAACTATGGTTCTGATACCATATTTGTTGAAACAATCAGACATAGATAAAATAAAAGCACACACTACAATCACAAGAATATAACATAGAAACTTTAAACCGAAAAAATACACACATTGTAAAATAATTCAAACAAGGATAAAAGAACATAATATTTTCCCTAAAAAAAACACAACGATATTAACCCCAAAAAAATGATTGTTGCGTAAAAAAAACAATATTATTGTTACTTTAACTATATCTTATTAAAATATAAGAAAAGTATTCGTAATATTTTTTTTCTGAGATGACTTGATTTTTTACTGGACCAAATATAAAATTAACCATGTAATTACCCTTAGGCCGTTTAGAAAAATATAATAGTTCAAACCGACATTTGTTATTTATATTTTCATGAAAACAATAATATTATTTTTTAACAATAAATTAGTTCCAGTAGTGAATGTTTTAAGTATAAGAATGTTAGCGGTTAAAATATCAAATTGAACTAGTTTAGTTCACTTCTTGGTTTTCAATTTTAAAAACCGATGAACCGAACCGAAACTCTTACTAATGCTTTTTTTTTATATATATGAATATTAGACAAAATATGTAACATCCCAATTTTTAATTAATAAGAGAATATTAATTAGAGAAGGGAAAATTATGAATTAAGTGAGAGCATGACAAACTAGTAAGTAATTAAATGGGAAAGTTGTATGACATTTCTATTATATTGGTATAAGTGGGACCCGCCCTTTAATATGAACCACAAGTAAACCAAGTGACCAAGACCATTTCTTTTTCATTCCACTATTCTGAAACAAAACAGGAAGCAGACCTTCCTCTCTTCTCCCTCACGCACTCATACTCCAATCCAATCTCTTGTGCTAAATCAACTCCAAATTTCACATGCAATTCAAGAATTAGGCTCCTTAGACCTTAAGAATCAAGGTAAGCGTCTCATCAAACACTCCTGCCTCTTTAATTTGTTCTCACGCCCCAAAACCCCTTTCTAACCCTCTCTGCTGCAAACTTCTTCTCATGGACTGCATGCGTAGGATTCGTGGTACTGTTATGATGGGTTGTTGTTCTGAAAACAGAGATTATGGGATTTTGGACATAAGGTAGTCAATGGAAGTTTTGGAACAATGGAGTTTGGAGATTCTACTCAAACCATCAATAAGGATGTTTCTCAACCATTGGTAAGTTATTCTTAACATTCCCCTTACCCTTCACAGTCTGATGTTGGCTAGTTCATTTTCCTTAACCTTAGTAATCATTCAAACACTCATGAATCCGTTTCTTTTCCTTCCTCATGAGCACAAGTTTTGGGGTCCTCAAGTGAGTTCTGTTGCAGAAGGCTTTGAGGCTGTAGCTGAGCTTTGTTATCAGTGTTAAAGCTTCATAATCAGGTGGGTTCTTAGGATAGTGTAGATAGTTTCCCCAATTTATGAAAAATTGCATGTCAACTTAGGGTTTAGGAAAATTATGTGTGAGAGGAATTAACTCCCAAATTCCTCTCCATACTGTCGTATTTTATGTATATTATATGATTGCACTGGTTCTAATTGAGGATTGTAGGTGAATTCCTTGTAAAAATATGAATTTCTGCAAACAGGGGCTGTTCTGCTTGAGCTCGCCATGCCGAGCATGCTGGCAAGTACCATGGCGAGCATGCTGGCGAGTATCATGTCGAGCATGCTGGCGAGTATCATGGCGAGCATGCTGGCGGGTATCATGTCGAGCATGCTGGCGGGTACCATGGCGAGCAGGCTAACTCGCCGTAGCGAACGAAGGCAGAATGACCCTATTTTCAACATTTTTCTGAAAACTCCTTACTCGTTTTATATCCTCCAATTATGCCAGTTATTTGCAATTATAAGATTAATATAAACTATGTACAGCATGTTAATCACAGTGTAATCCTAGGGTATGACATAGGAAATTTAGCTTGTATGCTCCCCGGGTTTGGGATAATCATGGTAGTAAGAACTAAATTAGCTTCAGTCAATTATGAGCGACTTTGTGATATCGCGCCATGGACTCCCAATGGGATAATCCATTAGGATACGTATTGTGAGCTGCATGCCGTGACCGAATCGGTTGACGGATATGGCAGGCCTCTGAGACATGCTCACCTCAGAGTGTCCTTGTGTTTAAAATGAATAAGAGTTTACTAATTTGTGATACACCTTTATATTACGCTACTTATGTCCTGATAGTTATGTTAGTTTGTATGACTGTTTTAGGTGCCCCCGGTGTAGTCACCTCTAGGAGGGTAGTAGGACTCACTGAGGCTTAGTAGTCTCACCCCACTCCAAACCAATTTTTTTTAGGTAGACAGGTTATCTGGAGCAAGGACCAGGACGGGAGCGGATGATTGGAGCTGAGCTTGGATCATCGCATTAGACGATTTAGTCTACCCTTGTTTTAGTTTATCTGTATATCTTGGATTCTAGTCTACTTCCGCTGTATCGTTTAAGCTTGTCAACTGTTGTAATGAATTATTTGTAATTCTTTCGTTTATCTCGTTAAATTTAAGGTACTCAGATTCAATTATTTATGTCTTGACTAAATATTCTAGATATTTTAGTTGGGGCATTATAATTGGTATCAGAGCAGGTCGATCCAGTATCGGACCTCGCCATGAGTCATTCCCATCCATTCCTAAGTAATACAGACCCTTTGGATCTGAACTGTTTACGCTGAAACCATCGCGTGCTGAGCCTGATCAACTCAGTATTGTGTATGGTAGGCAGAGTATTATGGTTGAGAACTGAGGTGGACTCTGGAATTCCAGCGTTGAGAATCGTTGTGAAGATGCAATCGAGGAGCAATCGTAGAAGGAAATTCTTATAAGAGAATATTGGAAAAGTGGCAAATGGTGCCACAGGAGTAAGTTGTGTATACAAGCGAGGAATGTAAGTGTATCCAGATACTGAATTGTGTAGTACACAACAGTATTCAACTGACACTGTGTGTCAGGCAAACTTCCTGAACCTGTAAGTAACCTTATCCTAGCGAGAGCCTAAATTCAGCCAAGTTCGTGGACAAATCAACACCCCAAAAATTAGTAGGCAGTAAACCAAAACTCATTCTAAATCAAGTCAGCATATAACTGAGAGTTATGGATGTGGTGCAAAGTAGAAAATTGGACGAGCCACAGAATTATTCTTTTGCGCTCTGTCTAACTCGCTTAGCGAGCAAGAACACGCTGCAGCGAGCTTAGCAGGCTGCTGCTACTGCTTGTTTCAACATAGTGCTCTGTTCAGTCATTCTTAACTATGGTGAACAGTCTCAAGCCCTTCTTGTGTATCTTACCATTTTACTCTTTGAGTTTTGGTATAAGCAATTCCAAGCTACCTTGTGAGCATAAGGGTTGTTAGGGAGTCACGTTTGGAGATGATATCAGGATGTGGAGACAATAAGAATTGGACTGAGTGTACCCTTCTATTAGAAACCAATAAGTGTAGTGAAACTATTAGGAGCTTAATCGTAACTGATATGACAACTAGAATTCTTGTAATCCGTATCCGTACCCGAGAAAGCATATTTAAGTTCAATCGTATATAGGGCTCTGAATTAGCAACCCAGCGTAGTGAACCTGATAGATATCGCCGTAATAGAAGTTCAAATTGAACCGTCCGTATTTGAGGAACCCAATTAGGACAAAAGCACATTCCAATATCTCCTCAAGTCACCTTATTAGGTTATCCTTTAGAACGCCCTTAACTAAGTTACTCTTACCTTCCAACTCGTAAGAACATTTCTACCTCACCACTGAGAGTCAAGTTACATTTAGTACAACAACTAGAAATTTCCTTCCAACCACACCAGTTTTTAGCAATACACCCAGTAAACTTTAGAGACTCAAACATAAACTAGGTTAACAGCTAGGAGTCCTTATAACACCTTGGGAACTCTTCAGTCAAAATTCCTGGAACATCATCACCGAATAGTTAGCAACCAAACCGATGATAGAACCTTGTCACATAAGTATAACCTTGACTCACATCAAAGTTGAATTCTTCCTTAGCGAAACCGTCACCTAAATAGGTTGGTTAAAGACCGTTAAAATAAGTACCCATAAACTAGTGACCCAACACTTCTGACCAGTTAATTATCTCGATAAGAATAGAAGAATCTTAACATCTATACCTTAATATTTTTTTCACTGCAAAACCTATTAAGTTAACACTTGTGACAACTACTTTTAGATGCCAACAAATAGGACAGTCTGTCGCTTATACTGGTAATTACACCGAACCATCATAGGCCAAGTTTTGATTAGTAATAACAATTGAGAGTTACCTTTAGCACGATCAGTCGCCAAAATCGAACCGTGGTTGCCTTGTCATTAAATAGTTAGAGACCGACAACTCAGTTCCATACTAATTGACTACACACTACACGGATTCATACATTAGAACCTAATATCTTAGGATTAGTAGACTCAGTTAACCGTACATTGGGAGTTGTCAGTCAGTATCATTAGACTATTAATTCAGTATTGTAGACCAACTAGTTAACCAGTTGAAGATTAGATTGACAAGTAGAAGCCCTTATTAGAGACATAAGCCACCCATACCAATCTTTTAGTACCCATGTTAGTTACCCAGACACAGGCAAGCAAGCTAGTTTCAGCTCAGGTCAGCAAACCGATACCTCCACACATTCGGACCTTTCAGCTAAAAGAATATTAGAATCAGTTAGACGGTTTACCGGTGAGAATTTGTCAGCGAAAATATTTGAGTGGGAAACGTAGTTGCCCTAACCTGAGAGAACTGACAAAAGAATTAGAATCGTAAAATATGAGTATAAACCATTGGAAGACAAATCTTCAAATGTCTATTTACCTCTAGAGATCCTAATTCAGCAGAGTCTTTGAAACTGAACAATGCTCAATTCAATATTCGCAAGTCTCGGAACACCATGAACGTGTGTATTCTCCAACCCGTCTAATCACGCCTCAGTTGGACAGACCCTCCTCGTGCCTTAATGGCTTGACAACCATATGTTGTACCTAAATTCAGTTAGGATGCTACACCTCGAATTCATCAACGTCAGTTAGTCACACAGATTGTGTAGAACGTCAATCCTAAGTAACATTACTCTATGCCTCCAGCCTTTCAGTTATGTCGTTAGTAACTCCATCATATTCGGGGAAGTTAGTCACTCTTGAGAAACCACGGATAGTTTCAAATTCCATTTCTCGCTCGTTGGTGGATCTGTTAATCAACATCCTCAGCTGTTTTAATACAATTGACTTAGCTCAGTATCAGCAAATCAGTTAAACTTCGTGCACTCGAATCCAGTAATCTGTTCTTCAATAAAGTTAGTTATCTATCTTTCGTAGCCTTATCAGTCAAATTCAGCATTAAGTTTAGACCAGTTCCAAATTCAGTGGAGTTAAGTTATACCAGTGAAAGCTGTGTTGAGAATTCAATTCCTGTAATCTCATGAGATCAAGCGCTGAAGCCTGAACGCCTGAACCAGAACGTTCCAGTTCCAAGTCTAGCTGCCAGAAATTAGTTAGTATAAGTGTAAGAGTTAATCACCCGTTTGGAGTAATATACCAGTCTCATTTGGAAACCTTTTCCTATCCTTAGAGATCTGTTAAGATATTTCAGTCAACCTTTCTAAACCAAACCATCCAATTCAGCCTTAGCGTTACGAATCCAAACCTTATGCTTTCAGATAGCCAAGTTTTGAATCTGATCGCTTTAGCCAAGTTCCATACATTAGCTACCAGTGAAGGACTTCAAACAAGTTTGACCTGTAACCCTGAGAAATAATCTGAACCTAAGTGCGTCCGCGTGTTAAATGTACAACTCGATCATCGTGTCGTGTCGGGATGGATAGAGGTTGTAGGTGGGATTTTATCAGACAACTATAAGTTCGGCTACGAATGAGTCCAACTCGTTGGTAGAAGGACCAGTAGCGTTTAGACAATTTTCCACTCGTTTTATATTTCGATCGATTCCGGAATAATTACACAACACGTGATACAGAGGTACATCTAACATGGCAAGCATGGTGGTGCTCAGAAAGGAATACGACAATATGATTAAGAGAATTCGGAGATGAAAATATCAATACCAGGCCAGATACCGACCTTTTAAACCAGTTGGAACTGGAATTAATTCCATTGGGAGTGGAATGAGTGTAATGGTAGTAAGAAGTTGGATCAGAGTGCGCAGCACTGTAACTTTGAGAACGTGAGAATAACCTTTAACCAGTAACCTGTAGAGAGGAAAGCTTTACTCCAAGGAACGGAACATGTTTGACCGGAGAACAGATAAGTTAGATCTTGGATGTAGATGTGGACAACCTACTCTGACAATAATTGTAGAAACCTGAATTTCGAGGACGAAATTCTTTAAAGGGGGTAGATTGTAACATTCCAATTTTTAATTAATAAGAGAATATTAATTAGAGAAGGGAAAATTATGAATTAAGTGAGAGCATGACAAACTAGTAAGTAATTAAATGGGAAAGTTGTATGACATTTCTATTATATTGGTGTAAGTGGGACCCGCCCTTTAATATGAACCACAAGTAAACCAAGTGACCAAGACCATTTCTTTTTCATTCCACTATTCTAAAACAAAACAGGAAGCAGACCTTCCTCTCTTCTCCCTCACGCACTCATACTCCAATCCAATCTCTTGTGCTAAATCAACTCCAAATTTCACATGCAATTCAAGAATTAGGCTCCTTAGACCTTAAGAATCAAGGTAAGCGTCTCATCAAACACTCCTGCCTCTTTAATTTGTTCTCACGCCCCAAAACCCCTTTCTAACCCTCTCTGCTGCAAACTTCTTCTCATGGACTGAATGCGTAGGATTCGTGGTACTGTTGTGATGGGTTGTTGTTCTGAAAACAGAGATTATGGGATTTTGGACATAAGGTAGTCAATGGAAGTTTTGGAACAATGGAGTTTGGAGATTCTACTCAAACCATCAATAAGGATGTTTCTCAACCATTGGTAAGTTATTCTTAACATTCCCCTTACCCTTCACAGTCTGATGTTGGCTAGTTCATTTTCCTTAACCTTAGTAATCATTCAAACACTCATGAATCCGTTTCTTTTCCTTCCTCATGAGCACAAGTTTTGGGGTCCTCAAGTGAGTTCTGTTGCAGAAGGCTTTGAGGCTGTAGCTGAGCTTTGTTATCAGTGTTAAAGCTTCATTATCAGGTGGGTTCTTAGGATAGTGTAGATAGTTTCCCCAATTTATGAAAAATTGCATGTCAACTTAGGGTTTAGGAAAATTATGTGTGAGAGGAATTAACTCCCAAATTCCTCTCCCTACTGTCGTATTTTATGTATATTATATGATTGCACTGGTTCTAATTGAGGATTGTAGGTGAATTCCTTGTAAAAATACGAATTTCTGCAAACAGGGGTTGTTCTGCTTGAGCTCGCCATGCCGAGCATGCTGGCAAGTACCATGGCGAGCATGCTGGCGAGTATCATGTCGAGCATGCTGGCGAATATCATGTCGAGCATGCTGGCGAGTATCATGTCGAGCATGCTGGCGAGTATCATGTCGAGCATGCTGGCGAGTATCATGGCGAGCATGCTGGCGGGTATCATGTCGAGCATGATGGCGGGTACCATGGCGAGCAGGCTAACTCGCCGTAGCGAACGAAGGCAGAATGACCCTATTTTCAACATTTTTCTGAAAACTCCTCACTCGTTTTATATCCTCCAATTATGCCAGTTATTTGCAATTATAAGATTAATATAAACTATGTACAGCATGTTAATCACAGTGTAATCCTAGGGTATGACATAGGAAATTTAGCTTGTATGCTCCCCGGGTTTGGGATAATTATGGTAGTAAGAACTAAATTAGCTTCAGTCAATTATGAGCGATTTTGTGATATCGCGCCATGGACTCCCAATGGGATAATCCATTAGGATACGTATTGTGAGCTGCATGCCGTGACCGAATCGGTTGACGGATATGGCAGGTCTCTGAGACATGCTCACCTCAGAGAGTCCTTGTGTTTAAAATGAATAAGAGTTTACTAATTTGTGATACACCTTTATATTACGCTACTTATGTCCTGATAGTTATGTTAGTATGTATGACTGTTTTAGGTTCCCCCGGTGTAGTCACCTCTAGGAGGGTAGTAGGACTCACTGAGGCTTAGTAGTCTCACCCCACTCCAAACCAATTTTTTTTTAGGTAGACAGGTTATCTGGAGCAAGGACCAGGACGGGAGCGGATGATTGGAGCTGAGCTTGGATCATCGCATTAGACGATTTAGTCTACCCTTGTTTTAGTTTATCTGTATATCTTGGATTCTAGTCTACTTCCGCTGTATCGTTTAAGCTTGTCAACTGTTGTAATGAATTATTTGTAATTCTTTCGTTTATCTCGTTAAATTTAAGGTACTCAGATTCAATTATTTATGTCTTGACTAAATATTCTAGATATTTTAGTTGGGGCATTATAAAATAATATGGTTCGGTGTACAACAACTTATGAAAATGTTTTTTTTAATCGAAAAAATGAATTATGTTGGTTTGGTTTATTAATGTATTGTTTTTTAAAAAATATTATAATCAGATCTCAATCAAATCAAATCGGTTATTTTGGTTTGGTTTATTTACGAAAAACTCTAAAAACCGAACCGATGAACATTTCATCGATATGATTCAGATGGTTAAGGGTTCTATTCCTATGAAAAAAATCCGGTTAGCAAAGAAAAACTCACAATGTGTACTCTACATATTCTCAATCTGACGGAGATTAGTCATCGCTAGCGGTGGTTAAAATCTTATACTTATATTATTTACACTACTTATCTCAATTAATAGTCCCTCCAATGTTTTTTGTAAAAAATAACTCACTTCTTAGATTCATTAAATAACTTATGTAGTTGGTTTATATATATATATATATATATATATATATATATATATATATATATATATATTAGATACACCAATTATTGAATGAACCTAAAAAGTTAATTATGTTTTATAAAAAAATTGGAGGTAGTAATATTTACACTAGTCCCAATTTATTGTACGACATCAAGAAATTATCTAATATATATCATATTTTCAAATTATTACATTCATGCATGTACCTAAAAAATAAAACATTTATACTATCAATAATTCATTTATTGTTTTACCTTTTTGACAAAATTTATTCTTTTACCTTTTGTTTGGTCAAGAAATTTATTCTTTTACTATTTTTTTTTACTAAACGTATATATTCTTTTGCTTAAATATATATGTACTATGAAAATTATTTAAACATGTACTATAAAATTATTTAATGTTTATTATATTATTATACAATTATTAAATTCATGCACTCAAAGAAACTAAAAGTTAATACTTCAATAATTCATTTATTGATTTACTTTTTTTTGATAAAAATTACTTCTTTTACCCTTTTTCTGGTCAAGAAATTTATTCTTTTAATTTATTTATTTTTCGACTAAATTTATTCTTTTGACTAAATTTTTTACTAAGTTTGCATATATTTGACTCACGATATGAATTAATAATTTCAATAAATTAAGGGCGATTTTGTCTTTTTAAATGCAACTTAAATTTCCAATAAAAGCTCTTTGAACAACAATTTGTTGCAGCAGCTATACCGACTACCACTCAAGATAATGTTGGTGAACCCATTGCTAATAGAAAGAATAGCCTCTTATTAGCTGAGCATCTCCACAATGTAACTATGCACAATGAAGATGAGGTAAATTATTTTGCACAATATAATATGTCAATTATATGTATATTTTTTTTAATAATTGTGTGCAATTAGATCTGAGCTATGACAAAATTATTCTTTCATCCAATTATAGTGTAAATACTTGTATAGTTTTTTATATATTTTGGGGACGGAAAGAACAAGAGGCGAAATGGAAGAACATTATATCTTGATGAAAAAAAATCAACTTGTTCAAAGAAAAAATCCAAATGAATCAAACAGAATCAATCAAAGTAAGTTCAATTTAGTGTCCGGTTATTTGAAGTACTCTAAATTATTTGTTATTACGTTTGTTAGAAATTATTTTCGATTCTGTCAACAACAAAAAAATTGATGTAAATTAAACAAGTTATTCTACTAGTAACATTTAATTGAATTATTGGTCAAGTTCTTCTTTATTTATTTGGATCCGGTTGAACAATTTCAAAGCGTAGAACAATCAATCAAAATTAAGCAATGAATCAAATTAATTGTTAGGGTTTCATACTGGTGTTTTCAATTATTTGCCCCTTTTTTTGCCTTATAGAGTAGTATTTTTGTGGAAATATCTTTATTAATTTTGTTTAACGGAATTATTAGTTGAGTTCATCTATACTTTTTGGCATCCAGTTGAATAATTTCAAAATGAAGAATAATTAATCAAAATTAAAACATGTTTCAAATCACCTTGTTAGGGTTTTAAAATGATGTTTTCGAGTTTTTCTCGCCCATTTTTTTTGTACCTTAGTAGTATTTTTGTGGAATGACTTTATTATTTCTTGTGTAAATTTGATTTAATCTTAAATGTTTTTTTCTTAGGATAAAATTTGGATAAATGGGGAGATTATCCTACTGAAACTTTCCAAGGTAAAGACAGTAATAGTGTCAAGACATAACTCATTACATGATTACTTAGGTGAATACTGTACAATGTTTTCTTTAAGAATTACTCAACTGTAAGTTTAAAGGTTTCTCCGAAGGTTGAAGAAACAATAAAGAAATTACCAATCAAGATATGCTTTAAAATTTGAAAGCAAGACACACCTGACCAAATGTGAAGTATATCTTGATTGGTAATTTCTTCATTCTTTCTTCAACCTTCTGAAAAATCTTTAAACTTACACAATGAATGATTAATTCTTAAAGAAAACTTTTGAACAATACCCTCCTCAGCATGTAATGAGTTATTTCTTGACACTATTGTCATGACCTTGGAAAGTTGAAGTTGGAGATTATTCTCCTTATTTTTCCGAATTTTATATTCTGAGAACTCAAAATAGTAAACAAGAAATAATAAAGTCATTCTACAAATATACTAATATGGTACAAACAAACAAAAATGGGCGAAAAATTAGAAAAAAACCATTTTGAAAACCCTAACAACCGATTTGAAAGTTTTATTTTATTGAATGTTCTTCTTTTTGAAATTATTCAACTGGATGCCAAAAAATAAAGATGAACTCAACGAATAATTCTATTAAACAAAATTATTAAAGTCATTACCACAAAAATACTACTAAGGTAAAAATAAAAGGGGGCAAAAAACTACAAAACACCATTATGGAACCCTAACAATCAAATTGAAACACGGCTTAATTTTGATTGATTGTTCTATGCTTTGAAATAATTCAACCATATGCCTAAAAATAAAAGTGAACTTGACGAATATATAATTCAATTAAAACAAGTTAACTAATTAGCATTAATTACCCAAATGTTACTAGTAGATCAACTTCTCTTGATTTACATCGAAAATAATTTCTAACAAACATAATAACATAAAATCTAGAGTATTTCAAATAATCAGCCACTGAATTGGAGTTACTTTGATTGAATTTGTACAATTCACTTGGATTTTTTCTTTGAACAAGTTGATTTTTTTCATCAAGATCTGATGTTCTTCCATTTCTGCCTCTTCTTTGCTCTTTTTGTCCCCAGAATATATAAAATATCAGTTATACATAACAAAAACAAAATAAAATATGTGCATTTACACCATAATTGGATGAAAGCATTATTTTGTAACATCACTTCTCGATAAATTTACAACCATCAATCTGAGTTGATTTTTTAAAAAAATTGTAATCATATAGATGCATGAGAAATCAAGATGAAAAACTTAAAAGAAAAGGAATTAAAGAAAGCAAGAGAAAATAGGACAATGGAATCGGAAACAAACCTTACGTATAGAGGCAAATGTTTTGATCCTTGAAGCCATTGATGAATTGTACGGATCCCCAAATAAATTTTACAGAATGAAAATAATTTGTAAATGATAGTGAGAACTAAGTTAAGTCAGTGTAATATTGTATTGATGTTGGTTGTTCGTCTAATTGGATGATTTCTTTGTAGATTTTGATACAAAGGTTTTGTAAGTGTGTCACTTAAATAAGAAAAAAAAACTTGGTATATATTGTGCAATGACATAACCAAATGTCAATAAATAAATAAAAATTAATGCCCATATTTAAGTTGCAACAGAGAAAGTATCTTATACATTGTACATCATTCCATTTCCAAACATATTTGAAAGGCAAAGAGCTATACTATATATTCTCACTACTTAGAATTATATGGATACGAGTTTTTTCATACCCTGCACTGTTTTCCGCATGTCCTGCTAATTTATCAAAACATTGCACGAGTCCTAGAGTTTGAACCATGTTTCGAGCCACAAGATTCAAACATATTGCATCAACTTTTTTCCTTCCACTTCAAAAACTCTCATTGAGCCGTATGAAAAGGTAATGTAACTCTAAAACCTTTCTCATTTAATTTTCACTGTTTTCATATATATTATTCACGTAAAAAAATATTGGTACTACTCAAACTTTTGTAGGATGAAAACTTGTACCGATAGTATAAAATTATTGTAATTGTCAACCAATAATACACATGTACTCTGCCACGTCACATCATCTTAGAATTGGGAGTTAGGCTAACTCAACTCTTACAAAACCGGCTTGTAAGGTAGATATTTCATCTTACTTATAAACCTCTGTCTAGGCCATCTCGAATTCGATGTAAGACTTCATATCACACCCCTTGATGCCCAGCACTATTGGACTTGGTGTGTGAATATAAATGATGGGTGGCTTGTAGAGGTGGGAATAGGCCAGGCCGGCCTACGAGGCCTAAAGGCCAGGCCTACATAGGTTCAGGCCAGGCCGACCTATTTTTTTAAATAGAGCAGGCCAAGGCTTTTTTATAAGCCTATTTAAGTAAATAGGTCAGGCCGCAGGCCATTAAAAAAGCCTTTTAGCCTATTAGGCCGGCCTATTTAAATTAATATAAATAATATTTTTAATACTATTATTATTTATATATTAAAATTTGTACTTTGATTAAATTATAAATTTATTAACTTTTTCAGTAGTTTAAGTTTATTAATCTACATTAGTTTTTCACATAAATAAATGTATTATTATAAACTATAATTGAAATATGATGACATATATAGTGAAATTCTCTAAAATATCATGTTAAATATCAAAAGCATGTTGATTTACTAGTTCATAAGTATTTTTAAAAATAAATATAGTTATTTATTTAAATATCTTGATGTGAAGTAGGCTTTTAAACAGGCTAACAGGCCACATAGGCTTTCAAAAGGCCAGGCTCAGGCTTAAAAGATAAGCCTATGATAGGCCACAGGCCAGGCTCAGGCCTTCATTTTTTTTTGACAGGCCAGGCTCAGGCTTGGCAAAGCCTAGCTCGGCCTAGCCTATTCCCACCTCTAGTGGCTTGATATATAGCAGAAACCTAGTAGCGTTTAGGTGGCCCAACTGATCTTGGATAGACTCTGATACCATCTTAATTATAGAGACACAAAATAGAAAAAGACAAAGTGGATAGGGTTCCAATAAGAAATCACAATAGCATTGTATAACATAACAAACTAAGGATTACAAGATAATTCACAATACTACCTAATAAATCGTAGACTACTAACATATAAAGCCCAATATTTAAAGCATTATCTAACACTTCACTTTCTTGATATGATATGAAAGGTTGAATAATTCTTATTGGTATGTGAGTAACATTCAAACCAATTGGCGAGAATAAATGCAAGTCGTAGAAAATAAACAAGTACATTAATACTCTCATAACATATAGAAAGAAAAGTATATGGAAATATTTAGGCTGAAATTCTTCACTACCTAGCATATCTGAAAGTTGAGTCGTTACACCCTGCAAAACACCGTATTTTTTCTACTCGTCTCTTTGTCTCTCAAACCTTTGCACTTTCATGAGCAGTCACACTTTAGTGTTCTTCTTGTCTCTAGACTTTTGAGATTCATAACTTAGATGTTACCAAACTAAAAAAATCAATTTTGAAAACATAACATATATAAGAAATGATAAGATAAATATAAAGTTAATATTGTGAATTTGCATTTTATGAACCACTTTTTTTTACGTCAAATTTTTTGGCCCCTCTATTTTTATATTTATTGTAATTTTGGTCTTAATTTATGCATTTTCCATAAAAGCTACGAATTTTTGCATAAAAAAGGTGAATTATATTCTGATCTAAAAAGATATATTTTGTCATTAAAATCAATATTGAGGTGGTAAATCACCTTTAATTTTTTGGTACAAAAATTGCCATTTTTAGTTGGAAAAACATATATTGGATCAAATTTACACCAAATATAAAAAAAGGCAAAAAATTGAATTAAAAAGGGACTATTTTCAAGGTTCCGTTCTTCAATTATACTCCAAAAATCACTATCCCATTCTTCTTGACTTCGCTTAAAAACAATATATATATAATTAATTTAAAAAACCACTCCATTTTTGTCGTGTGTGTTCGATCAGATGCCAAGACTAAAAAAATTTACATCTCCCAAAACAAAGTTTGCACGTTCTAAACTATAAATCATACATTTTGTAAAAAAAAAAAACTATAAATCATACATAGATGTCTATAAAATAACAAAAATGTTAACATATGTCCAAATTTTTTTTGACAAATCCTAAAAATATATGGTAAGCTATCAAATGTAGACATATATTTTAATAACTTGTGCACCGGGTGTGGGAGAATGGTGTTTGGTCGTGGAAGCTGGGTTGGAATTTGCGTATATCAACCACAGAGGAAGATGCAGCACATGATCTACAGCTGCTGCTTGTGCAAGTTCCACCTTGTGAAGTTATTGAAGATAGGCCTCATTGGTTGGCATCGAAAACAGGTTTCTTCTCCGTTAGATCCGCTTATTTGGGGTTGTTAAATAGGACTGTGATGGATGATTTGGTTGCTGTCAAGATCAATGCTTTGAAGAGATTATGGAAGAATAATGTTCCGTCGAAAATAAGCATTTTTGGTTGGAGATTATTACTTGAAAAATTACCAACTAGAGAGACATATTATTTGATAAAGGTATGGTTAGAAATAATATAAAACCATTGACGTGGCCTATCCTAACAGCTTAAGCTTTTGGGATAATCGGTTATTTGATATGGTATCAGAGCCTCTATGACTAAGTGGTCTAGAGTTCGACGCTCGCTCCCCTCACTTTACGCTTCAAGCTCAAATGGACTCTTGCGACTCTTCATTCTTACGTGAGGGAGCGTGTTAGAAATAACATAAAACCATTGATGTGGCATATCCTAACAGCTTAAGCTTTTGGGATATTTGACAGGTATCATAACCAACAACCTTGAGAGGGGTTGTGTTCTATTTCATCAAGAGGAAGAGACCATTGCCCATGTTTTCCTTCTGTCATACCCTAATTTTGCCCCATGATATTCTCATCTTTTTCCATTTTTACCCTTTTGCCATCATTTTGCATTTTTAGAAAAAAAAAGTCAAAACAAGTCAACATTTGACCATAAAAGTCAACCTTTGACCTAAAAAGTCAATTTTTGCGTAAAAACTCATAAAAATATTTTCTTTGCATATTTTTCATGGGATAATCATTATTTTCATTTTTCTTGACATATTTGCTATTTTTCTCTACTCTATTTGCATTTTGCGTTTATTTTTAAATTCTTTTATTTTTGTTACTTCTTCTCCAAGAAATCTCAGTTTCTTCACAAAATCTCAATCAAACCCAATCTCATTCGAATTCATTTTCCATCATAAAATCATTTCATCACTCACAATCCAAAAATATTTTATTTCTCATTTAGTTTTCCCTTTTATCCATTTTTTACTATTTTTTCCATTTTTCATCATAAACAAAAATCACCAAAAATAAATATACTAGAATGTTCTAATTCTCGACACCTCATCATCTCATCACAAGTACACTAGAATGTTCTAATTATCTACACCTCATCACTCCAAAAATGGCCCATGTGCAACCAAAAAAATCACAAAATATCACAAATCAATTTCTCAAAACCCCTTTCTTGTTCACTAATTCACACTCATTCTTGACCCACTACTAAAGAAAGGGAAAGCGGTAGCAGTTCAAGAAAAGCATTAGTGTCGGTCGAACCCATCGCTAAATGCTTGTTGCAGCTGTTGCCAAGCGTCGATAATAGCGGCGTCGCTAGGGAAAGCGACGGCGGTTCTGGATAACCGTTGGAATAACTGCCGTTAGGACTTCAGCAACAGTTGAATTGGTTTTTGCGTCGGTTTACGACTGTCGCTACTTTGTGAATACTTATCACGTTTTCTGAGCTTTTAGCGTCGGTTAGAACCGTCGCTGTTTGCTTTTTTTTTAAAAAAAAAATTCCACAATTTTTTTTTACCTTTTTTTTGTTTCTTACAATTTTTTTAAACTCATTTGTTAAGCTCAACCAAACCAACATCTTTAAACTTTTGAACCTCCAACAGAAACAAATTCATCAACACCCTTAATAATATGATTTTGAAAGCTACAGGTGAGAATGATATTGAACTTGACTTTGAGGCTCTAAAATTATAATGCCTCAACTAAATTATCTAGAATATTTAGTCAGAACATAAATATTTGAATCTAAGTACATTAAAATTACAGGATTAATTATAAAATATCACCAGAGAAAGTGATAATGATGTACAAACAGCGGAAAGGGAATTAAATCCTAAATAAACAAGTTAACGTAAAACAAAGAAGAAGACTAAGATCTTCAGCACCGACAATCCCAACTCAGCTGCGATCGTCAGTTTCCACATGGTCCTTGCTCCGGCTAACCTCTTTACCTAAAAAAATTGAATGGAGTGGCATGAGACTACTAAGCCTTAGTGAGCTCCCACTACCCAACTACGGTGACTACACCGGGATAACTAAAACTAATAGTTTATATTCTTGTCTTAATCCCGATGCATAATGCTGATCATATATTCTCATAATACATAATGTATAAAAGCAGTAAAGTGTAACACAAAAGTTATTATCTTGTCAATTTTATCCTTCGAAGGTCGCTCCGGGGTAAGCCGGTCCCGGAGTGCCTGAAATTGCGTAATGCCGATAATAATATACGTAGGGTGAATGAAATTTTAATTTCTATCCTTCCTAATCTTCCGCAATACACACTAAAACCACCGAGGATGGCCTATCGCTATTTGCTTATTAGCGGCGGCGGTTCAAAAACGCATAGAAGAGCGGCGACGGTTCACACTATAGTGACTCTAAGTGACTGTCGCTATCTTTCAATTTTCTTGTAGTGACCTAATCCTTTACTTATAAAATACATCCTAATCTTGATGAGAGAGGGGACGAATTTTGGATCACAAACTTTTCTTCATTTTTTACACCTTATGTTTGGGATGATCCATATCTTTGGAAATTTGGTAGTGATCAGGTAATTAGGAGATGTGTCCCCGGCAACGGCGCCAATTTGATCCGCTGTCGCACATGGGTCAAAAACGAGTTTTTAAAAATGTAGTTTAGGAAAGCGACACTCGAGTATCGTATCACAAGGACTCTTGATCGATTTACCAATATTAGAATCAGGTGAAAGACTGTAAATTATGGGGGTTTATGGTTTTTGATTCAATTTATAAAAACAGAGAAATAAATGATTATAAGTGATTATGAAAATAAGCCAATCTACTGCTTTCGGTTTCCGGCTAATCACTGGTCTTTATCTTACCAATTCCCTAAGCGGCTTCGATCTCTATTCGATTTCAATATCAATTGACAAGCGCAAAAGATACAAAACAGATTGAATTCCTATATTCCGAATGAAGCAAACAGATAAATACAATCGTGAATTAAGCAAACACGATATAGATTGCGATTTACCGACGAAGCGACGTAAACAACAATTAAGATTAGGAATACAATCATACGAATTTAATCAACACATTCCACAAAATCACAGATTAAGCAAATGCAATTTCATAGAATATAATTGAAAGAGAAACGAAATTGAATTGATAGAATAAAAACCTCAAAGCGTTTGGAAACGTAAATGCAGTAGATCAACTCTTAAGAAATTAGCTCTCCATGAACATTGTAGCTTCTCTTATTTTTCTCTAAATTTCGTGGACTGTGTTTTGCAGAGCATGTGTCTCCATACATTCTGATTTTGAGTTTAAGTAAAGAGAAAAAAAAATTAAATCCAAAGGTCATAGGCCAAAATTAAGTCTCCACCAAGTAGAATTAAGTCTGCCACTTTCCACGAATTATTAAGGACTGATGCATTCCGAAACAGCTCTTCCACTCAACATTAAACTTGTAGCTCTGTCTCTTAGCTTTCCAACGCATATTCCCGCGCCTCAATCCAATACCCGGAGCTCAAGTTATGATCTGCACAGCGAACATGTATCAAATAGCCACTAATGCTGAAAATTAAATACGAAAATAAAATAAATGCAAAAATAAACTTAAATCTAAAAACACACTAAAATAGTAAAAATAATAAAACAAACTAGAGAAATGCCTAAGTACAATAGTAGAAGAATGTGCATCAAAATGCACTGATCAGTCGCTCCGGGGTAAGCCGGTCCCGGAGTGCCTGAAACTGCGTAATGCCGATAATAATATACGTAGGGTGAATGAAATTTTAATTTCTATCCTTCCTAATCTTCCGCAATACACACTAAAACCACCGAGGATGGCCTATCGCTATTTGCTTATTAGCGGCGGCGGTTCAAAAACGCATAGAAGAGCGGCGACGGTTCACACTATAGTGCCTCTAAGTGACTGTCGCTATCTTTCAATTTTCTTGTAGTGACCTAATCCTTCACTTATAAAATACATCCTAATCTTGATGAGAGAGGGGACAAATTTTGGATCACAAACTTTTCTTCATTTTTTACACCTTTTTTCAAATTTCGTTTTCCATAAAATCACAAATAAAACTCCAAAACTTCTTCAAAAATACTCTCAAAACACTTCCAGTAGTGATTCCATGGCATAATATACGAGTTATAGTGTATAGATTTGAACATCAAAGCACCCAAAATATCTCAAAAAAGTTTGGATCCATTAATTCAAATCAGAGTTCAAACAAGGTTGTTTTTACTTGATTTATGTTTCATCAACATGTTCTGAAGCTTTTCTATAGTTTATTTTTGCTTAATTATGTTTTACTATTTTTGAGTTTCGAACTTTTTCCCTTCGATTTTCAAATTATAAGCTTCTTTTAGAAAACTTAGACCGGATTCGAATCTACACGAAATTTCGAGTGAAATAGAGTATTAATTTGTTATTTTTGGACTTCGGCAAGGTGGCCGGAGGTGGCGCCGCCGTGCCGGAACGACGATGATGGTAGCCGGACTGAGGTTGAAGATGAAGATCATCTTCACAAGCCCAGATCGCACCAGAGCCGTTTGATCGTTTTGTTTAAATCCTTTTAATCCTGTTCGTTTGATTCTGATTAAAACAGAGCCGTCAGATTTCATTTAAATGAGATATGATGATGATGATGATGATAGCTGAAGGTGCACGGCATGATGTCTCCGCGTTGCACCGAATCCTTTTTGTTGACGTCCGCTTTTTGTTTGACTGGGCGCGTGGACTGGGCTTTTGGTCTCAGAACAGCTATTTGCACCACCCAGTTTTCATTTTTGCACCCCCTTTGGAACCTAATTTTAATTAGTTTTTTAGCTTATTCCAAAAAGCACTTATTTGGACAATAGCTTATTTAAGCTTGTTGAGCCACTGTTTTTGCTTAAATAATAATTATGACTTAGAATTATCTCTTATTTTTATTAGATTATTTCCATAAGTCATTTTCTTGAATTAATTGCTTTTTAGCTTATTCTCATAAGTGCTTAAGTTGGACAATCACCTTTTTGAAGTGATTTGAGCCACTTTTCTTGCACAAACAGATTTGTTTATCTTAGAATAACTTTTATTGACTTCATTTATTTGCTTTCACTTGACTATTCATGTTTTTGCTTTATTATTTCATTGTTCGCTATATTAATTCTTACATTTTTTGTTAATTATTGCATTATCCATAATGATTCATTTTTGTTTCTTTCATGCATATTAATTATATCATATTGATACATGCATTTTATTTATGAATTTGCATTCACGCATATTTATTCATTGTTTATTTAATTATTATGCTTTATGTTACTTATATTGTTGTAATTTACTTATCACTTGTTTATTGCTTTTTTTTTTTCTTTTTGGACTATTTCCTTAATCAAATTAAATAAAGATTTTCATAATAAACAAAGAGTGAAAAAGGGGGAATCTGGCAGTTGCTTCTTTCTTCCCTGAGTTGTCTTGCTAGTCGGTCAGTTGACTAGCTTACTTGAGCTACTCTTATTCTAAAAATGAGTATTAAAATTAATCAACACTCGTCTTTTCTTTCGGACACTATTTTCTTTAATCAAATTAATAAGGATTTTCATAATAAACAAAGAGTGAAAAAGGGGGAATTTAGCGGTTGCTTCTTTCTTCCCTGAGTTGTCTTGGTAGCCGGTCAGTTGACTAGCTTACTCGAGCTACTCTCATTCTAAAAAAATGCGCGCTAAAATAAACCAACACACTCAAACTTTTCAGAAAACATGGATATACGCTTTATCCATTCCTCTGACACATTGATGACAGGAATTTATATGGTATTTTTAGTATTAGTTTTAGTAATAAAATGACCAAGACAGGCCCAAATACGAAGGAAAACCTACAGAATCGAAGAAAAGCATCAAAGCAAAGCAAAGAATACAAAAAGACAAGAAAAAGCCAAAAATATGAAGATTTGTGTTGTTCATCGTGCCACGATGGCTTCCATCGTGCCACGATGAAAGCTACTTGTTGGCCAAGAAAACAACAGAAGAAAATCTGGAGAACATCGGTTCATCGTGCTACGATGACCCTCATCGTGGTACGATGGCTTTACTTGGCGACCAAGCTGATGAAACGCACATGATCAGTTATAATTTTGAACTGAATCTTCCCATCATGCTACGATGGACCCATCGCAGCACGATGGCTTGTTGAGGCCCATTACGAAAACTATAAATAGAGCTCCAATTCCTCATTATTATTCATTCAGAAAGAGTAGAACATTCTCTACTATACTAGAGGTGTTCAGAGGAGCTCTAAGGGCATAGCTTTCTCCCCTTACGGAAAAGTTATCTCAGCAAAGTATGTTTTCTTTAGGTTTTTGTATTTAGGTTCTTGTAATTTAAATTATGTAAGTCTTTTGTAATAGATGTCTTAGGTTGTGGTGGAGAAGATGAACTCCCCTATGAATATTTGGAGTCTGTGATTGAGTCAAAGTTATAATAAATGTTATTCAGTATTCTATTTGTTATTTACTTTCTTGCACTTTAATAACGCATTCTCGTAATCTGACCGAATAAGCGGGAGCGCCCATAGAATAGATGTTAGGGTAAGCTTTAGTATTTATATTAGAGTAAGCTTTAATGTCCGAAACTAGTAGTAAATATGCTATGTGAATAGAGACGGTAACATCCTGAACTAGTTGTGAACTGAGCAATTAGAGGAGGAATCAGGAACTAGGTGTGAACTGGGCACTTAGAAGTTGAACAGCCCGAAACTAGGACCTAGAGGCATTGAATGGGTGAAGGTAATAATGCATGTATAATGAACAACTCACCTAGTAATTAGGGTATGTGACACATCGAGGTTAGGCTCTCGTAGGTACCTTAGTTATTAACGTAGGGAAACTTCAATATACATAGGGTAATAGTAAGGTATTACCACAACAAGGATAAAGTCACCGCCGAATAATAATCTGAATAACTATGTTATACGTTCATGCCAAATATGAAGAAGGGAGTGAGTCCAACCACCATACCTATCTTCTATATTTCTTGAATCATTTATCTTTATTTTCTGCAAGCATATCGCTATTTGTATAAAACGTTTTTCCAAAACCAAAGCGAATGCAAAACCAACAACTTAAATAACGCTAACGAAGCTTTGACATGATCCCTGTGGATGCGAACTCATTCTAGACACCTAAAGTGTGAATTATTACTCGACGACAGACTGGTGCACTCGCCAGAATGCAGTCACACATACACGCTTAAGTCTCTCTTAAGAGCATACAAGCATTGTTGTATCAGCGGAATGCAAAATAAGCAACATTCGTTAATCAACTCTTTCTTACAATGGATACACGTTTTATCTACTCCTCTGACACATACACAACTTGAGCTTCTTTTTAGAACATACAAGCGTTGTTGTATCAGCGGAAATACGAAATAAATGTTACCCACTAAAATCAACCAACCACACAAACTTTTTTTTATCAAAACTACGTGAGTTTTGAATTTCCCAATATTGCACCAGGTAATACGTAGGCGCGGACTCCTACAACCGTCAAACTCAATAATAAAAAAACCTTTTTTTGTTTTATTTGGAAACGAAGTAGAAACTAGACAACGATAGAGTAATCTGAATCGCAGACAAATCTAAACCACCTAAATGGTTCCCATCGAGTATGATGGATGCGAGGGGTGCTAACACCTTCCTCTCGCATAACCAACTCCCGAACCCGCCATGGTTCTTTAACCATGTTAATCAAGGTTTTCATGATATTTTTCTTTCCCCTTCCGGGATAAATAAAAGTCAATGGCGACTTCATTGTTATATGAAATTTTCCAGCCGCTACACCTTCACTGTCGTGTGGCTACAGAGATTTGGAGGCAAGTTTTTAAGTGGATGGACATAGCCTTTATTAATTCTGATACGATGCCGGAGCATTTCATCCAGTTTAGAGACTTCACCAAAGGCAAGACACATAAGAAATTTCGGCATATTATTTGGTTAGCTATGACTTGGAGTTTATGGCATGCTCGTAATAATATTTTTTTAGAGGTGTTTGTGTTTCCAATTCTTCTTTAGTAGATCAAATTAAGTATATGTCGTGGTTGTGGTTTATAGGCCGAAGTAGGAGTATTGTTGCTTTAATGTTCTCGGATTGGTGTATTAATCTTTTAGTCTGTTTCCAAAGCACTTAGCTTTTGTCTCTTTTTGAATTGTAAGAATTGAGTACCTCAAAAATTAATAAAATATTTGCTTATAAAAAAAACAAAAAAACAAGTGCATTGGAGGTACTGTTTAGCATGATCCTTTTAAAAATTGGAAGTTATGAAATGCTAACTGAAAATGAAGATGAAGAGTCAATGGTTTGATTTCCATCCACATCAAAAACTAATAAAATGTGTTTAGATACTGTTTGTATTAACATTTAACACTAGTACTATATATGATCCATATTAAACAATTTCTATATGGAGAAATAAACAAGTAATTTACCCATCGTATATACTTCTTCTGTCCCAAAATAAATGATTTAATTTTGACTTTATGTACTATTGATTCACTTTAACCATATTTTTTTATTCAACTTTAACTATATTTTTGTACTAATTATATGTACATATAAATATTAGTAAATGAAATGTTTGATTTGTCTCGACGAATATTTTTAAAATATAAATTTTTTATAATTTTTAATAATAAATAATTAAATATATTAATAATTAAAGTTATACATTAATAAACGTGAAATTATTTATTTTGAAATAAATAAAGTTTTGTAGTTATTAATTACTATTGTCATGAACATGATCACGGTCACGGGTCTCTGGTGACATAGTCACATAGTGTACTACGTGGTTATTAAAATGCAAACAATAGAATGAATACGCACGTGAATTCAGTTCGATCTATTGACCAAAGTTTCTGATCTTTTTGTTTTATTCCGGAGGAACACTGGTTGCAATTCAAAGTACGTTGCATGAGATGAATGGTCAAACATAGAATAGTCAAATTTCAAAACACGTGCTACAAAATACAAATCAAATAATCAAAGTAGTTTGAATTATGAACAAATCAAACGATGAAGAAAATGACGAGAAACTGAATTGACGGTAAAAGGAAAAGTATGATAGATGATGGGCAAATTTTGGGTGTGTTTGTTTAAGCTTTAAAAAAAATGATTTTTTTTAAAAAAAATTTAGAGATTTTTTTTAAAGATTTTGAAGAAAATCTAAAGTTACTTTGTGTTTGTTTACAATCATAAAAATCTATTTTTTTTAAAAAAACAAGTTCATACACTTAGATTTCTTAGTTTTAAAAAAATAGATTCTTGAAAAGCTATTAGAAATAGATTTTCATTTTGGGGCTAAAAATGATTTTTTTAAGAAAATGATTTTTAAAAAAATCTATAACAAACACTATCAACATTATAAAATTGATTTTTTTAAGAAAAAAATAGATTTTTTCTTAAAAAAATCTCAAACAAACGCACCCTTAAAGCCATGTAGAGAAAAGTAAAAGAAAAAATTGAAAGGAAAAAGCATAAAGAAGAAAGAACATATAAAATGAGAGATATATTTTTAGTTCATTGTGTTAGCTAGGAACAGCGAACATATAGAAACATATATAGGGCGGAAGAAGAACAACTTTTGCTTAGGGGTTTAATATAATACGCAAAAGCATATGAAATAATAGTTACAAATGGAGTATATAATTAGTTAGAGATTAGAAAAGACTAAATTACTGTTACATAATACTGTAATACTACATATAATAATTTATTAGGCAAATGCTAAATAGTGCCCCAGGGACACTTGTTAAAGATTCAAATATAATAAGTTTTTCTTGGAAATTGTGTAATAAATCCAACAAAAGGTCAAATTTTGGTGTTTTCAATACAAAAACTTTTATTTTCTTTCTCTTTTTAGTTCCTTAACTAGTGTCCCGGAGCACTAGTTATCAAGACCCAATTTATTATGTAACATTTCCCCTCAAAGTACAATAATAAAGAGCATTGAGAAGTTGTCAATCAATAGGTGTGCGAGGAAACCCCATTAATGGACTATCTATTGCTCGAGTATCCAATAGGTGTGCGAGCTTGCTCAAGAATGTTCACCATATACTTGGATTTGGATAGAAGGTCTTTGTATTAAATGTGTACTTTAGTTCATAAAATGTATAAAATGTGTACAATGTTACCCTTTTTTATAAGTTTTTCGTCCAACTCTATTAGTGTTCTTTATGATCTTTCATATTTATGAGTTTATAGGTTTCAAACTCCGAAATTGCTCTGAGGGAAAATTGTGCATTTTGTAATTTTTGTTAAGAAAAAGATCTTGAACTAAAATGGGAGAAGGAATTGTCAACAAAGATGCAGTTGCTTGAATCAAATGCAAAATTTTGTAGGTGCACCAAACCCATTAATCGATATATGCATCAAACTCAGAAATTGAAACTCATAATTAATTTCATCTTTTGGATTATAGTTTCTTGAATCAATAAAAAGAGTTTTTGGCTAAGAAGTAAGAAACAAAACCTACAATAAAGATTAATCTAGGATGCAATGTTTAAAAATTGAATCGGACACCGAACCGGTAAGAACTTCGATTCTTGGTTTAATTTAATTGCAAACATCGAACCGATATATACAATTATTGCCAACTTTTAATACTTATATTGTTTTTACCAGACATGTTGGTCTAGTGAAATCTCAGCCTTTTATCTTTTATTAACATTTGTAATTTTAATCGAATATAAAAGAAGGAATTGTCGAACATTCCATTGAACTCTCCTATAGAAATTTCCCGGAAGTTTAAATTATTTTAACAAATAATGAATTAAATATGATATTTTTTGTTTTTTACGTAAAAAAATTCATAAATAATTTATTTTATGGTAAAAAATTGTAAATTTTTGTAGGATAGGTTTTTATCATATTATAAAGCTAAATACCAAAAACCATTTAAAAAAATTAAAATACACAAAAATTTGATTAAAAATACGAACTAAAAACAATAATTGAAAATATTTGAAGGATTAAAAATTACAAATTTTTTTTATAAAAATATAAAACGCTTAATAATATTGTGTATCGGAAAAAGTTGCTTTTGGTGGGATGTGGGTTTGTTGTTGTAGTATTTCACACTGTTTTTACATAGTTTTAATCTTAACCATTAATTGTAGATCGGACGGTTCAAATTAATGCAGTATAAAATTACTTAAAACAATCTTGATCATACATTTTAGATCGGACGACTGTCATATAAAACAGCGTCAAAACTGATGGAAAAACAACTTTAAAAAATCTGTTTCCCTTTTGGTGGGATAGGCTCTATGAAGCTCCGATACGCGACACGATACGGATACGATACCGATACGCCTATACGTGAAAATTTTAAAAAATCAATATCCGATACTGGCGCGATACGTTATTTAAAAATTAATTTTAAAATTAAATATATAAATGCACAATATATAAACATGACTAAAATCAATAATATTAATAATGATAATTGTTTTTTTTTGACAAAATGATAATTGTTTTTTGAAAGACAAAAAATTATTATTATTATAATTAGGGTGTTTACAGTGAAATTTCGTAAACAAGCGCTAGTTTTACTTTTTAAACTTGCGAGATCAAACTAGAAATCTCAGGACAATTTTATGCTTGTTTTTTATGAGAAAATGGTTTCAATGTTCATCAAAATTTAACAAACATTTGTGTTTTAGTTTTCTTGACGAAAAAGGAAAAGTATGTTGATTCGAATCGCCTCAACTCAACAGACTTCAAACAAAAATAACAACAAATTGCAGTAAAGTAACTTGCATTAATTGTAAAAGTTGAATACAATAAAAGTGGTTCACAAACCGTACATATTTCTCTTCAGAATTCATTTCTTTCTAACGCTTGAATACTTAGAATTTTCAGAGAAATTTAGTAAGACAGTTTTGCGACCCCGATTCCTTCTAAGGAATCATTATTCATACTTCGACGGAAAACCAACTGCCTCAGATCACCTTGACGCTCCAGATTCAATCTTCGAACACCCACGTTCTCCACTTCGTATCTTCATTTGGCGCGTTTGCATTCTTGGGCTTCACCTTGAGCTTCTTGGGCCAAAACCATTTTGGCCCATAATCCATTCTTGGGTTTCGAATGTTACTTCTTTGATTTAAATGAACACTGCAGAAGATTTTGGTGATCGAACCAGCTTGTGAAAGTACGAATCGAAACCACTGCTTGATTCGAAGTCTTGATAGTGCTTTCATAAACACCAATATGACACCTGGATATTTGATAATTAATTCATTATTTTGTTGGACCAACACTTTTCATTTAAGTTATTAAATCAAAATACGGCCCAACATAGGGTTAATAGGTTTTTACCCCCTGCAAAGTAGGCGAGTTTTGCGTTACCCCCTATAATTTTTTTTTAAAAGATTTTCCCCTTGCAAAGTAAAGATTCTCTGCATTTGCCCCTGGATGCACAACAAGGCAGATGACAAGGACATAATGATGATGTGGCATGCTAACTTGGAATTTTTATTTATTTTTTATTGCCAACTCATTAATGACTGTGTAATTATTATTTGTAAATTAAAAAAACTGAAAAAATATGGTTTTTTTTTACAATAAAATATGGTTTTGTTTAAAACCAACAAAATTTTTAAATAAAAAAAAAAAACCAGAAAATAGAATGAAACATCGCTGCTCTCTGTATCAAAGATACAACATCGCTCATGATCTCTCTCACTGTGAATCAATCTATCTCTCTCTGAAGATTGTTCCCTCTCTTTCTGAAGATCGCTCTTTCTCTCTCTCAGAAATTAAAACCCAAAAATTTAAGTAATCCCAAGGAATAAGTTTCTAGCAGAATTTGAAAATCGATTTGCAGATCTGTGATTTCGTGCGTTTGTTCCCAACTTGTGCAAATCGATTGCCTCCTAGGGTTTGTAATTTCACCTCGTCATCTTCTTCATCTTCCGAAATCGTTTCTGGGTTCTCGATCTCTCTCAATCTCGTGTTGTTGTTAGTGATTCTGGGTTTGATGAATTTTGTTGTTGTTATTGTTGATGAATTTTGTTGGGGACTAATTTTGTTCCAGAAATTTGATGTTGTTGTTCTTGTTTTTTGATGTTTGAAAGTTGATTTCTGGGGTTTGTTGTTCTGTCTGTGGAGACTGATTTTGGTTTATTTTCATTTTCAATCGATGATATTTTCATAAATATTGTGCTTATTGTGTTTAAGTGCTTAATTATTGATGATTATTTGAACTTATTGGTAGCTTGGCGTTGGTAAATTTGGAGTTTTTTCATCTTGTGTTTGAGATAATGATTTGATTTTTATTGGGGTTTTGCTGATTTTTTATGATTTTTTTAGTTTGGAAGTGATGATAAGAGTCTTATGATTGAAATTTGGTTGATATGTTTCTTATGCACTTCAATGGTGACTACTGACTACTAGTATCACTTCCCCCTTCTTCTACCCCATTTCAATGTTCATATTTTTTTGGATTTTTTTGGACAAATTTATGAATTTGAAGGATGAAGATGAAGAAATTCTAATTTCTGCATCTTTCAACCTTTTAAATTCTTTGATTTTCAAAAAAAAAAACCTATTAACCGACGTGACATAAAATTAAATAAAAAATAAATAAAAAATTCCACGTGGACATGCCACATGGAGATTCCATCTAGTCATCTGCCTTGTTGTACACTTAGGGGGCAAATGCAAAGAATCTTTATTTTGCAAGGGGGTAATCACAAAAAAACAATTTATAGGGGGTAACGCAAAACTATTCTACTTTGTAGGAGGTAAAAGCCTATTAACCCTTATTATTATTATTATTATTATTATTATTATTATAATAAATGCCAATAGTTCATTGTACACAAACAAACCAATAAGCTTGCACAAGAGCAAAACAGTTTGAGGCTCACCATACAAGGGCTCCTCAATCCTAACTAAAGCCATATAATAGCTCAAAAAACATATAATAGTCATGACATCAAGCCTCTTTAACAAGCTCATCTTGTAGCAATAGCAGACAATTATATAGGTCTTGCAGCTGACCAATTAAAAACATAAAGCATCCATTCTTATACTAGAATTTGGGGACAAACCCAAATATTTAACAACTTGTTATATAGTAGGACACTATAGTGACTTCAGAACAGTGACAAAGACAAAAAATACTAATCATAATAAATTAACATCATTAATACTAAGTTAAATATTTGTGTCTCATTAATATTGTCCTAAAAAATAATGATCATCAGTACATTTTAAGTTATACTTCTTAAGTTAAGTATTACTCCCTCCATCCCTATTTATAAGAGCTAGTTTGTCAAAAAAATTGTCCCTTTTTATAAGACCATTTTACAATTATCAATGATATTAATTATTTATTTTCCAAACTTACCCTTATTTACTTTGCATAGTTTTTTTAATAGCATTAAATTCTCTTTTGTTTGATACAAAACACTACAATTAATTGTAAGGGTAAATATGTAAAATCAATATAATTTGTCAATCAATTTAATATTAAATCTCACTTTCTTAATACCCGTGTTTTGTCAAACTAGCTCTTATAAAAAGGGACGGAGAGAGTATACAAAAAGAATATCATTAGTACTATCCCAAAAAACATCACAAGTACTATCCAAAAAAAGACATAGTTAGTTACTCATGTAACAACATAATAGTTTGACATTCACTAGAAAACACAGATTGTATCGGATATTATTTTTTTATTTAAAAATAAAGATTTAACCGATACGAGTATCGGGAAGTATCGGACGCGTACCGAATATTATTTTTTTATTTAAAAATAAATATTTAACTGATACTTTTCCGATACGAGTATTGGGACGTATCGGACGAGTATCGGCATCGAGTACGTATCGGACACGATACTTCACCATTTTTAGAGTATCGGGGCTTCATAGGCTTGTTCTATACCTTTTTTTTTTTTTTTTGAATCAGCAAATATATTATAAAACTCAACCATACGTATAAGGCATACAAATGGCGAGAAAGAGGTCAAAACTGCAAATAAATGCAGCATAACAACAACACCAATACAAATCAATGATACAATAACATCGTACGCAATCCAACAACACCAATTACAATCGAGACCCAATAAACTCCTACATAATCCAACTCCATCGCCTGGTCAAAAACGATGTTGAACCGAAGCTGAAACTAAAACTCTCCCAAGCAAAGAGACAACGCCGACCACCAAACACACTCCATACAGATCTGAGCAAACTGTAACACACCAAGAAAACCGGCTCGATGGAGGCCGCCAGAAATCACTGGTCTAGGCAAAGAGTCTACATTTGCAATCTGATTGTGTAGCGACCGGAGAAGACTTATGACGAGAGAAAGCATTCGAAACTGCCGGCCAACACCCACAACCTGAACATAAGCACTAAAACCACAACAACACCTTTAGAACCGTCGTCGGAGCAACGAATCACCACCAAAACCAACTGTCACCGTTAGTTGTGTGTAGTAAAAAACCACACACCACATCACCTCCATCTCAGGTCCGTCACAATCGCCACCAGCACGCACATGACATAGTACCTCTCCAATTCCAAGTCCTGCCCAAAAAAACTAAATCCTGATCGGAACAATGCTGAATTGCAGCAGAGGTTTCACCGCAAAACAGTAAATAAATCACCATTAATAACAACCACCTGAACAAAAATAACACACAATGATCAACATTGCAAAAACTCCTCTATTTACTAAATCACCATAGAATCCACCTAAACCACCAACTCCTCCAACACCATGTCACAAAAACCACCACTAGTCAAAGCCACAAACGCCAAGTCCAAAGAAAACGCAAAATAAACTCTGCCTTGAGAACACCAACTCTGCCATCTTCATCACCACCAACAACCTCGCCGAAGATACAAAAGCCCACCGAAACCGTCGCCGGAGCAACGGACCACCGCCGGAGCAACGAAAAACCACCAAAAACGCCGCATCAAAATCACCATGAAACTGTCATTAAGAAACAGTCCTAAAACCAAACACCAAGATTGTAGAACAGAGCAACAAAAGCCCCAAAACCCCGCCCAAACCACCACGAAGAGGTTAGATCCAACACCTCAACACCCACCACCGGAGAAGAGGCAAGAGCTATAACAGCGCGAAACAGAAGTAAAACACCAGAGGAAAAGCAACCGCGAGTGGAGGCGAACTGAAAAACGACCACCACGGCGGCGCCAATACGAAACCGAGACGAAATAGCAGTTGAAAGAACCAAAACGAAGCCGACGCGTGAAAGAAGGTGGTGCGGCCGTAAGGGGCTAGTGCACCACCGATTTGGATGTCTACATGGTGACGGAACGGTTGGATTTGTGGAGGAGAGGGTGAGGGGGAAGGGGCGGCGCTAGATCTAGGGTAGAGAGAAGGAAGAGAGTTATTTTTAGTGAGAGAAACCTATTATTACACTTGAGAATGATTTGCCATGGGGTAATTATAGGACCAGGATTGAGTGCAGTCTCTAATCTGTGACTGCACTGCAGTCAGTCAGATCTAAACCATTTATTTTAAGATCAGATGGTCAAAATTAAAACTTAATTTTATATTTAATAAATAAACTCAAATTTAAATTTTAAATTATAACCGTCTGATCATGATCGGACGGTCCATATTCACTGACTGCAGTGCAGTCAACTGCATAGGATCCAATTCCGTAATTATATATTATACCTATTTTCTTATTAATTAATTTATTCCTTTATTTATTTATTTATCATTCATCCTTATCTTTGTTTACATTACAAAAAGTTAGTGGACGATGGATTTCTACGATAAAACAAAATATACAGCATTATTGCAAATTTACAAGTGCAAGAGACATGATGTCATGCCAAGGAAATGATTGATTGGAATATGGGATACTGTTAAATCCTTCTTCTTTTTTTTTACTAAGGGATACTGTTAAATTCTATAGTCGTGAATTTAACAATAAAATCACATGAATAAAAATTTAATATGTGGGATAAAATTAATCAAACAACCAAATAATAATAGAATAGAGATAATAATGTAATAATCTAAAAGAAATAAATGGCGATAAAGAATACGATAGAATTTATTTATCCAATTCGGTTAAAACAATCTACTTAAAGGAGAGAGTAATTTTTCATTCCACTGAGTTCTTTACAAAGAAATCTCAATTATGTTACAAGAATTATCACATAATTCTATCCAACACCTGAATCTCTTCCTGTGGCCGCCAAATGACTCAATTTGATCTAGTTATCCAAGGTGAATCAATGATGATTCGCCCAAACCTCTATAATTATACCAAGAGCAATTTTCTCTAAAACTCTAGCTTTTGTGTTGTGGCAACTGGAAAACCATAATCCTAATTTCTTTCAAACCTATTTGTCTAATAAAACAATCTTTATTTATAGAACAATATATGCTTATTGTTTTAAAAACAAATATGTTATAAAATAAAACTAAATCTAAGTTAGATATCCTTCAAAACAATCTTTTCCACAAAATCTGCACTAGATAAATTCTGCCAACACGCGCTACGCAAATTCCTGCACAAAAGGCACCAGCCCAGGCTGGTTCCTGCACATCCTACGCACATCTGGGGGCATTATGCGCAAACGGCAGAATCAACAGTGGCTTTAATATTTGTTTTCCGGTCTTCTAAACTTGAGATTTTAAGGCATAATCAACACCTATGAAACACACACACAAACATATCAAGGGTTGATCGTATCCGAACCAATCCAAAAGTAAAACCACAAACCGAAATCCAAACCGAAAACCGCAAGAAACCGCATTTAGTGTAAACTGCACATATCATTTTTCTTCTAAACCGCGCGGTTTGGTTTGGTTTGCGGTTTTCATTTCAGAAAACCGAACCAAACCGAACCAAACCGCAATACTTAACTTAACTCTATCAACTAGTAGCAATCAACCTATTACCTAATCCAAGCCCAACCAAAATTGAGTCCATAAAACAGTAGACAGTCAAAATATATCATTTCACACGATCTAGAACTGTATTGTTGATATTAAAAACAAGTTCTTATGTAGTATATGCATATTATATCATGTAAACAATAAAATAAAATAAATTTCCTATATTTATTTTGTAACAAGTTGGTAATATTGTCATATTTTTTATATATCGCAATAAATCGTACAAACCAAACCAACCATAACCGCATTGGTTTGATTTGATTTGGATAATTTTTTAAAAATCAGCCGAACTAAACCAAATCGCATGCATTTTTATCTCGCGGTTAGGATGACTTTTATACTAAAAGCCAAACCAAACTGCACCGCGATCACTCCTAAACACATCGGACACTGACATGTTGAAATCGATAATAATTTTAAAAAATGACATAATTAAGTGTAATAATAATCGTCGGTGTCGTGTGTGTCCTTAATTTAAGAGGTGTTGGTGTTCATTGGTTAAATCACACAAAATATGTTATTTAATTATTTTAAAATACATATTATTAATTTTTTAATCACACACAAAATAAGTTATTTAATTATTTTAAAATACATATTATTAATTTTTTCTCTATTTAAATTTTTTATGTGTGTCTAAATATTATGATTAAATTGTGGTAACCAACCAAAACCTATTCAAGTATACCTCATTAAAAAAAAAAAACTTCTTCAAGTAGGAGAGGAGTTTCGAGAGATAGACCTTCATTATAGTTTGGTGAATGTTAAAATTTAAATTGTCTGATCTTAATCACCAAAATCTTTTTTCCACGGGAAATAGAGGAATATAATAAAAAAATGAAATAATTTCATGAAATGTACATTTCTCATCTCTGAAACAGGATGCAATAAGAAAAGGATCTCTAACATAGAAATAGAAATTTCACACGGCAACTAGAGGTGACAAACAAAAGGAAGATAACGGCGACAACTGTGAAAAGTTGAACAACCCCTTAACATCATCACTATCCCAAAACCCAGTAAAAGCTGACGGCGTTAACGGCATCTCTTTAAAACAGTTCACATCAAATTCCGTTATTTTCTCCTTTTTCACCACCGGTTTCACTTCTACTACCTCTTCCTCTTCACGGCACCGTTTTCGATCACCGTTGCCGGAGGTCTCTACCGCCGCCGTTTCCGCCTCGTTGACTTCAAGTGGAAAATTGAGAATCGCTTTAGATCCACGCATCCTAAAAGCGGTACTGTCGTATGCTTTAGCAGCTTCAATAGCCGTTTCGAAAGTTCCAAGCCAAACTCTTGACCCGCGTTTGTTCGGGTCACGGATCTCAGCGGCAAACTTTCCCCACGGTCTTCTTCTAACTCCTCTGTAGTGCTGTTTCTCAGCAGCTTCCGGTTTTTGTACAACCACCTCCGGTTTCGGATTCGGGTTTCCGAATTGGATCCATTCGGATGTTTTATTCGGGAGAGCGATTTCTAGCGACGGTTTTCGATTCAATTTCTGCTTCTTTCGTTGAGGATTAGATATCAAGGGCTTGGGGCTCTGAGGTTCAATCGGTTGAGGTTTGTAATCAAATTGGAAGAGATCCAAAGTGGAAGAGTTGTTGGATTCGGATTGAGAAGTGGTTGGGTTAGTTTGAAATTGAAAATCAAAATCAAAATCAAAATCAAAGTCAAAGCAAGGTTGTGAAATAGGAGATGGTAGTGGAGAAAATTCACCTAAAAGATGTAATTTAATTCTTTTAAGAGCTGAAACTTCATCATAGTTAGCCATGATTTTATAACTTGAAAGTTTTTTTTTTTTTTTATTTGAAGGAAAATAAGAGACAAAAAGTTTTAGAAATTTAGGAGAGAAAAAAAGGGAAGATAAGATTGAGTATTTGTTGTGTGTTGTCTTAGTTTTTGTGGAAAATGGGTATATATAGAGAAGAGAAAGGTGAAGTAATGAGTAAGTGTGTGACTTTCTACTGTGGTGCCACGATGCTACCAGGAAGCATCCTAATTTCTTTTCTCATTTATTCTTCTTTCTTTCTTTCTTTCTTTCTTTCTTTCTTTGAGGTTTGAATATTCTACGATAGGGAACACCTTTGTTAATTTGTTCCTCATCTTGTCCATGCCATGTGAGTATGTGACCATGTCTACTTCTGCTGAGAATGGATTCTCTCCGTTTGAAAAAAAATTGAGGAAATAATGTTGGTATCTATACCATTGGATCAAAAGCATCTACTAATATTTTAATTAGAAAATAATGAAGAAAGGTTGGTGAATGGTTAAGATATACAAATTGAGAAAACTTGAGGAAAAAAAAAAATTGAGAGGATCCTTTCTCCTTCTTTATGTTTGTATTATTATAACCAATTCTTCATTTTTTTTCTGTCCAGTCCACCCGGTTGTCGTTACTTCAATGGCGGTCCTTTTGATTAATGCATACATTTATTGATTTTACACACGGCAAGGCAACGACACAAGCTCGAGACCCTTTTTTTTTTCACTAGATTCAAATTCATAAAATTCGGATACAATTCGTTTCAATTTTTGACGAAGATAAAAAATAGAACCTTAAATCCTTATTTCTAACAGGAATCTGCAATCTCAACACAGCTCGTGTATCTACATTTTCTCTAGTTTTGCATGAACTTATGTTGTATTTTAATATTATTTATGACAAAAAAGGTTAAAAATTATTTGGCTTCAATAATATAATTTTTTTAAACAATGAAAAAATAGAGATAAACAATTTATTTAATATCCGATCAACTTAAAAATAAAAATTAACATTTGAATATATAAGAGTTTGTTTAAGAATTTTTAATTTAAGAAATGAAAAATATACTTCCGATATAAGTGGGTTGTTTTTCACATTCCGCCGGCCCTAGTTTTTTCTCTTCTTTATAAGTACCTTTTCACATTTGTTCACCAAAGAGGGGTGAGTTTAGGTATTTTTGGCCTAAAATCAAGAAGAAAACTGTGAAGAAAACTGGAAAGTAGGAAAGCAGACAGACTGCTTAACGTAAAAATAGTAACAAAAACGCAGAAAATTAGCAGAATTTAAACAGGAGGCTTAGCCTTCCATAAACAAAATATAAATAATTTAAAATATAAACAATTTAAAGCATAAAATAAAAGAAGATCAAGAACGTGGCAGAGCCAAACTGGACTGATCAAAGAGAGAAGAGAAAAATTGAAGGACAAGATTGATTGTATTGAGATTGAAAGAAAAGATTGCAGAAAGCTTACAAAGAAGACCTCAGAACTTGCTCAGTGATCTCTCTAAAACTCTCTATGGTAGTGAAAACTAAAGGTGCCTCTTAACATGAAATGGCATCCCAATAAATAGAATTTTTTTTTTTTGAAATGGCAAAATTTATTAATAACCTAGTCTCTGCACAAGACGAACAGAGACCGGTAAAAAGGAACAACATAACATAGGTGCCGTGTATATGCGGAACACCTAAAGGAAAAACTCCTAAACAAACACCTAATCAAAAATCAACTCCTAATCCCCAATACAGTAAAGCATCCCACAGATTCAAGACTACCAGAGCAATCACCAACCCCGCTTAAAATGTTACCACAACTGAACTCTAACTCCCGAACTCGAATCAAAAGCGCTCGGCCCATCAGAATCCAGAACTAGCTTCATCAAGCGAACCGCTGACCAGACAAAAGTAGAACGAAAACCCCAGGCAGACAAATCACGGCAACGACAGATGTACCACCATGAGAAAAGTACCCCTCAGATTTCCGAATAACAGAGCAGTCACCAACTCAGCCCAGACAGTTGCCACAACTAGACACTAACTCCCGATCTCGAATCAAAAGCGATCAGCCCATTAGAATCCAGAACCAGCTCCTAAGGCGAAAAGCTAACCGACAAAAGTAGAACGAGAACCTAGGCGCACAAGTAACAGCAAACCCGAGGAACAGTCGACATCAACGTGGACGAGGTTATCCAGATACAAAGCATCCTGCAAATCTCAACAGATTTGGAACCATCAGTAACTCAGAAGAGAAAACTGCGAATCTCAACAGATTCGAAAGCGGTCAGAGACGCCTGTATCGAGGAAATAACCAAACAATCAACCTCTATGCGATAAATGACAACCAGATACAAAGAACCAGATTTGAAAATCCCAAAGAACCCTGCAAATCTCAAAGATTTGGAAACCCAGAGACTCAAAAGGAGTCCTACAAATCTCAACAGATTTGATAGCGGGTCAGAGAAACTAATATCAAGGAAGCCAAAACACACGACATCAACAAATCCAACGCCAATGTGACAACCTCACCACACAACACCTCATCTGTCGTCGTCGGAGCAACAAACCACCACCAACTCACGGCATTAACCACACCCCACACCAACATCCAACATCCCCACATTAGCATCCAAAATCCACCACTACAACCAACACCTCACCACAATATCAGCAACCCACCACCACCAACACAACACCTCCAATCACCACCACCACCAACAACCACCACTACCACCAGCACCGCACCACAATACCAGCAACCCACCACCACCAACTCAGCACCTCCAACCACCACCACCACAACATTGAAACTCAAATTACAAAGCATAAAACAATAAACAACAAGACAAACAACAAAGAACAAAGCTCCAGCAAAACAAATTAAACAACAAAGCTACTGCAAAAAAATGCAAAACACAACAAAGCTGCAGCAACACAAATTAAGCAACAAAGCTCTGACGAAAAAAGAACAAAGCTACTTCAAAAAAAATAAACAACAAAGCTACTGCAAAAACGCAAAACACAACAAAGCTGCAGCAGCCCAATTTAAACAACAAAACTCCGACGAAAACAGAACCACCACACCAAACGGAAAAGAAGCTGCTGGAGCAGCACGAAACTGTAGCAAGACGGCGGATCCAACACACAAAACGACTACCGGCGACGAACCAAACTGGTGGTGACGAACCAACAGCCGTCAAAGACGGCGAATTAACCGCCGCCGTCGAGAAACAGTGCGACCGGAGCGAGAAGATGATGCGGAGAATCTCTGAAAGGCCCTCATCGCACCACCACAACAATCATGTCTACATCTTGAATTGAAGATTTGGATTGAAAATGGTAGAAAAGGAGAAAGTGCTTGGATTTGGTTTTTAGTGAGAGGTGAGAGCTTCTTTTTAGAGAGAGAATAGAAAGTTGAACAAAGTCTTGAGGAGTTTGAATTTAGCCAACCAGAATATGAGGATTACATCAAATTTGAGGATCACACCATATTAAGAAAAAAAAAAAAAATAGAAAAATTTAATATGCTACTGTTCCTACAGTACAAATCATAAAAATAATAGAAAAAATTAAATTGGGAAGATAGCTCTGTTCAATCTTCGGCGAGGTCAATTTGCGAATAAATCCCAAAGTCATCTTCGTCGATTGGAACAGATGTTGTAGATGAAGAAGTGGATGGAAGATCTTGCTTGCTCTTTTTATTCTCTTTATCTTGCTCTAAAAGTCTGAGGACTCCTTGTAAATTTTGCACAAGGTCGTCATCAGATGCTGAAGCTGCTAAAGCTGCTGTAATCTGAGCTTTTTGATTGAGGAATAAGCAGCTTTCCAGGTCTGCAACCTGTAAATATTTTGGATTAGTTTTGAACCATGTGATGATGCTTTCTCTTGTGGCTTTGGAGGCGTCGAAGCGAGGCCACCACTTGACATAAGCTTGTTTTTGAAGCATAGGCAAAATTTTTGGATTTGAATTTGACTTGTATTTGTATTGCCATGAAAATATCCATGTCAATGATAATTTTGTAAAGAAATTTAATTCAATTGGGAGATTATCAAAATCTCTATTGTATCTTTTTTGAAACACTTGAAAGCCTTCTTGGACTTCCAAGGGAAGAACCTGGTGAATGGGACCGAAATAATCCCACCATTGTAAGAACCAATTTGGAAAATTGTAATTTGCTCCTGTCTTAAAGTATATAAGCCAAGAATGCTTGTTAGTTCTATTCTGTTTCCAGAAGATATGAGTCCAAGCATGGACATAGTCCCAATAATTGTATCCAATGGGGTCAAAAGTTTGGGAGAATTTTTTGGTCTTGTTTGGGTTTTGGCCAAAGGACTCTGGGGTCATAACTTTGAGAATTTGAATGGTTGAGTGCGTAGTAATTGACGCATCCCTAGGGTCTTTGTAATGCTTGATGGATATTGAATCCGAGTCTACTAAAATAAACTCATAGAATTTTTGTGTTTTATTGATTGCTAATGGTTGAAAATGGAATTCTGGGGGAAAAATCTTGGGAGGAACTTTGTTTGGGTTTGAATCCCAGTACTCAGGTTCCATTTGGATAACTGGCCAGGATTTATCTTTCGGTATATAGCTAACTTAGGGTTTATGATTGATGTTTTGGCTTGGATAATTTTGGAATTGTATTGTGCTGGTTTCTTGTTGTTTTGGTATGATTTGATTTATTGGTCTAGGATTGACTTGAAGAGTTTTGTTTTTAAGGTCTTGGATAATTTGGTAAAGGGATTCTTGATCAAGTTCCTCGTCCTCATCGACAATACTAGCGCAAGTTTTTGTTGGGAGGCTGACTAAGCCTTGTTCTTGGAAGGCTAGAAGAGTCTGGATTGGGATACCATAATCAGCTTTTGTTTGTTTGGCTGTTTCATTGGTTGATTTTTCAATGGTTTCTTTTTGGGTAGATGACCCAATGAATTGGTTTTGGGTGGATGACCCAATTGATTGGTTCTGGGTAGATGACCCAACGGTCGATGACCGAGTTTGCCTTGTTGGTAATCTATCGATTAAATCTGCTGCTGATAGTCTACCCCCCCGAGAGGCGATAGACTTTGCCGTTCTCGGCATCCTAATTTTTTCCCTGTAAGTATTCACGAGTGAGATAGTCAGGGAGTGAATTTTCTGAGCCTTTGAGATATTCAATTTCAAAATAAAAAACACTTAAAATTGCTTGCCATCTAGCAAAAATTTGTTTTGAAGCTAAATTCTTAACATCCTTTTGTAAAATATCTTTTGCAGATTTACAATCCACACGAACTAAAAACTTTTGATTGAGTAAATCAGATTGAAATTTTGAAATAGATAAAACAATAGCTAAAACTTCTTTTTTAACAGTAGCTAAAACAATCTTTTGCAGGATTCCAATGTTTTGAGGTAAAGGCAATAACTTGTTCTTTGTTATCAATTTTATGTTTTAGGATACCACCATAACCAATATCAGAAACATCCGTTTCAACAATTTTAAAAGCTTGAGGAATAGGAAGATAAAGACAAGGGAGGTTCTTAACTTGGTTTTTTATGGTCCTAACAACATTGGTGTGGATGTCAGTCCAAGGAGGAGGTTCCTTTTTAAGTCTATCATGAAGAGGTTTGACTACGGTCTGACAAGTGTACCAGTCTGTCGTCGAGTAATAATTCACACTCTAGGTGTCTAGAATGAGTTCGTATCCACAGGGATCGTGCCGAAGCTTCACTAGCGTTATTTAAGTTTGGATAGTTTGCATTCGCTTTGGTTTTTGGAAAAAGGTTTTATAAAATTAGCGTAATGCTTGCATAAATAATAATAATAATAATAATAATAGATTCAAAAACATAGAGGATAGGTATGGTGGTTGGACTCTCTCCCTTCTTCATATTTGGCATGACCGGTGTATAACATAGTTATTTAGATTAATGTTCGGCGGTGACTTTTCCTTGTTGTAGTAACACCTTACTGTTACACTATGTCTATTAAAGTTTCCCTACTTTCATAACTAAGGTACCTACGAGAGCCTAACCTCGTTGTGTCACATACCCTAATTACTAAGTGAGTTGTTTATAAACATGCATTATTATCTTCACCAATTAACCTCTAGATCCTAGTATCGGGCTATTCATCATCTAAGTGCTCAGTTCACACCTAGTTCATGATTACTCCTCTAACCGCTCATTCACGACTAGTTCAGGACGTTACCGTCTCTATACACCTAGCGTTATTTACTACTAGTTCCGGACCATATTAAGTTAGAAACCTAATATCAATTCTATGGGCGCTCCCGCTTATCCGGCTAGATTACGAGATACGTTATTAAAGTGCATGAAAGTAAATAACAAACATAATACTTAAATATCATTTATTATAACTTTGACTCAGTCACAGACTCCAAATATTCATTGGGGAGTTCATCTTCTCCACCACAACCTAAGGCATCTATTACAAAAGACTACATATTTAAATTACAATAAAGAAACTATAATCTAAACATAAAAGCCTAAAGAAAACATACCTTGCTGAGTTAGTTTTCCCGTAAGGGGAGAAAACTATGCCCAATAGAGCTCCTCTGAACCTCTCCTTATAGTAGAGAGTGTTCTACTATTTCTGAATGAATAAAACAATGAATGGGAGGCTCTATTTATAGTTTTCGTAATGGGCCTCAGCAAGGCATTGCACCACGATGAAGCCATCGTACTGCGATGTGAAGATTCAGTTCAATTTTATAACTGATCCTGTGCATTTCATCAGCTTGGGCGCCAAGTTATGTCATCGTGCTGCGATATGCTCCATCGTGCTGCGATGCAAAGATTTTCTTCAGATTTATTCCTTCTGATTTCTTGGCGAAAGCAGCTCCCATCGTGGCACGATGGGAGCCATCGTGCTGCGATGGAATGCTGATTTTCTTCACATTTTGGGCTTTTTCTTGTCTTTTTGCATCTTGGACTCTGTCTTGATGCTTTTTCCTGCTTTTGTAGGTTTTCCTTCGTATTTGTGTCTGTCTTGGTCATTTTACTACTAATAATAATACTAAAAGGCTAAACTATATTTTTGGTCCCTTACGTTTATTTTAGGTTTGAATCAGGTCCTTTACGTTTTAAAAGTTTCAATTTGATCCCCCAGGTTATCAACATTTGCATTAGTTAGTCCTTTCCGTCAAATTTTCCACTAAATCTGTTTGATCCTTACACGTGACTGACAGTTTGGACACATAGACACTATTTTGGACATGTTCAGTACCATTTGGGATGCTAACTAAGTAAAAAAAATAAATTAAAAGTAATATATATTACTTATAATAATGGAATTGACCCCAAAAAAAGTGTCCAAAAAAGTGCCAACGTGTCCAAAGTAACGTCCACGTGTCCAAACCGTCAGCCACGTGTAAAAATCAAACGAATTTAGTGAAATATTTGACGTAATGGACTAACTAATGCAAAAGTTAATAACGTGATGGACCAAATTGAAACTTTTAAAACGTAAGGGACCTGATTCAAACCTAAAATAAACGTAAGGGACCAAAAGTACAGTTTAGCCATACTAAAAATACCATAGAAATTTCTGTCATCACAACCCCAAACTTAAAATGTTGCTTGTCCTCAAGTAACATGCTGTCAGACAAGATCGTTAGAGAAATAAGAGATAAATAAAGATGATAGGAATTTCACAACCTTGCTTGTATTTCAGCAATGGTACCGCTGATTTCTTACAGCAGCGATCATGCTTAGTCCTGCTAGGCTCAGGAGACGTCAATAGTAGCAAATCGGACCAATGCCTGCAAGAGTCCATGTTCAACTTTTTCTCTCTCTCACATTTGTGTTTTTCGCTCATAATTGAAAGAGTTATCTCTCAATCATCGTGCCACCTGCCATTTTACCATAGGCTTGCAAGAACTCTAAGCAACCAGTCAAAATTCAATATACATGCATTTTTGGAGGTCTTTTTAAGGGTTATAACGTGGCTTAGGTCAAGGTATGACATTTTTGGGAATAGTAGGCTAAACATTGGAGTTAAGTTCTACTTTGTTGTTCCTTTTTGTGTACGCAACCTTTGTTCCTTAGGGTGCTTTTTTGTATTGGTATCGGAAAATAAGAACCAGATGTGTCTTTGTGTGGTTCTTTTCTATCACTGTCTTTGCCCTTTGGCTCTTTCTTTTTTATTCATTTTTTTTGAAGAGACTATTTTTTTAGGGAATTATTTTTTTTTATTTTTATGTTTTCCCGTCTCTTTTTCATTTTTTTTTCTTTTTTGTAGTGATAGTTCTCCGTACACCCACCCCAAACTTAAACGTTGCTAGTTCCATGAGCAACCCCAAATTTATTTTGTTGCCAAGACTTGAGAACTATTACCTTAACTCCAAAGAGGGTAATTTCATTGTTTTTCTGGTCTATATGCTTGTAACGTGGTTTGTCACCGAAACAAAAGGGATAATTTATTTTTTACGGCTCAAAATTGGCTAGCAAAGGATATAATATAATAAAGGGTGGCTTGAAAAGGCTTTGGGTTATAACAAACAATTGCCTCAATGCATATATTATCAAATCAACTAGTCAGCAGAGAATTAGAGCAAGTTCTAGAAAATAAACAAGTGCACGGTACTCTCATAGTAATTCGAAAGAAAGTGGTAATACCGTTTGGAAATATTTGGCTCAAATCCTCACATGGCTTAGGTATCTGAAAGTTGAACACTTGTCTCACGGACACCAGCTTCATTACTCGTCTCTCTGTCTCCCGAACTTCGCACTTCGGAGCAATCACCTTTGGTTTCTGTATGAAGGCGTGAAATTCGGCTCATCAGAATTTATAACTCACTTCGCCGCAATCTTACCTATAACAGTTTATCATGCACTAGATAATAAACAGCAAACAGTTATTTAATTTTTTGTAAGTTTGAATAAGGGCTGTTTACAGATGAAGATGACATGCAGAATTCTAGGCACACTTTATTGAATTGAAAAACTGAATTGAAATTACTGAATTGAAAATACTGAATTGAAAATACTGAAATTAAAAATTACTCATCCTTTGGTTGCCTCCCAAGCAGCGCTTGTTTAGCCTCTCATTAGCTTGAGGCATTTTCTCCATTACAGAGGATAGGTTCGCATGTCTCTCTCTTCTGTAGGAGCTTTCGCCTTAGCTCCTCCCTCTTTCTTGTTGCTTCTTTCATACTTCTATGGGTTCTGTTTTTCTTTGAAGGTAGCAAAGCAGAGTCGTTCATCATCTTCTGAAGGTACTGTTTTCATGATGGACTTCCCCTTGCTTCTTGGTGGATGTTCCTTCTTTTGTTCTTTTGGAGTATTGACCCAGTTGCTCTTCTTTCTTTCCTCTTTTCTCTCAGCAGCAGGCTTCTTCAGAGGTAGCGTATTAACCCCAAACTTAGATTTTCTGGCCACTTTTCGGTTTCTACCCCATGCTTTGACCCATGTTGCTCGGATGTCCACTTCAATAGTTAGCCTCTTCAGTTTATCAGTGAGTTCCTCGGGTACCTCCTCTTCCTGAGCTGTCTCTATCTCTAGCTGCGCTATTTTATTCTTCAGCTCCTCTATCTCTATCTTTACCTGTACTTCTTGAGTTGGAGTCGGTGGTGTAGCTTCTCTGTCCTTCCACTCAAGCATGAAGCACTTGTCCTTCCCTGCATTGGAAATTTTGACAGTTATTGACTTACCTCCACTTCTTAGCGTTATCTCCCCAAGGTCCATATCAATGAGTGCCTTGCTGGTGGCTAAGAATGGTCTTCCAAGTATGATGGGATGTTCTTCATCTTCTCCAATGTCTAGGATCATGAAGTCTACTAAAAATTCTAGGTCTTTGACTTTTACCAAGACATCTCTGACTGTGCCCACCAAGTGAATAGACGATTGATTAGCTAGCACGAGTTCCCGAGCAGTCCCTACAATAGGTAATGCGAGCTTGAACTTATCTGGCAAAGATAATGGTATTACGTTCACACTTGAGCCTACATCACACAGTGCATTGACTCCTGCTTTCCCAATCTGACAGATGATGGTGACGCTTCCAGGATCTTCCTTCTTGGGTGGCAGCCGTGATCTTTTTGCTAGTATTTCTCGGAACTCTCTATCAGCTTCTTTTTGGGGTGTTTGCGTTTATTGTCTTTAAGTGCCATGCACTTTTCATCGTGGGTGTCCCCCAGCTCTTCCATTAGTCCATCACACTCCACGTTAGTGTAGTCTTCCACAAAAACTGTTCCGGAGCGGTGCAACCATTCACGGACCACGTTTTTCTGGTACTCTATTTTCCGGATCCTTCTGGCTGAGTATGGTCTTTCCGCATAGAACTTGGATTCTGGTACCAGCTTCATCCATCTCTTGATCCATTTTGCATGTTCGTTCCACCTGTTACTTGAAGGTATTGGTTTCCACGTGTCTTCATTGCAGGGCTTTGAGATATCAGAAAAATTGTCCCCTTGGGATTCTATATCTGCCAGGTCATCCCAAAATATTCCTTCAGAGTTGTTGTTGTTGTGCGGTGGTGTCCATTCCGGTTCTTGCTTAATGCTGACCTTCCCACAGTAATCCTTCATTGCTCCATTAGGGTCGTCCCCCATGGCTTTGGTGGAAGGCTTTCCTTCTTTGCTGAGATTACTGGATGCTGCAAGCCTTTGTGCTTGCCTTCTTTTCCAAAGCGTTCTTTCTGGTTCAGGGTCGTACTCAAACTCCAGGATACCTGTTATCAAGCACAACAAATGAATACCTTCAGTAGCACTGGAAAATTAAATGGTAAAACTATTTTTGGTTTGTCTCATGTGCCTTTGTCACCATGAAAATTCCCAGGTAAGTGAGGTGGATCACAACAAATCGCTTAAATACCAAGACTTATTCTTAGCCAGAACTTTCACAGATCAAAATCCACAATCATCAACAAGATTTTTTTATTTTTTAATTTTTTTTGTATTTTTGAAATTTTTTTGACAAACTTAAATAATTCTAGTAATGCTTTGTAAACACAATCCTCGGCAACGGCGCCAAAAACTTGACTACGGTCTGGCAAGTGCACCAGTCTGTCGTCGAGTAATAATTCACACTCTAGGTGTCTAGAATGAGTTCGTATCCACAAGGATCGTGCCGAAGCTTCACTAGCGTTATTTAAGTTTGGATAGTTTGCATTCGCTTTGGTTTTTGGAAAAAGGTTTTATAAAATTAGCGTAATGCTTGCATAAATAATAATAATAATAATAATAATAATAATAATAATAATAATAATAGATTCAGAAACATAGAGGATAAGTATGGTGGTTGGACTCTCTCCCTTCTTCATATTTGGCATGACCGGTGTATAACATAGTTATTTAGATTAATGTTCGGCGGTGACTTTTCCTTGTTGTAGTAACACCTTACTGTTACACTATGTCTATTAAAGTTTCCCTACTTTCATAACTAAGATACCTACGAGAGCCTAACCTCGTTGTGTCACATACCCTAATTACTAAGTGAGTTGTTTATAAACATGCATTATTATCTTCACCAATTAACCTCTAGATCCTAGTATCGGGCTGTTCATCATCTAAGTGCTCAGTTCACACCTAGTTCATGATTTCTCCTCTAACCGCTCATTCACGACTAGTTCAGGACGTTACCGTCTCTATACACCTAGCGTTATTTACTACTAGTTCCGGACCATATTAAGTTAGAAACCTAATATCAATTCTATGGGCGCTCCCGCTTATTCGGCCAGATTACGAGATACGTTATTAAAGTGCATGAAAGTAAATAACAAACATAATACTTAAATATCATTTATTATAACTTTGACTCAGTCACAGACTCCAAATATTCATTGGGGAGTTCATCTTCTCCACCACAACCTAAGGCATCTATTACAAAAGACTACATATTTAAATTACAATAAAGAAACTATAATCTAAACATAAAAGCCTAAAGAAAACATACCTTGCTGAGTTAGTTTTCCCGTAAGGGGAGAAAACTATGCCCAATAGAGCTCCTCTGAACCTCTCCTTATAGTAGAGAGTGTTCTACTATTTCTGAATGAATAAAACAATGAATGGGAGGCTCTATTTATAGTTTTCGTAATGGGCATCAGCAAGGCATCGTACCACGATGAAGCCATCGTGCTGCGATGTGAATATTCAGTTCAATTTTATAACTGATCCTGTGCATTTCATCAGCTTGGGCGCCAAGTTATGTCATCGTGCTGCGATATGCTCCATCGTGCTGCGATGCAAAGATTTTCTTCAGATTTATTCCTTCTGATTTCTTGGCGAACAAGCAGCTCCCATCGTGGCACGATGGGAGCCATCGTGCTGCGATGGAATGCTGATTTTCTTCACATTTTGGGCTTTTTCTTGTCTTGATGCTTTTTCCTGCTTTTGTAGGTTTTCCTTCGTATTTGTGCATGTCTTGGTCATTTTACTACTAATAATAATACTAAAAATATTATAGAAATTCCTGTCATCAAGTTTTTATAATATTGCTAAGTTGGGGGAGAAAATCAGAAACATAGTTTAAGCAACCCAAGAAACGTTGTAATTGTGTTTTATCAATAATCTGATTTGGAAACTTATCAGCCAATTCAATTGCTCTATGGATAGGATTAAGGGTACCTAGATGTATGTTATGACCAAGAAACCTAATTTTTTTTTGAAAAAGGTTAATCTTTGTTTTAGAAACAGCGAGACCATTTTTCTTGATGGTGGAGATGAAAATATTAATGTGTTTAAAGTGTTGGTCTAAGGATTGTGAAAAGACCAAAACATCATCAATATAAACAATGGTAAATTTGGGGAATTGGTTAAAGATATCATTCATAATTTTTTGAAACTCAGAAGGAGCATTTTTCAATCCAAAGGGCATTACGTTCCATTCGTATTGCCCAAAAGGAACAATAAAGGCTGTTTTGTAGCGATCCTCTTCTTTAATCTGTATTTGCCAAAATCCAGATTTCATATCAAATTTAGAGAATATTTTTGCGTTGTGCAGACGATTTAAGAGATCCTTTTTGTTTGGGATAGGATAACGAATCCAACTTAAAGCTTGGTTAAGAGGTTTGTAATTAATAACAAGGCGGGGAACGCCTCTTTCGATCTCAGCTTGTTTGTTAACATAAAAAGCTGAGCTGGACCAAGGACTTTTGCTCTTTCTAATAAATCCTTTAGATAAAAGATCTTTTATTTCCTTTTGGCAAATTTGAAGAAGTTCGGCATTCATCTGAATGGGTCTGGCTTTAGTAGGTATAAGTTTTTCCTTAAAATCTTTCTCATAAGGAAGGTCCACTATGTGTTGCTTTCTTTCCCAGAAAGCATTGGGAACATCAGAACAAATTGTAGATTGTATTTGTTCTAAGAGAACCTCAATTCTCTGCTTGTTCTTTGGTTGTTGAATTTGGTTATCAATGTTTTTAAAAGAAATTTCTTCTTTTAAGAAATTGATTTGATTTTGCTTATAATGAATTGGGTTTAAATCTCTAATGATAGGTTTTCTAATAAATCTAAAGATAATAGATTAACCCAAATGTTGAGTAATGATCCCTTCGCTAGTTATCTGTAAAGGGAAAAGTGATCTTATGAAAGGTGTTCCTAAAATTACTTTATTCTTAAGATTTTTTACTAATAAGAAAGGGGTATCAATTTTAAGATTTTGATTTTCAATTATCGCTGTGGATAACTTATAATTGATTTTTAATTTGGAACCACTAGCTGTGCTAAGTTGTTCGGAAGTTTTCTCAAAATACTTAGTAGGAATTAATCCTTCTAAGATGCAATTAGAATCAGCCCCCGTGTCAAAAAGGGCTGTTATTTCGAGGACAAATTCTTTAATAATGATTTTAATGTTTATATAAAATTTTTGGATCTTAAGTTGATTGATTAATCCTAAGAAGTCTTCTTCTTCCTGCTTATCATGGGATTCAGTAAAATTCTGGTTAATATCAATAGGATCAGTTTCAGCAGGGTTATCATCAACACCTTCATAATGTTGTAATTGCTCGATGATATAATGATGATTATTTTGGGTTTGCTTTAACTCTCTTATTTCAATCTTGAGATTATTAATCTCATGTTGGAGATCTTGTATAGTTACAGGTTTAGAAGTGGCTTTTTCAAGTCTCTTGAAAGTATCAGTAAGATTAAATTTATTTGCAACCAAAGGATTTTTTGTTGGCTTAGCTACTAGAGAGGATTTTAATCTTTCGAGATAAGCTTTCTTAACTTGAGGATCAGTAATAGCATTAATGGCTTCGAAGAGGAGATCTTGATCCTTAGTTAAGACATTAATTTGGCTAGAAGATCCACACTCATCCTCAGATAAGTCATCATTTTGAACTTGGTTCAAATCCTCAGAAGTTTCAGGGATAGGGTCGTCATCATCAGATGTCTCAATTAATAAGTTACTAATACTCTCTTCTATCTCTTGATCAAGGTTAAGAGCCTTTAATTTCCCTTTTAATCTACAGTACTTGCTGATATGACCAGGTTTTTTACAATTGTAACAGACTGCATTGGTCCTAGCTCTTCTAGGAAAGTTGTTATTGAAAGGAAATTGATTATCAGCTTTTGCCTCATTATCATATTTTTTATGAGGTCTATGGGGTCTATTTTTATGGAATTTTGGCCTAGGGTGGTTATGCTTTGGTTTCGATCTTTCTTTCTTAGTGCAAGGTAAACCAAATTGCTCGCAGAAAGTTCCCATATCTTTGCGGTTTATGGATTTCTCTTTTGCAAGTTGTTTCTGGATTTTGTCATCTTGGCAAATTTTGAGGGCAACCTTTTGAATGTAAGCAATTAATTGCCCATAACTTAATTGGTCATAAGGAATGTCACCATTAGGGTTTTGGCCCCTAAGTTTTTCTCTAACTTTGTCCCCTAAAGAAGTAGGGAGACCAGCTAAGAATTTTTCTTTCCAAAACGGTTGATGACTATCATCCCTAGTGTAAACCCTAGTAAGGAAGGTATCTTTGTACCATCTAAAATCTCCTAAAGTTCTACATTTGAGATTAGATAAAAGCTCACCAGACCTATCTTTAATAAGGGATGGATCACCAATAAAATGTTGGGCTATGGTAAAGATAAGGGTATTCACAGCATCAGCTATAGATTCTCCTTCATTAAGAATGGGGATCCCATTCGAATCCTTTTTGATTGCCGTAAGGATTAAATGTTTTTCTCCTTCAGTGAGATAGTTATCCCACCATCCTTTTAGCTGACCGGAAAATCCAGCAACTAGAATCTCGACAATAACAGTTTCAGGACAATCATTGGTTGTCTCATAAGTTGTGGCTACCATAATCATATTTTGGAGGATCTTAGTTATTCCATACTCATTTTGACCATCTATGTTCCATTCATAGACGTTGTTGGAACTAAAGCTCTTAAAATTTGAATCTTTTTCTTCTAATAAAAGATCAGGAGCAGTGGCTCGAGGATAATAGAGTTTGGTTTGTTATCTCCAATTGAGTTTTGGGCCAGTTATGACTGGATTAACCTTAATCTCGGAATCTTCACTATAGTCAGAAGCAGATTGTTGCCCTATCATATTTATCATTCTAGATTGTAAGGGACTATCAGGGACAATTGAATGTAATGGACTATCAGGAATCGTTCTATTGTATAATTTTAATTTTTCGTTAACCATATCAAGGAGTTCATTTTTAACTTTCTCTTTCATCTTCATCTTTGGGTCAGACTCTTGTAATTCTTTCTTAATTTGTTTGGACATTTTGAAAGGCTTAAATAAGGGTTTTTCAATGGTATTAGAAGATGTCGACGCTTGATTGGGGTTAATAACTATGGGTTTCTTTCCTAGATTTTCACCTAAGGCTTGAAGGTACTTATTAGTGTAATTAGATTGTTCGATCAGATTTTTAATGTCGTTGGGATTAATAGGCTCATTATCAGACTTGGTTTTGAAAGGAGAAGCCATTACGGAGTTGTCCTTACTTTTAATATTAAGCCTAAAAGGAGTATTGGGAGGAAATTCAGATTGAATCATTTCACCATTTTTTAAATGCCAAATAGTTATGACATTAGTCGCTCTCTCTCCAATTAGTCGCTCTCTCTCTTCTAGTATTTTGATCCTATTGCTTCCCTAATAAGCTTGAAAGAACCATTCTCTATGAGGAGACCATTCCTCAGAATAAAATTCTTTCTTGAGGGATTCCTTATCTATAACGAACTTATATAACATCATAAGGTTCATTAAGGGAGGAAAAGGTTGGAGATTGGACAGTTTTTTGTTCGTCCTCATCTCTTTGATAAGTAGGCCTAACCGGGGTAGTGGTTTCAAGGCCTTGTAAGTGGATGGTTGAATCATCATGAGTTTGTATAGATCTAGGGATGGAGAAAGACCTTCTAGAAACTGCTGTTCTAAAGTCTTCCATAGTTGGATTATCAGATCTGCTAGACCTAGACATAGAGAAGGAATTTCTTCTGTTAAAAACTAATTCTACCCTTCCCGTTTGATGTTGAATTATATCTTGAAAATCGGGAGTAATACGAGGTAAGGGTGGTGTTGCCCTTTCTAAAGCCCATTTCTCAGGGAGAGTTATATCACTCCATTGAATAGTTTTAGGAACAATGACATTGGCTTTAGTTTCATCGGTGAGAAATAAAGTTGTTTCTCCAGATTTGTCACATTTTGTTTTAAGGAAATTTGATCTAATAGAATTCATAACTTTATACTGAACTCTATAAACTAAAGTAATTGGAACAGATCCTTCTTTCATGTCATAACCATGAAGTTTGACATTGAGGAAAAGGACGTCAAGGATATTTTTGTCATCCAAGCTTATAGTTAAGTCTGGAAAACAATTAAAAAAGATTGGTCCATGACTAAGACTGGATTCTACCGTTCCAAGAAGTGAATCATGAAAACGATTGTGTCTGATATCCCTTAAGCAAAGGAGTACAGCAATGTAACAACCCGTTTTTCAAAGGCCAGAAAAGGCACTATATTTTTTTTTTTGTACACAATCAGAGTTACGCATAAAAGATTTTAAATGAGCCGGCATTCAAATATACAAAAGAACTCATTACCAAAAGGTGCTTCGACAAGCAAAGTGTATTCCCGAATAATTACAGTCCAAGTCTAAGTAATCAAAACAAGTTAGAAAACTCTATGCTAACCCAAAAGCACGGTGCACAAAACACACCGGCGCATAGTCTAACTACTCTAAGCTTCAACCCAAGCTCACTATGGCCTAGAGCTGCCAACACCATCCTCTCGACCTACATCGTCATCTGGGGTGGGATGAGCCCGCAAATGAAAGAAAGGGTCACCACAAAATAAAAGTATATATATATATAACCGGTGCGAAAGATGTACACATAACAAATTTCCACATACACAAGAGAAAGCTCTTTAGCACAAAAGCAATTCCCACCAACGGGCTTATATATATAATGCACACATAGCCTACCAATGCAGACTCTACATGATCGTGACACCAACCACTGGCTGCCACATGCATGAACTTTAATTCCGGAATTCAACCTCTCTATAGAAGGCGTAGGTCTCTGGTGGGATAACACCTCCTACTATTGGTGGGATAACACCAGGTAGAGTCACACAAGACAATACCAAAACAATCACGGTGGGATAACACCGGGTGAGTCACACAAGACAACCACCAACTCAATAAAATCCAGTAGGATTTGGCGAAGTCGCACAGACAAACGCCCGGTACGAAGGCAAGTCACACAAGACATACATCTAGGCACGCAACTATGAAATGCATGGCATATATTCTCTTCGGCATATACGGGATAGTCACACAAGACAAAATCCTCGCGTAGTCCTATCTGACGCACGCATTCATATATGCTCATGCAAACAATCACATAGCCTAAAGTCTATGTACAAAGCATCTCAACATACATACATTTTCTCAATCATATGTAAATTGCACACATATTTATAAACACGTTCTCATCAACGAGAATACATAAGTACAAACATGCCAAAGCACACAGCAATGCATAAATAGCAAACCAAACATGTCGTAACCGTTTCAAAAGACGGAAATAAAGTGGAGCCCTTACCTCGGCAAGCTTCCGTTTACAACAACTCGTCCAAACAACACAACGCGCTTCCTAAAACAAGCAGCGTACCATCAATACATTGTTCTCCAACCAATAGTATTGAAACTAAACCAAAAACCCCAAAAACCTAAAGGTTCCTAAGGAAAATCCGCTCTTTCGGATACCATACCAAAAACTATCGTATTGATCAACCCCCATGAGTTATTTGTACTATTTTTAGGACTCAAAACAATAGTCAAAAGTCTTAAATAATTTGAAATGCAAAATGGCCGTTTTCTTGCGTTATAAGTTACGTACTTTCCGAGTACCCGAAAAACCCGTTTCCAATCCCAACCACTTCCAAAAATTAATAAAAAGGGATTAGAAAGTTAAAAACCAAGTTAGGACATCAGAATACAAAATTTTTGGGTCCCAGGGGTCGCTAGAGGTCGCTGGGCGACCACCTGGCGATGGCAAGTCAGAACTTCCACGCCCAGGGCGAAGGCTGGCGACCAACTGGTCGCTGAGCTACCATCTGGTCGCTGGGCGACCACACCAGGACAAAACTGGTTTTCTTCATGACAGCAACAGCAAAACTTGGTTTACTCAATTTTCACCCAAAACAACTTTTCACGCAACACACGACATACGCATAGGATAGGTTCCCAACAACCGTTTTCACAACAAAGCATTACATTTCCGAAAGCATGTTGGTTGCTTCGAGTGCAAGTTATTTGATTTTCATTTCCAAAATCAAAACCAAACCCAAGCACAAGTTTTATTACGGCCTCAACCGACCGGTAATCATTTTCAAACATGTTTTCAAAGCGACAAGCAACACCACATGTCACAAGAGTTTTAAACCACTTTGACCCCAAAAACACTACCCAAAAACACTTAGGAAATATTTTCATAAACCACAAAATATTTTTCATCGGATTTTCTAAAACAAAACCATACAACGCCATTCCCTTTCGCCCAAAGGTTCAAAAACAACGTTTCTTTTCAAAACCTTACAACTTAACCACATGTTATTGATCAATACATAACCAACCCAAAACCCTAACTTTTCTCATGAGATTTTTCACCAACTCATGGAAAACAAACATAACAAAGCCTACACATGCTTACTAACCCTCATGAACAACATTCATGGAATAAGAATCAATTCCTAACCTTTCCATCTCATGAACATAATCTAAAACTCATAACCCTAAGAGTTTGAACCAACAAAAAGGAAAGGAAAAGAGTGGTTACCTTAAGAAAATGATTCTCTATAACAATTCCACAAAGCTCCCAAGCTTGAAATGGAGTGAAATGGTGAAGAATGGAAAATTTGGTGAAGTGAGAAAGAAAGTAATGGAGTCCACGTGAAAGAGAGAAAGAATGAGATGATAATGTGATGTTTCTAAGTGACCAAGTCACTAAACCTCCTTACTATGCTAAAACCTCTTGATAGCCAATCCACCCTTGGATCAAAGTCAAAAGTCCAAGCTTAAACCCTAGCCATTGGATCAATTTGCTTTATAAGAAATCACAAGATATCATCAACTCATCCAAAACAAATCACGCACTCAGCTCTCGCGCGTCGCGACGAACGTAAATCACAAAAACATAAAACCTACGGAAAGAACGTCTAACGTTTAACATTTCCAAAACTTATCGCCGAATCTTTTTCCGCGACTGTAATTTTCTTCCATACCTTAGAAAATTAATCTCAGAATATATCTTAACTCGTGCAGATATATAAAACTCCCATCCGAAACCTCACTTAAAACAGACGCAATAAGATTTTCCATCCGCGGGTAAAATCCTACTCGTTTTTCCAAAAACAAGAATAATCCAAAACTCGTTATTCTAAAACCACAAATAACTTCTTATACAAGAAACAGGATCACAAGACAAAAGTCTGTACAATTATAGGGCACGAGCACAAAACAAACTCGATTACAACAAAAATCCCATAAATACACGATGTTTCACCACATGAACACATCGAAACCCTAATATTCCTTAAACCAACTATACAATGAAATCTTGGGTCTTACAATACTACCCCCCTAAAAGAAGTTTCGTCCTCGAAACTTAGACATCGTCAAACAAACTGGGGTATAACTCTTTCATCTTACTCTCGAGCTCCCAGGTGGTATCTCCTGTAGTTTCGTTCCATATTACCTTCACCAAAGGTATCTCTTTCGTTCTCAGACGCTTCATCTTCCTATCCGCAATCTTGATCGGCGGAACCTCATATGACAAGTTATCCCTCAACTGGATGTCATCTGGTGTGATCACATGCGATGGATCCGGTGTATATTTCCGCAATTGCGACACATGGAACACGTCATGAATCAAAGATAGTACCGGTGGCAACGCGATCCGGTATGCTACCTTCCCAATCCGTTCCAAAATCTGATAAGGCCCTATAAACTTTGGAGTCAACTTCTTCGCTTTCAAAGCCCTTCCAACGCCAGTTGTTGGTGTAACACGGAGAAATACGTGATCCCCCTCTTCAAACTCTAAAGGCCTCCGACGCCTATCCGCATAACTCTTTTGTCGATCTTGAGCAACCTTCATCATTGCCCTTATCTTTCGGACCTTGTCCGTCGTCTGTTGTACCATTTCCGGTCCTACTATCATACTCTCCCCATCTTGGTACCAACACAAAGGAGTCTGACATCTCCTCCCATACAAAGCCTCATATGGTGCCATTCCAATACTCGCGTGGAAACTGTTGTTGTATGTGAATTCTATCAATGGTAACACATCATCCCAACTTCCACGGTCATCCAATACACAAGCTCTCAACAAATCTTCCAAGGATTGATTTGTTCTCTCGGTCTGTCCATCTGTCTGAGGATGGTAGGCGGAACTCAATCTCAGTTTCGTCCCTAACGCCTCATGCAAAGTCTTCCAAAAGTGTGAAGTAAACTTTGGGTCTCGATCCGACACTATACTTGACGGAATCCCATGTAACCTCACAATCTCAGCAATGTAAATATCGGTCAACTTTGCCGCTGTATCCGTAGTTCTTACCGGTAGAAAATGAGCGGACTTAGTCAAACGATCCACTATCACCCAAATGGAATCATGCTTCCTCCTGGTCTTAGGTAAACCAGTGATGAAATCCATAGAAATGCTATCCCACTTCCACTCGGGGATATCTAACGACTGCAGCATCCCTGCTGGTCTCTGATGCTCAATCTTCGCCTTCTGACAAGTCAGACACGACGCCACATACTCAGCCACATCCTTTTTCATACCCGGCCACCAGAAATCATGCCTCAGGTCTTGATACATCTTTGTTGCTCCGGGATGTATACTAAGTTTACTCTTGTGTGCCTCCCCTAGAATGGTGTTTCTCAAGTTCATAGCATCGGGTACACACACTCTGCCTTGACACCTCAAGATGTTGTCCGATCCCACCTTGAAATCTCGGTTGGTTCCTCGAACAATCAAAGCTCTTTTCTCCATGAGAAACTTGTCATCTTGACAATTTGCAATGTCCTCCAACAATCCGCTTGAGATGGTAATCATACCCAGTCTCATATTCCCTAGAGAAAACTCTACCTCCAAGTGCAAGTCACGAAACTCTCTCAACAACTCTTGTTGACTAGCCATTTGTGCCGAACAAACCGACACACTCTTCCTACTCAAAGCATCGGCTACCACATTAGCCTTCCCCGGATGGTATTCCAACGTAAAGTCGAAGTCTTTCAAAGTTTCCATCCATCTCCTCTGTCGCATATTAAGCTCTTTCTGATCAAACAAGTACTTAAGACTTTTATGGTCACTAAACACGACAAAAGTGCAACCATAAAGATGATGTCTCCAAATCTTCAATGCAAAAACAACGGCCGCAAGCTCTAAATCGTGCGTAGGATAATTCTTTTCATGCACTTTCAACTGCCTCGACGCATAAGCCACTGCCCTCTTGTGTTGCATCAACACACAACCCAAACCCTGATGAGAAGTATCACAATAAACCTCGTACGGTTCCTCCGACTGTGGTAACATCAAAACTGGTGAAGTCGTCAGTCGCTCCTTTAACAACTGAAAACTCAACTCACACTTCTCAGTCCACGCAAACGGTTGATCTTTCCGCGTAAGTTGTGTCATCGGTGCCACAATCTTAGCAAATCCTTCTATAAACCTTCGGTAATAACCGGCCAAACCCACAAAACTCCTCACATCAGTCACTGTTTGAGGCTGCTTCCATGAAAGTACCGTATCAATCTTGGCTGGATCCACGGCTATTCCCTCTCTTGATATCACATGGCCAAGGAAATTCACCTCTTCCAACCAAAAGTCACACTTTGACGGGTTTGCATACAGCTTACTTTCCCGCAAAACTTGTAAAACTAGACGAAGATGCTCTACATGTTCCTCTTCACTCTTCGAATACACTAGGATGTCATCAATAAACACTACTACGAACTTGTCCAAAAACGAATGGAATATCCGATTCATGTAGGCCATAAAGATAGCAGGTGCATTCGTCACTCCGAACGGCATCACTAAGAACTCATAATGCCCATATCGCGTCCTAAACGCCGTTTTCAGAATATCCTCATCTCGCACTCTTATCTGGTGATAACCAGATTTCAAGTCAATCTTTGAAAACACTGAGGCTCCCCTCAACTGATCCATCAAATCATCAATTCGTGGCAAGGGGTATCGGTTCTTGATAGTCACCTTATTAAGCTTCCGATAATCCACACACAAACGAGACTTACCATCCTTCTTTTTAACCAATAAGACCGGTGCTCCCCAAGGTGACACACTAGGCCTTATGAAACCTTTAACTAACAAGTCCTCAATCTGACTCTTCAACTCTACCAACTCAGCTGGAGCCATCCGATAAGCTGATTCCGAAATCGGACCCGTACCCGGTTGCAAATCAATAAAGAATTCCACCTCTCTACACGGAGGAAAAGCTGGAATCTCCGATGGAAACACATCTTGGAAATCCTGAACCACTCGAATTTCCTCAATTCGGATCTCCGACGTCACTCCTAAGCTAGCAAGTGAAACTATCTCCGGCTCTCCTTTACACATAACCACAGAAAGCCGATTTGCAGACAAGTATCTTCGCACACCTGGCTCGGGAAAGAAAACCAATTTCCGAGCACAGTCTAGAATCACGTAATGATAAGACAACCAATCCATCCCGAGGATGATCTCGAGAGATAAGAGCGGTAGACAAACCAAATTGACCAGAAAATCCCTATTCTGGATTACTACCAAACAATGCAAACATGCAGTATTCACTACCAAATCCTTAGCAGGAGTCAAAACATTCAAATCAAACGGAAGCACAGAAACATTCAAACTCAAACGATTTGCACATGCCAAAGATATGAATGAGTGGGTTGCCCCCGTGTCAATCAAAGCAGTTAAAGAATTACCTGCGATGTGACAGCTCTCATGGATGGCATTGCTAGCCTGCCCACTCAACTCAGTGCCCATACAGTAAGCACGTGCCTTTGCCGCAGGTCTGACACCCTGTGAGCTTTGTGCCACATTTGCCGACGGCCCAGCCTTCGGGGCTCTGCAATCTCTAGCAAAGTGTCTCGGCTTCTTGCAATTGAAGCAAGTGTTTCCCCCTTTCGGTTGCGTGCACTCATTCGAAAAATGCCCCGCTTCTCCACAGTTGTAGCAAGTCCCCTTACTACCATCAGATTTTCCCCGGGTCCCCTGATTCATCGATCGGCCCGGTTCTTTACTATGTTGAGGACGGTTATACGGCTTACTCCCTTGCCTCCCACTATTCTGAGTCGAACCACGATCATTGGTGCGACTTGGTCCTCCGGCATTAGGATTCCCTTGGCGGTTCACCCGCTTATTCCTCATGTCTTCCACCTCTTGGCACTTTTCAACCAAGACCTGGAATTGTCGAATACCCAACGGCACAACCGCATCCTGCAGCTCGTACCTCAGCCCATCCTGAAACCGACGGCACATATAATCCTCATCTATCCCATCCCTAAAGAAGCGGAAGAAACGGGATAGTGATTCGAACTTCTTGGCATATGTTTCAACATTCATGCCCCCCTGACGCAACCTCAGGAATTCCTCTCAATACCTTTCCCTTGCAGTCTCAGGAAAGTACTTGGCTAAAAACCTCCTCTTGAAGTTCTCCCAATTCAATTCCTCATGGCCATTCTCCATGATAATACGGGTGTTCCTCCACCAATACTCAGAACCCCCGAGTAATTGATAGGTAGCTAAGACTACCTTTTCCCCTTCCGGACAATGAATTGCCCCGGATATTCTCTCCACAGATTGGAGCCACAAATCAGCAGTTTCCGGACCTCCCTCCCCATTAAACTTTGGAGGAGTTTGGTGGTTGAAATTTGAAAGAAGTCTAGATCCAACTGCGAGTATTTCTCTTTCGCGCTTTTCCAGATCCCTCTGTGCCTTAGCATGGCTCTGAGCAGTCACAGCCGCTGCCATCGTATGCATGGCATAAGCCATCTGATTTATATCAACCTCTGGTACTACAGGAGCTGGATTCGCCCTTCTTGGCGACATTCTATCTCTGCACAATACCAATTCTGATTAGATTCCTTATCCAAACATTTCTGAATCTCAACAGAAAATCTCATCCAACGGTTACTAACTCATAACCCGACACAGAACAAACACTAGAACTAACTCAACCCTAGTTACGTTCTAACCGACTCTGAACTAACGACTCAAGTATACACTTTCCCTTTGAAGATTTAAAGCCGTGCTCTGATACCAATTGTAACAACCCGTTTTTCAAAGGCCAGAAAAGGCACTATATTTTTTTTTTTTGTACACAATCAGAGTTACGCATAAAAGATTTTAAATGAGCCGGCATTCAAATATACAAAAGAACTCATTACCAAAAGGTGCTTCGACAAGCAAAGTGTATTCCCGAATAATTACAGTCCAAGTCTAAGTAATCAAAACAAGTTAGAAAACTCTATGCTAACCCAAAAGCACGGTGCACAAAACACACCGGCGCATAGTCTAACTACTCTAAGCTTCAACCCAAGCTCACTATGGCCTAGAGCTGCCAACACCATCCTCTCAACCTACATCGTCATCTGGGGTGGGATGAGCCCGCAAATGAAAGAAAGGGTCACCACAAAATAAAAGTATATATATATATAACCGGTGCGAAAGATGTACACATAACAAATTTCCACATACACAAGAGAAAGCTCTTTAGCACAAAAGCAATTCCCACCAATGGGCTTATATATATAATGCACACATAGCCTACCAATGCAGACTCTACATGATCGTGACACCAACCACTGGCTGCCATATGCATGAACTTTAATTCCGGAATTCAACCTCTCTATAGAAGGCGTAGGTCTCTGGTGGGATAACACCTCCTACTATTGGTGGGATAACACCAGGTAGAGTCACACAAGACAATACCAAAACAATCACGGTGGGATAACACCGGGTGAGTCACACAAGACAACCACCAACTCAATAAAATCCAGTAGGATTTGGCGAAGTCGCACAGACAAACGCCCGGTACGAAGGCAAGTCACACAAGACATACACCTAGGCACGCAACTATGAAATGCATGGCATATATTCTCTTCGGCATATACGGGATAGTCACACAAGACAAAATCCTCGCGTAGTCCTATCTGACGCACGCATTCATATATACTCATGCAAACAATCACATAGCCTAAAGTCTATGTACAAAGCATCTCAACATACATACATTTTCTCAATCATATGTAAATTGCACACATATTTATAAACACGTTCTCATCAACGAGAATACATAAGTACAAACATGCCAAAGCACACAGCAATGCATAAATAGCAAACCAAACATGTCGTAACCGTTTCAAAAGACGGAAATAAAGTGGAGCCCTTACCTCGGCAAGCTTCCGTTTACAACAACTCGTCCAAACAACACAACGCGCTTCCTAAAACAAGCAGCGTACCATCAATACATTGTTCTCCAACCAATAGTATTGAAACTAAACCAAAAACCCCAAAAACCTAAAGGTTCCTAAGGAAAATCCGCTCTTTCGGATACCATACCAAAAACTATCGTATTGATCAACCCCCATGAGTTATTTGTACTATTTTTAGGACTCAAAACAATAGTCAAAAGTCTTAAATAATTTGAAATGCAAAATGGCCGTTTTCTTGCGTTATAAGTTACGTACTTTCCGAGTACCCGAAAAACCCGTTTCCAATCCCAACCACTTCCAAAAATTAATAAAAAGGGATTAGAAAGTTAAAAACCAAGTTAGGACATCAGAATACAAAATTTTTGGGTCCCAGGGGTCGCTAGAGGTCGCTGGGCGACCACCTGGCGATGGCAAGTCAGAACTTCCACGCCCAGGGCGAAGGCTGGCGACCAACTGGTCGCTGAGCTACCATCTGGTCGCTGGGCGACCACACCAGGACAGAACTGGTTTTCTTCATGACAGCAACAACAAAACTTGGTTTACTCAATTTTCACCCAAAACAACTTTTCACGCAACACACGACATACGCATAGGATAGGTTCCCAACAACCGTTTTCACAACAAAGCATTACATTTCCGAAAGCATGTTGGTTGCTTCGAGTGCAAGTTATTTGATTTTCATTTCCAAAATCAAAACCAAACCCAAGCACAAGTTTTATTACGGCCTCAACCGACCGGTAATCATTTTCAAACATGTTTTCAAAGCGACAAGCAACACCACATGTCACAAGAGTTTTAAACCACTTTGACCCCAAAAACACTACCCAAAAACACTTAGGAAATATTTTCATAAACCACAAAATATTTTTCATCGGATTTTCTAAAACAAAACCATACAACGCCATTCCCTTTCGCCCAAAGGTTCAAAAACAACGTTTCTTTTCAAAACCTTACAACTTAACCACATGTTATTGATCAATACATAACCAACCCAAAACCCTAACTTTTCTCATGAGATTTTTCACCAACTCATGGAAAACAAACATAACAAAGCCTACACATGCTTACTAACCCTCATGAACAACATTCATGGAATAAGAATCAATTCCTAACCTTTCCATCTCATGAACATAATCTAAAACTCATAACCCTAAGAGTTTGAACCAACAAAAAGGAAAGGAAAAGAGTGGTTACCTTAAGAAAATGATTCTCTATAACAATTCCACAAAGCTCCCAAGCTTGAAATGGAGTGAAATGGTGAAGAATGGAAAATTTGGTGAAGTGAGAAAGAAAGTAATGGAGTCCACGTGAAAGAGAGAAAGAATGAGATGATAATGTGATGTTTCTAAGTGACCAAGTCACTAAACCTCCTTACTATGCTAAAACCTCTTGATAGCCAATCCACCCTTGGATCAAAGTCAAAAGTCCAAGCTTAAACCCTAGCCATTGGATCAATTTGCTTTATAAGAAATCACAAGATATCATCAACTCATCCAAAACAAATCACGCACTCAGCTCTCGCGCGTCGCGACGAACGTAAATCACAAAAACATAAAACCTACGGAAAGAACGTCTAACGTTTAACATTTCCAAAACTTATCGCCGAATCTTTTTCCGCGACTGTAATTTTCTTCCATACCTTAGAAAATTAATCTCAGAATATATCTTAACTCGTGCAGATATATAAAACTCCCATCCGAAACCTCACTTAAAACAGACGCAATAAGATTTTCCATCCGCGGGTAAAATCCTACTCGTTTTTCCAAAAACAAGAATAATCCAAAACTCGTTATTCTAAAACCACAAATAACTTCTTATACAAGGAACAGGATCACAAGACAAAAGTCTGTACAATTATAGGGCACGAGCACAAAACAAACTCGATTACAGCAAAAATCCCATAAATACACGATGTTTCACCACATGAACACATCGAAACCCTAATATTCCTTAAACCAACTATACAATGAAATCTTGGGTCTTACAAGCAACGTCAAGGGAGCCCCTTGTAAGAGGCTTTAATCCTATTTGAACACTTCCTATATGCATGTAATTGTATTTTTTGCTTAAGTGTTCTTTAATACTTTTTTCGGATAGCAGATGTATTTCTTCATCGTCAGATTGAAGTTTAAACTTTTGTTCCACTGTCCTAATTATATAGTCTGATCTGTGGAAAAAGGATCCGTCAGGTTTGTAAAGCTCTTTAGGAGATATTTTGGGTATTTCCCAATTGTCTAATTCTTGATTTATATCTTCAAAATGAATCTCTTCTTTGAAGACTTTGTTTGAAAAAGATTGGGATTGATGTTCAGTAAGTGAAGAAGAAGAAGGTTGAGAAGATCTGAAAGAAAGGCGTGGGGAAAGTGATCGAAACATTTAAAACGTTTTAATTTTCCTCACCCATTAATATCAGCGCCATCATTTGGTTAGTTAGAAATATGATCATTAAATACGAATTAAAAATTTATTCTCTAATTTATCCATTAGAAATGACCTAAATTACATTATTAATAGCATAATCATTCCATAAACTATTATTTCCAAAAGTATATATGTTCAAGTCTAATTATTCCATAAAACATTCCAAATTTAGTCTTATGGCTCATCAGGGTCTTATTGCTACAGTTGTACAGAATATTTAGGAACATAATAATAATCTTTACTGTTTATGAATAGTAGTTCGGAATGACAGGCCATAAATAGTAACTTTGGATCAATCATAATGAATAAGTTAGATAAATAAACTGTTAATTCATACTTAATAACACATTCCTACTTCCCCACCAGGCTCTGATACCAAGAGGGGTTCGGAAGCAGATAAAAATTAATATAGAAGAAAACTGGAAAGTAGGAAAGCAGACAGACTGCTTAACGTAAAAATAGTAACAAAAACGCAGAAAATTAGCAGAATTTAAACAGGAGGCTTAGCCTTCCATAAACAAAATATAAATAATTTAAAATATAAACAATTTAAAGCATAAAATAAAAGAAGATCAAGAACGTGGCAGAGCCAAACTGGACTGATCAAAGAGAGAAGAGAAAATTATCTCCCTGACTATCTCACTCGTGAATACTTACAGGGAAAAGATTAGGATGCCGAGAACGGCAAAGTCTATCGCCTCTCGGGGGGGTAGACTATCAGCAGCAGATTTAATCGATAGATTACCAATAAGGCAAACTCGGTCATCGACCGTTGGGTCATCTACCCAGAACCAATCAATTGGGTCATCCACCCAAAACCAATTAATTGGGTCATCTACCCAAAAAGAAACCATTGAAAAATCAACCAATGAAACAGCCAAACAAACAAAAGCTGATTATGGTATCCCAATCCAGACTCTTCTAGCCTTCCAAGAACAAGGCTTAGTCAGCCTCCCAACAAAACATTGGGCTAGTATTATCGATGAGGACGAGGAACTTGATCAAGAATCCCTTGACCAAATTATCCAAGACCTTAAAAACAAAACTCTTCAAGTCAATCCTAGACCAATAAATCCAATCATACCAAAACAACAAGAAACCAGCACAATACAATTCCAAAATTATCCAAGCCAAAACATCAATCATAAACCCCAAGTTAGCTATATACCGAAAGATAAATTCTGGCCAGTTATCCAAATGGAACCTGAGTACTGGGATTCAAACCCAAACAAAGTTCCTCCCAAGATTTTTCCCCCAGAATTCCATTTTCAACCATTAGTAATCAATAAAACACAAAAATTCTATGAGTTTATTTTAGTAGACTCGGATTCAATATCCATCAAGTATTACAAAGACCCTAGGGATGCGTCAATTACTACGCACTCAACCATTCAAATTCTCATATATATATATATATATATATATATATATATTAGTTTTTTCCTTATTTTAATATAAATAAGTGATTTTCACATTGATAAAGTTTTTTCTTTTGTGTTTTTTCGTGATTTCGTCGTCTGTGTTGACTACGGTCTGGCAAGTGCACCAGTCTGTCGTCGAGTAATAATTCACACTCTAGGTGTCTAGAATGAGTTCGTATCCACATGGATCGTGCCGAAGCTTCACTAGCGTTATTTAAGTTTGGATAGTTTGCATTCGCTTTGGTTTTTGAAAAAGGTTTTATAAAAATAGCGTAATGCTTTGCATAAATAAATAAATAAATAATAATAGATTCAGAAATATAGAGGATAAGTATGGTGGTTGGACTCTCTCCCTTCTTCATATTTGGCATGACCGGTGTATAACATAGTTATTTAGATTAATGTTCGGCGGTGACTTTTCCTTGTTGTAGTAACACCTTACTGTTACACTATGTCGATTAAAGTTCCCCTACTTTCATAACTAAGGTACCTACGAGAGTCTAACCTCGATGTGTCACATGAAGGTGGAAAAACACAAGAAGGGGGGGGGGGGGGGGGGGTTGAATTGTGTTTTAAAAATTAAAACTTTTTACCAAATAAAACTAAGTTTGCAGCGGAAATAAACACAAGATAAAGAAGGGTGCTGAGAGAGAGAAAGAAAGACACAGAAATTTATACTGGTTCCTCTCACAAAACGAGAGTACGTCCAGTCCCCTTGCACTTCCAAGGGCTTCTAACTAAATCTTATAAGATTACAAGATGCTCAAGCTCAATAGCAAGAGACTTCTCTAATGCTCAAGTTACAACTAACAAGAGGCTTCTCAAATGCTCAAGTTACACTTAACAAGAGACTTATCAAATGCTCAAGTTACAACTAACAAGAGACTTCTCAAACAAACTTAAGAATAAGAATGAATGTTTAAGGAACACTTGATATACTATCAGAGGTGTTTACAAAATACAACGCAAATTGCTTTAAGACTTGAATGACAGATAGAACAATAATGTCAGTATGCTTCAGAGCCTTAAACGCAGTAATAGAACAGTAGAACAGTGGAACAGTAGTCATTTCTTCCATTTGAGTCTTCTATTTATACTTGAAGGAAGATGATGACCGTTGTAGAGAGATAAGGTGCCAGCTGGAATACGCTCGTACAATTGCTAGCTGTTGATTGCCTTCTTTAGCAAAGAAATCCAATTCCACTACCTTGCAATTCAAATTATCACTCATCCATTTTGAGTAATAATAGTACGATAGTACGATCCTCAAATGCGCTCCACTTATGGATAAGATTAACGTTGTACCAACGAATATTCCTTCCTGTGGATGTGACAGAGCCTTGAAGTAGATTGTTCTTCAAACATTGGTTCTGATTCTGTCAGATCTTGAGTGACGTAAATTCCTTTTGCTTCAGATGCTGTTGTCGAGCTTCTTAAGGTCTTCTGCTTCTGAACTCCTCAGAGTCTAGCTTTTGGTCTTCAGAAGCACTATCTTCAGCACGCAAAATTTAAGCTTCTGATGAACAGCGATACGCTTTCAGAGCTTCATAGCTTGGCTTCTCTCTTGTTATTCATAGTGCTTCTGAATGAATTTTAACTTATAATTCTGCACACTAGAATAATCATTAGTAATACCAATTGCAATTTTAATACTTTGTTATCATCAAAACCACTTAAAAACTTAGAGGTTCATGTCAGACCCACTTTGTTCCAACAATCTCCCCCTTTTTGATGATGACAAACTAAAGCATTAAAATTCAATTGTTGTTGATTTAATTTAATTATGTTGACTTCAGGTTTCAAAGGTTTGCAATCTCCTCCTGAGTCTGATAATCCATAGGGTTAGGTTTGTAAGCTCCCCCTAAGTTTTATCCATAACTAATTAAAACAGTTTAAGAGTTAATTTATTAATTTGAGATAAATTTTCATATTTGACTCTCAGAGGCAGAGGTTTGTAAGCTCTTCCTTCAGAGTCTGATAATATTCAGAGAAGGTTTGCAAGCTTCTCTCATTTTATCTATGAAAATGTATTTCAAGTCTAAAATTTTCTCCCCTTTCAATAAGGTTCAGAATGAAACACATAACGACAGTTCAGAAGGGATAGAAATTGATATGAGTATAACAGTTTCAGTTCTTTAGTAGTAAAAAAAAATAAATTATTATTAATTTTAACGCTGTTCTTACTCCCCCTTTTGTCATCAGTCAAAAAGCTCAGAAAACAAGACATTCAAGTCAAAAAATGGTTACAACTATATTCATTAAATGAATTGTGTTGATTCCCAGGTAGACAAGAAAGCTTGAGAGCACTATAAAAAGAGATGATTCTTCTCATTTTATTCATACAGAATAATCAAAGAGCATCATAAGAAACACTCAATGGAAAAGCAAGCTACGAAGGATGCTTCAGGATCTAAAGAAGTGATCAAGAAGGAAGCAGAGCCCTGGCGCTGCGAAGAAAACAGGCATCGCTATGAAAGAAATAAGCGAGAGATGGTTCTGACAGAGTCAGAGCTTGAAGAAATAGGCTCTGACCTGGAAGAATTCTTATGGACATATGATGATGACAAGCCGTACGAAGAGTATCAAGCTGAAGCTCAGCAAGCCCTGCGTGACCTACTTTCTTATGTTAGTGAGAAGCATAAGAAGAATAAGCCAGAGGCTGCTGACGTTGATTCTAAGTAGGATCTCATTATCTTATGTAATAAAGAATTTCTTCAATAATTTTAATAAAGGGTTCCTGCTATAAATTTCTTTCTTTTTGAGCATGTTTCTTTTATATACTCTTTTCAAACGTCAGAAAACCAGTTACCAGACACGCCTCATTCGGTATTGTTGCCCCGCTTATAAACAGGCTATAATACTAAGAAGCTATTTCATGAGTAAACAGGAATACTGATGTGGGGGAACCTTAGGTTTTCAAAAACCTATATAAGTTAAAAACAAGATGTTCTCCAACACCTTACACTAGGTTCAGAATCCACAAGAGTATCAAACATAAGAAGAGAATATATTTTTAATTTTGAAAAACAAAAGTAAAAAAAATAACACACATTCAGATACACACACACAAGTAAGGATAATAAGAAGCTTAATTAACCATGAAGAAAATATCCAAACGAATTACATAAAACATGAATACAAGCAAGTGCTCAAACATAAGGTTATGGTTTGGGTTGTTGTTGAGTAAGCTTCAGAAGTAGCTCCATCATTGCATCTATCTTCTTATTAGTAGCTTCACCAGATCTGTTCATATCTTCTCTTATATCCGCCCTAAACTCATCCATTTCATTTCTTAGCTCCTCTCTTAAGTCACTCTTGATCTCATCTAGAGCTAGTTGAATAGCTGAAGGAATGGTAGATGAGGAAGAGCCTTGAACAAGTCTTGGTGGAGATCTGGGAGGAGATGAATCAACAATAGGCTTCTTACCCTTGTCAGAGTCTTCACCACTTAGGTTTTGATCAAGCATTACAAAGTCCTCTTCAGATGCTAGATTCTCCTTGATCTTATTTGTCTCAACCTCAGCAATGTGAACAGCCATATCTACCATCAACTTAAGTGCCTCTTGATCAGCTAGCCTTTTATGTTCAATCTCAGCCATTCTAGCCTGATCAGCATCATTCATCAAACTTGCATAACATGCCTCTTCTCCAGCTACTCTCTCAGCAGCTTTCAGAACTTGCTCTGCTGCAGCAGCTATCCAAGCCTGCTCAGTAGCTAAAACCATATTTTCATAAGTAGCTTCTTCTCTAGCCAACCTTGCAGCAGCTTCACATGCATTCCTTGAGAGTTTCTTAAACTCAGCATCCAAAGTTGCTAAACGTTCAAGTTCTTTTTCATGATTGTAGAATGTGAGGCGGGGAGCACGTGATCTTTCAGCTATATCAAACAAATCCCTCACAGCAGTCATTCCTCTTCCTTGAATCTTAGATTTCAAGTGGTTACCCAGAATCCTTAAAGATTGGCTGAACAGGTATTCCATTTGTCTTATCTCAGCGTCTACATCAGAAGGAAATACCAGAACCTCTTCATCTATTGTCTTAAATCTCTTAAGTCTAAGACTGATAGCAGAACCTAATTGCTCAATATTTGGTTCAGATGAGGAATTGAAGAAAGGTTTGGTTGGGTCAAAAGGAATGGTTGGTTCAGGTTTCTTTCTTTTTAAGGGAATGATTTTGATTTTGCTTAGGTTAGTTGGTAGTTTAGGTTCATCATCTATGTTGAGTTGCTTCTTAAGAAAGTTTTCAAGAATGGGCAAGGCAAAGTCCACAGGTAGAAATAGTTCTTCTACAGTTAAAGGTTTGTAAAATGGACCATAGATGGGTTCTGATGGTGGTGTTTGTGGTTCAGGTGTTGATTCAGGTGTGGAAGGTTCAGGTTGTGGTGTGGATGGTTCAGCAGTGGTATGTTCAGGTGTGGATTTGGGTGTAGCATTGTGATGTTCAGAATGAGTCATAACTTCATCCTGAACTGGTGTGAAAGTGGGTGGATTTTCTTGTTTAATGTCAGCAAGGGAGGGAGGTGGTGTTTGAAGAGGTAAATCAGAAGAAGTATTAACAAAATGAAATTGGTTTGGTGAGTTTGAGTTAGAGTGGGTAAAGGCATCACCAGATAGGTGAGTGGCGAGGTGTTCAAGGATTGTAGGTGATTTTCTTGTTGTGTTGGTGGGTTGGTCAAGAATTGAAGTGTCAATGAAAATATTTTCTTCTTCTTCTAGTGAGTTGTTTTTGGGTTTCTTGAGGGTCTTTTTCACTGGGGTCTTTTTCTTGGATTTCTCCTTCTGAATTTTATCAAGTTTTTCAATCAGCTCTGAAGAGTCAGTGTTTGTATCAGAAGAAGTCCTTTCAGATGAGGATGATGAGGATGCTGAGGGTTGTGGAGATGGTGGAATCATATTTATAGGCTTTGTAAAGTCTATAGGAGGTGATTGGTTAAGAGATTGAGCATTAGAAGCGCTATCAGTATTAGCCTTAGAGAAATTACCTTTGGACGTGTCAGCAGCCTTCTTTTTGGAAACAACTGTCTTTTTCCTTTTTGGGGCTCTGACAGGTTTATCCTCTTTTGCATCTTCAGGCCTTTCATTCCTCTTCTTGGATCTTCTTTCCTTCTGAACAGCTTTTCTTTGAGCTATCTTAGTCACTTGCTCTTCAGTGACTCCTTCATTCTCTTCAGTGGCCAATCTTTCAGTACCACTATCTACTTGATCAGTAACATCAGCAGCATCATCCTTATCTCCAGATTGTTCTTTGGAGCCTTCCTTAACAATTTCTTGTTCAACAGGTTGAGGTTTTCTCTTGGACTTTGTGATCTGCTTTGGGTCTTTGAAAATATCCCAGTTTGGCACACCAACTACCATACTCCTGGGTACTCTTACTCCAGAATCTATTCTTACCAGCTCCAAGAAGTTCTTGATGACATCCTCATTGTCATGTTCTGATATGGTTGGAAAACCATCACACCAGAAGTACTTTTCATAAACTGCCTCCAGAGGGCTCTTGGCTGTCTTCAGCTCTTCTTTTGTTTTCAGCTTCATGTTTACCAGAACACTTGCATCATACTTAGCAGTATTAAAAACTCTAAGTTTTTCCTTGGTACTGACAATCTGAATAAGCTTTGTTTGACGAATGATTTCTGAAATCAACCTTGGATGATGGATTATGGAAGGTGATTTGGTTCTGCTCTTGGATATTGTAAAACATAGATGATCAAACAAAAGCTTTGCCAGATTTATCTTCACTTTCTTGTACATAAACCAGATGAAGTGCCTGTGTGGTAGAGAGATAGTATCATATCCTCCTTCTCTAGTAATGATGGAGGCAAGAAACACTTTGAACGCAAAGTTGAAGTTTTGCCTCATGAATTTTGCTTTGCCAAAATCATTGTTTGAACTGCCAGGGAGGAATAAATCCTTCTTAATAGATTCAATATGCTTACTCTTCTCACCATACTCATCCACATTTTCTCCTTCGTTGTCCAGACCCAAAATTTTTGCTATATGTTCTTGAGTAATAAGAACATTGATTCCCATGATGTTTGACCTAATTTATTTTCCTTTGTAAGGTCTTAAACCAAGTTGGCTCCTTGTTTTTCCTTTCAGAGACCTATCCTTCTCAACCATCTTCCTAACTTCTTCATCAGCACTGAACTTGTCAAAGATAGTTGCTTTTTGCCAGAAGTACTTGACAATATCATAGTAAACAAACCCATTTAGCATTTCAAAGTAGTTCTTCCATTGTTGATCGTAGAATAAACTTTGAATGTCAATCCCGTTTACTTTGAAACTCTCAAAATCAACAAATTTCTCCGTAACGAACTCAAACGATTCCGGACCAGCATCGGTTACATTATCTTTGAAGACGAGTCTTGCTTGAGACGAAAGATCAATTACTGGTGGTAAAACAGGGTTGAAGGGACGTTGAACAATTTCGTTTGAAGGACGAGCAGCCATGATTACAAAAGATTAAGAAGCAGAGAGATTTGGGGATATCTGAGGTTTAGGGTTTGTGTGGGAAGTGATTATGTGAAAAAGTTGTGCTTTGTGAGTGAAGTGACAATTTATATCAAAAAGAATAAACACTCAGAAAATAAGCACAAAGGAGGGAGCGCGAACAGTTTAAAATTAATTTTAAATTGTATAACTGCATTTTCATCATTAACTGTTCTCTACCCATCAGGATCTAGACACGTGCAGGAGAGGCTTAATCATAGCTGACGCGTGTACAGACAACTGTTGTACACTAACTAGTACTAAACGTTTCATTTCCGTCTAGTTCAGAGCCAAACTCATTAATATCTGACACTTCATCAGAACCTGTTATCCTTCAGAACCCATATTATTCAGAGCTTCCCAAAAGAGACTCTGAGTTAATGGAGGCTCTGAAAGAGCTTCAGATCCTAATTCTATTTTGCATCTCAGAGCTAGTTTTCTTCAGAGATAAAATGCATGTTCAAATTCTTTTTAATAAAGTCAAATCTTTCAATAGCTAAAGGCTTAGTAAATATATCAGCCCATTGATGATCAGTATCAATGAATTGAATATTTATTGTCCCTTTTTGAACATGATCTCTTATAAAATGATGCTTAATTTCAATATGCTTAGCTCTGGAATGCAAAATTGGATTCTTAGATAAATGAATAGCAGCAGTATTATCACAATATAGTGGAATACTACTTTCAGCTATGTTATAGTCCTCTAACTGATATTTCATCCAGAGAAGCTGTGTGCAGCATTTAGCCGCTGAGATGTATTCTGCTTCTGCTGTAGACAAAGCAATAGTTGTTTGTCTCTTGCTGGCCCAAGATATGAGATTTTCACCAATAAATTGGCAATTTCCACTAGTGGATTTTCTCTCTATCTTGTCTCCAGCATAGTCAGCATCACAGAATCCAACTAGCTTACTATCTAGGGATTTTTTATAGAGAAGTCCTAGATTGGTAGTTCCTTTCAGATATCTAAAGATCCTCTTAACAGCAGTTAAGTGGGGTTCTCTAGGATCTGACTGGAATCTTGCACACAAGCATACACTATATAAAATATCAGGTCTAGAAGCTGTTAGATAGAGTAAAGAACCAATCATACCTCTATACAACTTCTGATCTACTTTGCTTCCAATTTCTTCCTTGCTTAAGCTGCTTGTAGGATGCATGGGAGTTGACATTATCTTACAGTCTTCAAGATTAAACTTCTTCAGAAGCTCTTTTGTATACTTGCTTTGATGAATGTAAGTGCCATCTTTTCCTTGATTGATTTGAATTCCAAGGAAAAACTTTAGTTCACCCATCATGCTCATCTCAAATTCATCCTGCATTAGCTTTGAAAAACTCTTGCACAAGGAAGCATTAGTTGAACCAAAAATTATATCATCCACATATATTTGAATAATTAAGATGTATTTCTTAGTTGTCTTTCTGAATAATGTATTGTCAATCTGACCTTTTTGAAAACCATTTTCTAAAAGGAAATTACTCAGTCTTTCATACCATGCTCTTGGAGCTTGTTTGAGACCATAGAGTGATTTCTTAAGTTTATAAACATAATCAGGGTTTTTCAAATCCTCAAAACCTGGGGGTTGTTTGACATATACTTCTTCAGAAATGACACCATTTAGAAAGACACTTTTAACATCCATTTGGTATAAGGTTATTCCATTATTAACTGCATATGATAACAATAACCTGATTGCTTCCAGTCTTGCCACTGGAGCAAATGTTTCAGTGAAGTCAATGCCTTCTTGCTGACTGTAGCCTTGTGCTACTAGTCTAGCTTTGTTTCTTACCACTTCACCTTGTTCATTCAGTTTGTTCCTAAATACCCACTTGGTTCCAATGATGTTCTTGTGTGTTGGTCTTGGTACCAAATCCCACACATCATTTCTTTGAAACTGATTGAGCTCATCTTGCATTGCTACAATCCATCCATCATCAGAAAGAGCTTCATCAACATTCTTAGGTTCTACCATAGATATGAGTCCTAGAAGTGAATCATGTTGTTGATAATCTGATCTTGTTTTTCTTGGACTCTCTTTGTTTCCAAGAATAAGATCCTTTGGATGTGATGATCTGTATTTGAATTTTCTCTTTGGAGCTTCATTAGTTTCAGCACTTGTTTGGGTATCATCTTCTGAGATATCATTATGTCCTTCAGATGCTTCTATTGGGGATGCTTCTTCAGAGACTTCTTCCAATACAGCTTCTGAAGTTTCATTTGCATCTGATGCTTTCTCAGGTTCTGGATAGTTATATAGATATGGAATGCCTGCATAGCTATCATCTTGCTCTGACATTTTACTGTCAGGCTCTTTGTCATCAAATCTAACATGTATAGATTCTTCCACTGTGTTAGTTTCAGAATTATACACTCTGTATGCCTTTGAGCGTTCAGAGTAACCTATAAAGATTCCCTTACAAGCTTTGGCATCAAATTTTCTTTTGTAGGCCTTATTGTTCAGAATGTAACAGGTACATCCAAACTGATGAAAATAAGAAATATTGGGCTTTCTTCCTTTAAAGAGTTCATATGTTGTTTTATTCAATATAGGTCTGATATAGATCCTATTTTGAATATAACAAGCTGTGTTCACAGCTTCTGCCCAGAAGTGCTTAGCAAGTTTAGTCTCATGCATCATGGTTCTTGCCATCTCTTGTAAAGACCTGTTCTTTCTCTCTACAACACCATTTTGCTGTGGTGTTCTAGGAGCTGAGAACTCATGGACAATTCCATGGTCTTCACAATAAGTTGCAAAGGGTTCGTTTTCAAACTCACCCCCATGATCACTTCTGATCTTTAAGATCTTGAGACTCTTCTCACTTTGCACTTGTGTGCAGAAGATGGTAAACACATCATATGCATCATCTTTCACTCTAAGAAATTTGACCCAAGTCCATCTACTGTAATCATCAACAATAACAAGTCCATATTTCTTTCCATTGATTGAGGCTGTACTTACAGGACCAAACAAATCAATGTGAAGCAATTCAAGAGGTCTTGAGGTAGAGACAATGTTTTTAGGTTTAAAAGAGGTTTTTGAAATCTTTCCAATCTGACAAGGACCACACAGAGCATCTGAATGATAGTTAAGATTGGGTAGTCCTTTAACCAAGCTTAGTTTGCTAAGCTTAGAGATTAATCTCCAGTTAGCATGACCTAAGCGTTGGTGTCAGACCCATTTCTCATCATTCAAAGATCGAAGACAAACTATCTTTTGCTCTAAGAGTTCTGACAGATTAATTTTATAAACATTGCCTTTCCTTAAGCCTCTGAACACTACAGACTTATCAGACTCTCTGATTACAGTACATGCATCTTTATTAAACTTAACAACAAATCCACTATCACAAAATTGGCTAATGCTCAGTAGATTATGTTTGAGGCCATCAACTAACCAAACATCTTTAATAGAGAGAGAAGAGTTACCAACTGTACCCGTACCAGTGATCTTCCCTTTTTGGTTTCCTCCAAATCCCACAGTTCCTCCCTCTTTCAGAGTCAGGGTTTGGAACATATGCTTGTCTCCTGTCATATGACGCGAGCAGCCACTGTCCAGGTACCAAGAATGCTGCTCTGGCCTTCTTTGAGTGCAGATCTGCTGTAAAGACAATCTCAGACTTTGGTACCCATACCTTTATGGGTCCTTTAGAGTTAGTCCTTATTACCTTAGATTGTTTTTGTTTATAAGGCCTATCAGGAGCTCTAGAGTTATTGAAGCATTTTGAAAAACTTTTAGGCTTTGTATAACTCTTGTGCTTAGCTTTAGAATATACCAGAGTTTTATTTATTTTGACATTGGTCTGAGGTTTGGAGACCTTAGGCTCTGAAGGTTTCAGAGTCTGAGGCTTCTTGGCCTCTGACACAATTATTTTTTCAGGTTTTGGTATAACTATTGCTTCTGATTGGCTTTTAACAAATACAGCCTTAGGTTTTGAATTATCACTTTTAGAGGGTTTAGAAAATAATGGATTATCTTTAAAACGTGAAAATCCAAGACCTTCACCTCTGTTTCTGCTAACATGGTATATTAAGGAGGCTATCTTACTTCTCTTCATGCCATTGATAAGAAATTCTTGCAGAGCAAATTCATGCTCTGGAGGAACCTTATCATCATAAACATAATGAGTTTCCATAAATGAGTTTCTACTTCTTAGAGACTCATTTTCTTCAACTATTATGTTCATTTTCTCAGTTAGGTTATTGTAAGCCTTTTTCAAGACCTTACATTCACCTGCCTTTTTAGTGAGCATTTTTAAGGCATCTTTAAGAGAATCTACTAATTCAGTTCTAGATAGTTTAGCAATTACCTCTTCCTCATCTTCAGAGTCTGAACCTGCTTCAGAGTCTTCTCTGTCAGAGGTAGTTGCCATCAGTGCTAGATTTGCTTCCTCATCACCATCTGAGTCTGAGTCTTTGTCAAGATCTTCCCATGTTGCCAGAAAGCTCTTCTTGACTTTACTCTTATATCTTTCCTTGCTGGAGCTTTGCTTTGATGATCTACTTTTGTTTTCTGGACAATCAGCAATGAAATGACCAGGCTTGTTGCATTTGAAACACTTGTTTTGATCTTCCTTCTTGTCTTTAGCAGTACTAAGTCTCTTGGAAGATCCTCCAAATTTGCCTGCATATTTCTTGCTTCGTTTTGCCCATTGTGAAACCTTAGCAGCCATCAGCACCATATCTTCTTCATCATCAGACCCAACTTCTTGACCCTCTTCAGAAGCTTCATCTTCAGATTCTATAATTTTAGCTTTCAGAGCCTTTGATGAGCTCTTAGAGCTTAAGGCTATCCCTTTCATCTTCTTGGTTGATTCATCAGTCATTAGTTCCATCTCATGACTCTTTAATGAACTAATCAAGCTTTCAAGGGATACAGTATCCAAATCCTTAGACTCTTGAAAAGCAGTCACCTTGGGTCTCCATTTCGGTGGTAGGCTTCTGAGTACCTTTCTCACATGATCAGCTTCAGTATAACTCTTGTCTAATACTTGAAGTCCAGATACTAGAATTTGAAACCGTGAAAACATAGTTTCAATGTCCTCTCCATCCTTCATCTTAAACAGTTCATACTGATGCACCAACAAGTTAGCATTTGCCTCCTTAACCTGTTTGTTGCCCTCATACTTGGATTTTAAGGAATCCCAAATAGATTTTGCAGTTCTTTTATCTCCAATTTTAAGGTACTCATCATGTGAGATAACATTGGTCATCATTCCTTTTACAGAGTGATGCTTCTTGTACTCTAGCTTTTGAGTAGGTGTAAATGATTTCCTGTTCTGAGAACTGACTACTCCTTCTAAATCCATATTTTCAAAGTTAACTCCATCTTCTACCATATCCCATAAATCACAATCAATACTCATGATATAGCTATACATATTAGTTTTCCAGAAAGGGTAGCTAGTCTCAATTCCGTTGAAGAAAGGAACCTTATCAGATGACCTTCTTTGTCGAGAGTTTGAGTCATAGTCAAAAGAAACTTCATTGAGGTTCTTCTCAGCAGACATGTTTTTCCTCCTGGATCTTTACTGTTTCACTGTAAGGTGAGTTAGGCAACAGACCTAGCTCTTGATACCAATTGAAGGTGGAAAAACACAAGAAGGGGGGGTTGAATTGTGTTTTAAAAATTAAAACTTTTTACCAAATAAAACTAAGTTTGCAGCGGAAATAAACACAAGATAAAGAAGGGTGCTGAGAGAGAGAAAGAAAGACACAGAAATTTATACTGGTTCCTCTCACAAAACGAGAGTACGTCCAGTCCCCTTGCACTTCCAAGGGCTTCTAACTAAATCTTATAAGATTACAAGATGCTCAAGCTCAATAGCAAGAGACTTCTCTAATGCTCAAGTTACAACTAACAAGAGGCTTCTCAAATGCTCAAGTTACACTTAACAAGAGACTTATCAAATGCTCAAGTTACAACTAACAAGAGACTTCTCAAACAAACTTAAGAATAAGAATGAATGTTTAAGGAACACTTGATATACTATCAGAGGTGTTTACAAAATACAACGCAAATTGCTTTAAGACTTGAATGACAGATAGAACAATAATGTCAGTATGCTTCAGAGCCTTAAACGCAGTAATAGAACAGTAGAACAGTGGAACAGTAGTCATTTCTTCCATTTGAGTCTTCTATTTATACTTGAAGGAAGATGATGACCGTTGTAGAGAGATAAGGTGCCAGCTGGAATACGCTCGTACAATTGCTAGCTGTTGATTGCCTTCTTTAGCAAAGAAATCCAATTCCACTACCTTGCAATTCAAATTATCACTCATCCATTTTGAGTAATAATAGTACGATAGTACGATCCTCAAATGCGCTCCACTTATGGATAAGATTAACGTTGTACCAACGAATATTCCTTCCTGTGGATGTGACAGAGCCTTGAAGTAGATTGTTCTTCAAACATTGGTTCTGATTCTGTCAGATCTTTTGTGACGTAAATTCCTTTTGCTTCAGATGCTGTTGTCGAGCTTCTTAAGGTCTTCTGCTTCTGAACTCCTCAGAGTCTAGCTTTTGGTCTTCAGAAGCACTATCTTCAGCACGCAAAATTTAAGCTTCTGATGAACAGCGATACGCTTTCAGAGCTTCATAGCTTGGCTTCTCTCTTGTTATTCATAGTGCTTCAGAATGAATTTTAACTTATAATTCTGCACACTAGAATAATCATTAGTAATACCAATTGCAATTTTAATACTTTGTTATCATCAAAACCATTTAAAAACTTAGAGGTTCATGTCAGACCCACTTTGTTCCAACATCACATACCCTAATTACTAAGTGAGTTGTTTATAAACATGCATTATTATCTTCACCAATTAACCTCTAGATCCTAGTATCGGGCTATTCATCATCTAAGTGCTCAGTTCACACCTAGTTTATGATTCCTCCTCTAACCGCTCATTCACGACTAGTTCAGGACGTTACCGTCTCTATACACCTAGCATTATTTACTACTAGTTCCGGACCATATTAAGTTAGAAACCTAATATCAATTCTATGGGCGCTCCCGCTTATCCGACCAGATTACGAGAAACGTTATTAAGTGCATGAAAGTAAATAACAAACATAAAACTTAAATATCATTTATTATAACTTTGACTCAGTCACATACTCCAAATATTCATTGGGGAGTTCATCTTCTCCACCACAACCTAAGGCATCTATTACAAAAGACTACATATTTAAATTACAATAAAGAAATTATAACCTAAACATAAAAGCCTAAAGAAAACATACCTTGCTGAGTTAGTTTTCCCGTAAGGGGAGAAAACTATGCCCAATAGAGCTCCTCTGAACCTCTCCTTATAGTAGAGAGTGTTCTACTATTTCTGAATGAATAAAACAATGAATGGGAGGCTCTATTTATAGTTTTCGTAATGGGCCTCAGCAAGGCATCGCACCACGATGAAGCCATCGTACTGCGATGTGAAGATTCAGTTCAATTTTATAACTGATCCTGTGCATTTCATCAGCTTGGGCGCCAAGTTATGTCATCGTGCTGCGATGGCACACATCGTGCTGCGATGAAAAGATTTTCTTCAGATTTTATTCTTCTATTTTCTTGGCGAGCAAGCAGCTTCCATCGTGGCACGATGGAAGTTATCGTGCTGCGATGGAATGCTCATTTTCTTCACTTTTTGGGTTTTTTCTTGTCTTTTGGCATCTTGGACTTTGTGTTGATGCTTTTTCCTGCTTTTGTAGGTTTTCCTTCGTATTTGGGTCTGTCTTGGTCATTTTACTACTAATAATAATACTGAAAATACCATAGAAATTCCTGTCATCATGTGTGCAGTGTTATGTTGTTCGTTGTTTTGTCCAGCGCTATTTGATTTTTTGTATTGTTGCGGTGTTCATTTGATTTCTATAGAAAGATTGACTTAAGACAATTACAGATTTCATCAATGATTTGAGCATCAACGTTGCAGATCCGGAGGCATGGATACTCCGGTCACTTTAATTTTATCATATTATTTGACGTAGGCATTTTGTTGCTGTATGCTATTAACTTGGATGCTGTGAGTTTGTTCGCAGATTCATCCTTTACATTTTTAGAGAATGTTGAATATGTGATTGTATTTGATGTATTTTCTATCAATTTGAATGATTAATGAATATCATTTTGTTTATGCCAAAAAAAAGTGTGTTGGTTTCGGGTTGTATCAATATCCCTATTTCCCACTACACCCCCATCTTTTGAAATTGAAGAATACTCAAACCCAGTAAATTCGGATTTTCTCTGTCAAATCAGATTGGATTTGATGTGTATCTGTAAGTATGAATTTTATTGTCATGCCCACATACATTACGAAGTTTGAACACCTTTGTTGCCGAACTTAAAAGTTAGCAAATCTACATAACGATTAATAAGTCTCAATTGTGATTCTCTTTGCACCTTAAACGATTATGTTGTGGAAAACACTATGTTCCTTTGTTGTAGATTTATCCAAATTACTAGATTAATTTAAACGATTATGTTGTGGAAATCACACTTTTCATCCCAATTACTAGATTTATTTATATCATGATTTAACTGTCATAATTTAAACCATTCAATAAAAGATGATAATTTGACTGTTATAATTTATATAACACATGCCACAATACAAAATTGTGTTAATTTTGTACTACGACAAATCTAGTTCGTATTGTTGCTATGTTCAGAATCGAACAAACAATTTTGGTCATAACCAATAAGTAGTGTAAAAGTTTGAAATTTTAAAACATATTAATTTTTTCATTTAATATGCAAATACCAGTATAAAATAATTCATGCGAATATTGCTAGATGCAAAGTCATTGCTCTCTATGATCTCCCAACACCACATAGGCAAATACAAAATATGTTTAAGAGAGAGAGACAATAAGAAGAGGCGGAGAAAAATAAAAAAATTATTTTGTGACATTGACCTTTTAATGTCATTGGTTTCCTCTCTATATTATTACTCTCGTGATGCTCTTTATATGCTTCACAAATCCTCTTCTAAAAACTATCTCATTTTTTTTTTATCAACCTCGACAATTGGATCGTTATTTGAAATGTTGATGTTGAGACAAAATCCTATTTTGATGTTTTAAATATAACAACATCCTTAATTAAGTTTTAATTATATTCTGATCATTTTGTGATCTAACAAGTGTTTTTGAGTGATTTAATATAAGATAGATGCAAAGGATTAAAATCACTATGTTTCACTTGCAAGAATTGAATAAACAAGTTTTTAAGATTCATCTCAGAGAATGGTCTCTGAATGGTCTTCCAGACTCACGTCTTCATTGGATAATCACTTATTTAAGTCAACTTCATATGAGACAACAATGGACTTTATACAAGACTTAAATATAATATCACAACAGTTTGGAATAAGTCATTTAAGGCAAGGAATAATTTTGATCCTTGAGCTTACTCATTTAAGTGCTTTTAAGGAAGAAAAAGCTCACAGATTATTGACAAGGTCTTACGTTCTCCAAGAACATCATTAAAGAAATAATCTAGACCAATGGGAAGTAGACAAAGCATGCAGCAAAGGACTTAAAAATCTGATGCAAGTACAAGCTAAGGAAAGAGAAGCAACACATATCCATACAAGTGTCCAAGTCTTTACTATTCACTTGTCCTTTGCAAGTACTAATGAATAGTGGCTATGCTAGGCTTCGAAGAGTGTATTACAACTGTCCAACAGCTTGCAACAACTAAAGAAATCCGTTGGCCCTTTTTCTTGCACTAGAAGCATGGTCTCCAACAGACAGGAGAATGGTCTCCCAGATTTTGGCTACAAGCTACTTCCTTATCCAAAAGCTTTTTCCACACATGGGCTATTGTTTTGCAACGGATATATCATCAAAAACAGCTCATTACAGTTGGCAAAAAGAATATCTCTGATATTCCTACAGCTCCATATATCAGAGACCATAAGAAGAATGGTCTTCAGGCTCACTTAAAAGGACATATTTTGAATGGACTGTTTTACCCATTTGACAACGGCTATTTCACACTCCCAATAGTCATATTTGAAGTTCAAATATCAGAAGAACTTCTTCATCTATAAATAGCATGTTTGGCAACAATGAAGAGCAAGAGTTTTCAAGCAATCTAAAGCATTGATACACATTTCACTAAGCAATCTAAAGCTCTTCTTTTTCACTCATACTCCAAAGCTTTCTAGCATCTAGGATCAGAATACATTGAGTATCTTGAGTGTAATTTATTTTAAGCATATACAACTAGTTTAGGTTGTTATAAACTTGTGACTGCATTCTGGCAAGTGCACCAGTCTGTCGTCGAGTAATAATTCACACTCTAGGTGTCTAGAATGAGTTCGTATCCACAGGGATCGTGCCAAAGTATCGTTAGCGTTATTTAAACTCGTTGGTTTTGCATTCGCTTTGGTTTTTGGGAAAAGGTTTTTATAAAAATAGCGATATGCTTGCGGAAAATATAAAGATAGTGATTCAGAAACATAGAGGACAGGTATGGTGGTTGGACTCACTCCCTTCTTCATATTTGGCATGATCGGTGTATAACATAGTTATTCAGATTATTATTCGGTGGTGACTTTATTCTTGTTATGGTAATACCTTACTATTACCCTATGTATATGAAGTTTCCCTACATTAATAACTAAGGTACCTACGAGAGCCTAACCTCGATGTGTCACATACCCTAATTACTAGGTGAGTTGTTCATTATACATGCATTATACCCTTCACCCATCCAATGCATCTAGGTCCTAGTTTCGGGCTGTTCAGCTTCTAAGTGCTCAGTTCACACCTAGTTCTTGATTCCTCCTGTAATTGCTCAGTTCACTGTAGTTCTTCTGAGATTGGCTGCATCATAAGGCTAAAACAACTTGGTCAGAGTGACTTAACTGAAGCACCAATGCTAAAGTAATTAAGTCTAAACCACTTGTGCATATTGAAGATGTGCAGATGCAACATGTTGAACAAGATGTCCTAGACATCTTGTCACTGGGTTCAGAGCATGTTGAAGCAACATGTCGAACAAGATGTCCTAAGACATGCGGGTAGGACATCTTGACCCAGTTACAGCTTTGAAGATAATGCTTATCCATTAGCGCGTGTATCCTTCATATATGCATAAAGGCGCGAATCTTCAAGTACCAGCTGTGATTAGGATTAACAACAAAGTTTGTTATTAATCCTCTGTGATAGATATGATTTGAGATCACAGCTAACTCTTGAAGATTTAAAAACAACTTATCTTCTAGTTGAGTTAGTTGAGATTTGTTTGGAATAATTAGATAAGATCAAATCTAATTATATGATTAAAAACAAATCATATCTATGAGTAGAGTTAGTTGAGATTTGTTTGGAAGATTTAAAACAAATCTTATTATAACTAACTCTTAAAGGATTTAATCTTATAAAGTTTGTTACAAAAATCCTATCATGATGCAACTAAAACTCAAGCATATCTCAGAAGCTACATCCCTATATAAGAAGACTCAAGACTACATTTTCAAGCACGAGAGCAAGGATTGAAGATCACATATAAACTTAGGGTTTAGCTCGAGTCACCACCCTATGTTAATTAACACATAGTGGTTGGTTTGAGTCGGTTGAATTTGCATTCAACCATGTTAAGGATTGGAGTTGTTTTCCAACCTTGATTACTTGTGTATTTGCACAAGTTTGTTCTTTCTTTAAGTCTTAGGTGCTAAGGTTTAGAGTAAGGTATAATTGTTGAATTTATATTCAACAATATTGTCAAACGACAAAGAACGACAAAGAAGAAGGATCTCGATTAGAGGAAGGTGAGTGGGTTCTCATATCTAGGGGGAGTAGCCTCTTAGGTAGAAAGTCATCGGATAGTTTTAGTAGTAGGCTTTGAATAAAGGTGTTATTCAAATAAGACCGGGAAACTAAGAACTATTGTTAGTGAATTTCCTTTCCTGGATTGGTATCCCCCAGAGTAGGTGCTTTTACATCGAACTGGGTTAACAAACAGTTGTGTCGTTTACTGCATTCCTTTACAATTCTGCAAAGTTATATATATTGATCCTATCGACCAATTGTCTAACCAGTTGTCTGAGACATCTGGTCAAATACACAGTTGTCCCAGACATCGTGTAAGACATCTGTCCTGCCAGAGAACAGAATTTCAATTGGCATCAGAGCGGGCACCCTAACCTACTGGGTGAGCTCCAGGGAGACTAATTTTGTTCAAGATGGGCAAGAATAGAGGATCAATAAATAGACCACCAATTCTGGATGGATCTAATTACGACTATTGGAAATCAAGAATGATTGCCTTCATCAAATCCATGGATCAGAGAGCATGGAGCGCAATTGTTACAGGGTGGAATCATCCAATGGTCACAGCAGAAGATGGCTCTACAAGCCTAAAAGGAGTAGCATATTGGAGTGCAGAAGAAAAAACAATATCTAGTGCTAATTCAAAAGCATTAAACGCTATATTCAATGGTGTTGATCAAAATATGTTCAAATTAATCAACACATGTACTGAAGCCAAGCAAGCCTGGGAAATTCTCCAAACTGCTCATGAAGGAACTTCTAAGGTTTGTATGACAAAGCTACCACTTCTCACAACAAATTTTGAAAACCTAAGGATGGATGAAGATGAAACTATATCGGAATTCAACACTAGACTCCGTGATATAGTCAATTCATCATTTGCCCTAGGTGAGAAGATATCTGAAGAGAAGATAGCAAGAAAAATCCTCAGATCATTGCCTAAAAGATTCAACATAAAGGTAACTGCTATCGAGGAATCGCAAGACTTGAGCACGATGAAAGTTGATGAACTTATTGGTTCATTACAAACCTTTGAGATGGCCATCAATGAGAAACTAGAAAAAGAAGAAAGGTTATCAAATGATATAGCTCTTCTTAGAAAGTTAAAGAAAGAGTTGAAGAAATTGGACAGAAATTGGAGGAGAAACGTCTCAAACAAGTTGTCCAACAACAATTCTCAAAGGAGAAATCTTGGAGAAGACAATCTATCAGAAGCAATAACCCTCATTGACAAAAAGTTCAACAAATCCTTGAACAAGTTGAAAAGACAGTGGGGAACAAATGTCTTAGACAAGATATTCAACAACAGTGCACAAGGCAAAGTCAGAGATGTCCCAGACAAGATGTCCAACATCAGAAGAGGTAAAGAAGAAGACAAATCTTATCTTGAAAGAAACATAAGGTGTTTTGAGTGTGAAGGATTTGGCCACATTAAAGCTGAATGCCCTACATTCTTAACGAAACAGAAAAGGGAATTGTCAATCTCTTGGACAAATTCTGATGATGAGAGTGAAGGAGAAACAACCAATATGATAAGAACTCTCATTGGGAAATCTGAAATTGATAGCTTTGGTAATGAAGATCAGACTGAGGAGGAATTAAATGAGACATATAGAAAGATGACCACAAAGTGGGAAGAATCATGTCCATTGGTGGAAGAACAGAAGAGAATAATCAAAGGTCTCATTCAAGAGCAATTAATCTCTATTGTTACTCATCTAGAAAAAGAAGTCACCTTGTTAATATCAAAACTCACAAACATAACAAAAACAGTGAGAATGTTAAACAAGGGATCTGACATATTAGATGAACTCCTTGAAGTTGGGAAGATGACCAGAGACATGGGTGGATTAGGGTTTGACCATTGTTCCAAGAAGGAAGTCAAATCTGCTCCTGAGAAGATGATTCCCCCTATGAAGAAGTCTCAGTACCAGATGTCAAACCACATGTCTCAACATCCTGTTCAACACAAACACAGGAAGTCACCAACCAAGCCTCAGCTCCCAGCTCAACTGAAGAAGCAGATGTCAAGCCACATGTCTCAACATCCTATTCAACATGAAGATAGGATCATAGACTACAAGTCTCAACAATCTGTTCAAACAAAGAAGCAGATGACAAGCCACATGTCTCAACATCCTGTTCAACAAGGGAAGGATAGGAACATAGGTAAGCTTCACAAGCAGCAGAAGAAGCACATACCTAGAACACATCTTAAAAAGTTATTCTCCCAAAATAGAAGAGCTTTCAATAGATGTGATCATTGTGGTAGGTCTGGGCATGCTATGAAAGAATGCTTCAAACTTCATGGCTATCCTCAAAGGCCTAAATCACCAAGGCAGAACAAGAAGACGATCCTAACTCAAAGCGTGAAAAACAAGGATGTTCAAACTAAGAAAGTATGGAAGCCAAAAATAAATTCAAAACAAATGGCTCATACTCCTCTCAGAATATCCTCACATGTAGATTGGTACCTTGACAGTGGATTCTCTAAACACATGACTGAAGATAAGAGAAATCTTAAAGAATTAAGATCTTATTCAGAAGGTTGTGTTACATTCAGCGACGGTGTTAAAGGTAGAACCAAAGGCATAATAAAATTAGCTGGTTCAAGCTCCTCATGCCTAGATGATGTTCTACTAGTGGAAGGTCTGACTACAAACTTGATTAACATAAACCAATTATGTGAAAAAGGCTTGAATGTGCATTTCAACAACTCAGAATGCACCATTCTCAAAGATCAAGAAGTGGTGATGAAAGGGACAAAGTCAAAAGACAAGTGTTATCAATGGACTCCTCAGAACAACAGTCCAGAAATAGCTTTCTTGTCAGCCAAAAAAAAAAATAAGATATCCCACTAGATGTTACAACATCTGTACAACGGACATGAAGTGGAAGCAATTATGGTTGGAAGTGTTAGAGTGCCTCTCAGTATTCACACGCCCAACAGCGTGTAATAGGCACTATAGAGGTAACGTGCAGATTAAAGTGACATTAATCATCTGCACGTAAAAAGAGGTAGCCTTATGTACTCAAACAATCTATAAAAGGCTACAAATACCTCATATGTGACACTACCAAACGTCTCAACATCTTGTCAAACACCCTCTCCAAAATCAGAGATTCATCCCTTCCGAAAAATCTTTGCAACAATGTCTCAACAATCATCAAAGAACAACAACTTAAATCTTGATGATTCAAAGGCACACGCAGAAGAGGCATCTCTCCAAATGCCCAACGTTTCTGATATAGAAATTGATCAACAAGGAATCGTTGTCAATACTGTACCAATCAGCATGGTTCCTCCAACTGAAAGGGAAACTCAAGAGAAGCAATTGAATGCTGCTAACGAGTCAGAAGAAGATGTCGAACCAGATGTCCAAGACATCACGACCTTTGGAAAGAAAAAGGTGGGAGTGAAGAGTTCAGAAAAGTCAGAGTAAGAGGAAAAGATGTAAAATTCTCTCCTACAACCATCAATGAATATCTTGGAAGAAATCCATTGACTGAAACTGACAAAGCTGACCTCCTGCAAGAGATAACCAAGGAGATAACTGGAGGCCAAGTAAGTGAATGGCCTAAGAAAGGGTTATTATCTACAGGCACTCTTAGTGTCAAATATGCTATCCTCAATAGGATTGGTGCAGCAAACTGGGCACCAACCAACCATGGTTCTGGGATCACTCCAATGCTGGCAAAGATGATCTATCTCATAAGGACCAAGAAGAAGATCGACTTTGGTGATCATGTTTTCAATCAGACCATGAAGCATGCTGAAACATATGCAGGAAAGCTGCCCATTGCCTTTCCCTGCCTAATAACTGGAAAGATCTTAAGGCAATACCCAATTATCCTGTACCCTGATGAAGCTCCAACCAAGAAGCCCCAAGTTCTGAGTTTTGACTACAAACTCTTTGTTGGTACACATGTCCCAAACATTGTGTTCCCAAAGATGAAGGAGATTGCTGAAGCATCAAGCTCCATGCCTAGAGCAAACAAGAATGATGTTCTGGCTGAACTAAGGCAAATCTCAAAGACCTTGGAAGAAACCATCAAGACCAGCACAGCAAGGAAGACTCATGTGGACAATCTGATCAGGTCCATCATGGAGGAAGGTGAAGGTGAAGATGAAGTTGGAGATGCTCAAGCTGAGGCTGAGCAAGAAGAAGAAGAAGTTTGAAGAACAGCAACTGGGTAATTGAGGAAAATAAGTACTGATGTATTTTTCCTTTTAGTTATGTTCTACTTGTTGTAAGTATTGTGGCCTACCAAATGTCCTAGACATTGGAGGCTTTGACATCCGGCACTTATGCTAGTGCACTTTTGTAAGCTGTTCGTTCTCTTTAAATCAATGAATATTTTCCTTTCAACCTTTGACAAATTATGGTAAAAAGGGGGAGAAATAATTGATGCTAAGAACAGCTCTTTGGCAAGAAGAATCATTCTCTTGCTTACGGATGTATATGGCAAACTTTAGAAAAAATTAAAAACTAAAGGCTATGCTTAATAAGGTGTGTCCAGAGCATAATTAAAGTGCTAAAATTGAACCTCTAAAAAGTCTAGTAAGTCTTGACCACTTTGATTAAGAACTTTCCGCTGCAACTCAAGACTTTGGTTCACTAAGTCACTAGGTATCTCATCTCTAGACTTAGAAAATTCATTGTAATGGATCATATGAAGACAAGACTAAGACTGTCTCATACTAGATTAGGTTCATCACACATTCAAGATTAAAAGAAGTCTTGAATATTGAAGACACACAAGATTCTGAAGATCAAAGACATTGAAGACCTAAAGATCTCAGAACAGAAGATTGCATCAACAGAGATCAATTTGAAGATTGAAGAATTTGAAGATTGAAGACTGAAGAGTGCACACTCAACAAAGTGGTTTGTGGTTGTTTTAGCCATAATTTGCCAAAGGGGGAGATTGTAGTTCTTCTGAGATTGGCTGCATCATAAGGCTAAAACAACTTGGTCAGAGTGACTTAACTGAAGCACCAATGCTAAAGTAATTAAGTCTAAACCACTTGTGCATATTGAAGATGTGCAGATGCAACATGTTGAACAAGATGTCCTAGACATCTTGTCACTGGGTTCAGAGCATGTTGAAGCAACATGTCGAACAAGATGTCCTAAGACATGCGGGTAGGACATCTTGACCCAGTTACAGCTTTGAAGATAATGCTTATCCATTAGCGCGTGTATCCTTCATATATGCATAAAGGCGCGAATCTTCAAGTACCAGCTGTGATTAGGATTAACAACAAAGTTTGTTATTAATCCTTTGTGATAGATATGATTTGAGATCACAACTAACTCTTGAAGATTTATAAACAACTTATCTTCTAGTTGAGTTAGTTGAGATTTGTTTGGAATAATTAGATAAGATCAAATCTAATTATATGGTTAAAAACAAATCATATCTATGAGTAGAGTTAGTTGAGATTTGTTTGGAAGATTTAAAACAAATCTTATTATAACTAACTCTTAAAGGATTTAATCTTATAAAGTTTGTTACAAAAATCCTATCATGATGCAACTAAAACTCAAGCATATCTCAGGAGCTACATCCCTATATAAGAAGACTCAAGACTACGTTTTCAAGCACGAGAGCAAGGATTGAAGATCACATATAAACTTAGGGTTTAGCTCGAGTCACCACCCTATGTTAATTAACACATAGTGGTTGGTTTGAGTCGGTTGAATTTGCATTCAACCATGTTAAGGATTGGAGTTGTTTTCCAACCTTGATTACTTGTGTATTTGCACAAGTTTGTTCTTTCTTTAAGGCTTAGGTGCTAAGGTTTAGAGTAAGGTATAATTGTTGAATTTATATTCAACAATATTGTCAAACGACAAAGAACGACAAAGAAGAAGGATCTCGATTAGAGGAAGGTGAGTGGGTTCGCATATCTAGGGGGAGTAGCCTCTTAGGTAGAAAGTCATCGGATAGTTTTAGTAGTAGGCTTTGAATAAAGGTGTTATTCAAATAAGACCGGGAAACTAAGACCTATTGTTAGTGAATTTCCTTTCCTGGATTGGTATCCCCCAGAGTAGGTGCTTTTACATCGAACTGGGTTAACAAACAGTTGTGTCGTTTACTGCATTCCTTTACAATTCTGCAAAGTTATATATATTGATCCTATCGACCAATTGTCTAACCAGTTGTCTGAGACATCTAGTCAAATACACAGTTGTCCCAGACATCGTGTAAGACATCTGTCCTGCCAGAGAACAGAATTTCATTCACAACTAGTTCAGGATGTTACCGTCTCTATTCACCTAGCATACTTACTACTAGATCCGGACAAATATTAAAGCTCACTTCAATATAAATACTAAAGCTAACTCTAACATCTATTCTATGGGCACTCCCGCTTATCCGGCCAGATTACGAGAATGCGTTATAAAAGTGCAAGAAAGTAAATAACAAACATAATACTGAATAACGATTTATTATAACTTTGACTCAATCACAGACTCCAAATATTCATAGGGGAGTTGATCTTCTCCACCACAACCTAAGGCATCTATTACAAAAGACTTACATAATTTAAATTACAAGAAATAATCTAAATACAAAAGCCTAAAGAAAACTATGCCCTTAGAGCTCCTATGAACACCTCCTTTATAGTAGAGAGTGTTCTACTATTTCTGAATGAAAAATAATGAGGAATTGGAGCTCTATTTATAGTTTTCGTAATGGGCCTCAACAAGCCATCGTGCTGCGATGGGTCCATCGCAGCACGATGGGAAGATTCAGTTCAGAATTATAACTAATCCTGTGCGTTTCATCAGCTTGGTCGCCAAGTAAGGTCATTGTACCACGATGAGGGCCATCGTGCTGCGATGAACAAATTTTCTTCAGATTTTCTTCTTCTGTTTTCTTGGCCAACAAGCAGCTTCCATCGTGGCACGATGGAAGCCATCGTGCTACGATGAACAGCACAAATCTTCACTTTTTTGGTTTTTTCTTGTCTTTTTGTATTCTGTGCTTTGTCTTGATGCTTTTCTTCGATTCTGTAGGTTTTCCTTCGTATTTGGGCCTGTCTTGGTCAATTTATTACTAATACTAATACTAAAAATACTATAGAAATTCCTGTCATCAGCTTGTAAGATCCAAAACCATTTCATATCTTTTGAGAGATCTAACTCAAGTCAATTAGTGAAGAATTGATTGAGTGAAAATCAGTTGGTGATAACTGATTTTGTTACTTCGCCTTGGTCAAGGTTAAGGGAGAATTATTATTGTAATCTTGGTCTAGATTATAGTGGACAATCTCACGCAAGTGGGGACTGGAGTAGCCCATACTATTAAGGGGTGAACCAGGATAAATATTTGAGTTTGTTTCTCTTTTACCTTCCTCTTTTATTTTAAGCAAACACAAAGCACACATATCACACTTTAAATCCTGTTTTCATAACTGCAGAGAACGTTCTCCAATCATTCTCCAAAACTGTGTGATTTCCTTTTGTTAATTTGTTTAACATTTATTAGTGTTGCAGCAAAATTTAAAAAGGTCACAATTCAAACCCCCTTTCTTGTGACAAACCTTGTTACTTCAATTGAGCCATGATTAAATGATAAATTCATCATCTTTTGGATGAAATATTGTTTTCGGTGTATTCACAAACAATGTAGATCTGACAATTCTTCACCAAAGTTTATTGTATACAAGCCGCTGTGAGTGGAAATTATGGTGTTTCAAGCTCTTGACCATTTAATTCAATGCCACTATCTACTCATTTGAACATCACAAGACATAGTGCAATTAGATGATTAAGATAATTTTTTTTGTATTGATATGGATATGGTGGTGTATATGGGTATGATCGAGTAATTTGAAAGTGTGAGAATTATTTTGTGGATTTAGGAAAATTTTGAAAATTTAAATTTTGGTTGGGATTAGAATTAAGAGGTGTAATTCCAAAGTATGAGTTATTTTGTTGATTTAGAATATAAAGGTTATTAATACCACCCAGTGGCGGATCTAGGACTTCAGGTCATGGGGTGCAAACTTTTTCGTCCTACCAAAATTTTAAATTTTTTCTCATAAAAAAGTCTCACATTTTAGCCTTTCAAAAATATGCAATGGTTTGGTTAAGAAGTCTCACATCGGATGTGAGTTGGCCTGAACAAGTGTTTATAAGTAAGTGGCAATCCTCACCTTACAAGCCGATTTTGTAAGGATGAGTTATGCCCAAAACACAATTATAAGAGGTTTAACAACAAAGATTGAAAGAAAGATTAAAAATTGCTCTCTCTCGATCTCCCAACACCAAATAGGAAAACTATGTTAATTTTTTAATACGACAAAATCTACTTCGTATAGTTGCTATGTTCAGAAACAAACCTACATTTGAATTTTTAAACATATTGATTTTTTCATTTAATATGATAATACCAGTATAAAATAATTGATGCGAATATTGCTAGGTTCAAAGTCACTAATAATTATGTTTGTATCAATAATCGTCAGTGTTCTCTCTCAGCACCAAATGGTTAG